>WEKY01056088.1:113146-123356 GCA_013390045.1 Picathartes gymnocephalus
TTTTTTTTTTTTTTTAAACCTTGAGACATTCAAGCTGGGACTGCTCTGCTTACCTCTTTGGGTGGAGCTGGCCGATGTGTTTTCTGATCATCTGCACTATCCACCATCATGTATCTGAAACACAAGAAGCACGTAGTGAACACTGTAACATACATTGCCTGGGGTGACTCACAGCCTATGTCCCTTTTCCTATGGCTGGTTTGTGGCTGTGCAGTGTGCCCTACTTGCCTAGCTTGCAGCTGGGAGAACTTGATGTTCCCCTCTGGATGAAATGGGAAGAAGTATGTCATCCTTCTGCTGAGAATCTAGCAGGATTCTCCTGGAGTAGCATTCTTAGCTGGATGTGAAGAGTATTGAAAATTCAGGTGGTTGAGAATGCTGATAGCCACTGCAGAACTGAGAGAGGTACTGAGGTCTGGTGTGCTCTGTCATCAGGGCGGCTTTGCTCCTTCCCAGTCCAAGCGATGGCAGCCAGATGAGACATGGGTGAGATTACAGGACCAATCTGTCTGCTTCTGCTCTGAATGATGTTCCTTTCACACTCCTCCTACTACTTGACTGTGAAACAGGTCTGTGCTGGAAGCAACTTGATAAAAGCATCACCTCATTTCCTACGTAACTGAAACATCAGGGTCCAAGCATTTGCTTGCTGTACGGCTGAGTTGCTACTCTGAGATTTTGGTGCTGGTTTAGCACAGGTGACCATGACTTCTCCCTCAGTAGTTAGTATAGTTGCTCTTGTGTATCTTCAGCTATGGCGCTCTGCTTTCTGTACCTGTGCTTGAGTGATGTTTAAAGTACAGGATGTTGCCAAAATGTCATTAAAGTGAAGTTCTCAGAAACAACAAGCAGCTGGTGCTTTTTTGTTCCCTTGCCTGTCACTCTGAAATGAGCCTGCACAGGAGATGGGCAAGGACAGGGATTACTACTTCTGCCTGGAAGCTGTTCTGCCTTGCTTTATCTTTCTTAGCCCTTTGACTGTTTATCCTGTCCCTGGGGAGAATGTGAAGTGGAAAAGATGTGGCTGGATAGACCTATGGAAGCTGCATGCTTGCATGAGGATACTCATGAAAGCTGAGATCTTAAAGCAGATTGATGAAACCACAGTGTGGGTTCTCCCATTGAGAATTAAATGCTTTTAGAAATGAATATAGGTAAACTAATCTAAAGCTACTTTCATTCCCAAGAAGTCCATAGGAGGACTTCAGAAAGGTTTCTTTAAATGCACTGAATTCACACCTTCAGCAGGTGAGATTTAATCTTCCCAGTGCTGTTGTACAGGCGGTCTCTTGAAGGTATCTTTAACCTTGTTTGGACTGTCTCCAAGAATGGAGGTATGAATGAGTTACCGTAGTTCTACAGGTCACCATGTGTTTGTTATCTGAGCTGCAGCATGATGTTTGTGCCTTGAACCTTTAACCAGGACCTCAGCTAACAGCACTGTAAATTACACTGTATCTGTAGAAGGCTGAAACCTTGCACGAAGCCAGTGCTCTGACCCAGCTAGGGCAGGTAATGTGTATCTGTGCCACAGCTCTAAAAGAAACCAAACCTGTTCTGTTGTTTAGGTTTTGTGTGTGTTTGTTGGGGTTTTGGTGTGTGTGTGCTTGGTTAGTTTTTTCTTTTCTTTTCTTTTTCCCAGCTGGTGATTGTATTTGTGCTTAGATGTGTTCAGCTACTACCCACCCCTATTTCTTTACAGACCACACTCTTCCCTAAACTGCCACCTCTTCATTTATTTGGAGCAAAACAAGGGGTTCTTTGCTGCTGGGTACTTACTTCTGTAGGATGACCTGTTTTAGTTCCTCGTGGTTGGGTGCTCTGCGGGGCCGTGCCAGTTCCTGGTAGGAGACAAGCTGGTGTGTGAGTAGCACAACACAGGTGCATACAGCTTACATGCTAGCTCAGTGAACCCAGCTGCTGGTGGAGCACTCCCTCCCCTGGGGAAAAGGGGTGTCAGCCACAGCTCCACTGGGGTCCTGGCTTGGCTGTGGGCACAGCCTATACTAAGAGAGCCAGGGGAGGGAGAGGGGCTGTCACTGCATGATCCTCTTGGCTTATCGTGCATGAAGTTTCTGCAGTTCTCTGCCAAGTTTTCTGCTTGTAGCAGACAGCTGTGGCACCTGCATGTCCCTGAGCTCTGCCCTGCTCCTTTGACCACTGCCACCCAGGTCAGAGTACAGTACCTTCACACTCACATCTGCTGGGCCAATTTCCACCTTCTCCTCCACAATTAACTGTACTGCCTCTTCCAAGTTCCCCAAGGCCATGGCAAGGGCCTTCTCTGCCTGGTTCACAGTACAGGCTGGGAACATCTCCAGTAGCAGCTCCACCCCATCCTTCAAGTCAGTGCCTTCCTAGTTGGAGCAAGAGACAGAGGTAAGTTGGGGATGCAGTGAGGAGAGGGCTACTGAAAAGGGCTTCTGGTTTTTCATGGTCAGGAAACTCAGCTTGCCCTTCCCTGCAAGCTTTCTCTCCTTACCAGCATTACTAAATCTGATTCGTGAAGGTAACAGGGGACTGCGTCTTTGGAAAGACCAACTCCTCTCACTCTCCTTTAATCTCCTTCCTCTGTATTTCAACTTGCTTTAAAGCAGGGCTACTGTAAACTGACTCATCTGTGTGGCCATGCATAGGAGTGAGCTTTCTGGACCCTGTGGTGTGAATGCCTGACTCCTGCTCACCTTGTGAAGTTATATGTACTTTGATTAGAAAGGAAGGGGCCTGCTAGACACTGACCTGATGCTACATCAGAAGGAATCACCATAGCAGCGCTTGCTAGAAGGCTGTGGACACAGAATGATTGTACTGCAGAGCAGGAATAGATCAGTACTGGAGAAACAGCAAGCAGGGTATGCAGGAGGAAGGTGGGGTTGATGTGGAAGGTGCTGCAGTACCTGTACCTGCTGTGGCATGTCTGAAGGTACTGGGACAGGCCATTGCTTTGGCTCACCCTTCCAGCCACTGAAAAGGATGAGCCAGAGCACTGACTCACAGTCTGTCAGCACATAATTTTCTGACAGTCTTGCTCAGGCCATACAATGGAGAAGATCATGGACACAAGTGATGCCGTGTCACAGCCTATGCTGTGGTTCCTTCCAGAGCTGGAAAATGCCCTCAGGTAGTGCTGGTAGCCTAGTGCTTTGTGACTGTCCCCTGTGTTCCTGCTCCTCTGCGGCGTACTCATACCTGGGCCCCGGCTCCGTCTGTTACAGTGCACAGTCTTTCCCCGTTGCAGGCTCCAGCTCCAGGCTCCTGGCCCTTGGTGAGGTCTTCAGAGGGCGCTTCACTCCTGCTTTCCACAGCCTTTTGGCCAAGTTTTTCTTAAAGACACAGTGATATCTCCTGAGGAACAGTCCCACTAAGGCTAGAGCTCTGTGCTTTCTGTTGGCATTAGATTGCTAGTGCATTGTGTGCCAAAGCAAATCTCTTCTTAAGTGACAAGACTTGGAAGAACTACTGTTTCTCCTGCCCTCAGCAGGGATAGCTGCAGCTCTGTTCCCACTGATCTGCAGGAAGCCAGTGCTAGCACATGCTGGAGTGCCTGAGTTCTGCATTTCCAGGCTGTACAGGGTATGGGCTGCTAGCAAATTAAATTCTACTTTTCAATTCTCGGTGCGCTAGTGCTTCGGTTGTGGATGCTTCCATTTCTAAGAATTCCCTGGTATTTGCTCTATCTTTGAACTAAAGTGTAGTTTTGATTTTAGACGTGGGAATACACTGTGGTAGTCCCCAAGCTGCATGCAAGCCAGCACATCCTGTGATCAGGTTACTCTGATGCATCTCTTTTTTTACAGGCTCTTTTTCTCACTGTAGGAAGAACCACTGCACTTTTGTTCTGTCCTAAGACTGGGATGGTGCCTTCCTTCCACACTCTGGCTACATCAGGACCTTCAAAGGGTAGGATGCAGGGGAACAGAGCAGAGCAGTAGATTTTGTCAGGTTCAAGAAAGCAGCAAGTAAGACAAAAGACAGGACTGTCTATTCTACATTGTGTAGCCTCCTGGCAAGACAGCAGTGATGTTGCTAGACCAGCAAAACTCAGACTGGTTATGTCCTGGCAGGTTTAATACCCAGGCACTTCAACCTATCTGTTCTTTAGTGGAAAGTACCCATGGGGTTGATTGATACAGCAATCCAGCTGGGTCTGTGAATGCTGAGGTTAGAAAGGGCCATTGGCACAGCGTAGTCTTCTGCAGTCCTGCATAGTGCAGGTCAGAGCACATCACTGATTTTGCATCCGTGCCAGGGTTCATGGATGAACAGGAAGTGAGCTTTGAGGATGCTCAAAGTCTAGATGTGATACATGTATTCAGCTGGACACTCTATTTGATGATGTACCTGATAAAGTAGTCGTGCCACTTAGGCAGATGGCTATCAGAGGCAGGCAGAAATCCTTGCTTTCAGAATTAACCTACAGCAGAATTTCAACAAGCAGCCCTGAATTGGCTATTTCTTTCTTATTTCTCTGGCTTTGATCTCAATAGAGGTATTTGGAGAATTGATCAAGTGTTTTTCACTCCAGTATGTCTTGGACAGTATTCCATGTGAGTCCAACCACCCATCTGTTGATACGAAAAACCTGACTGAACATTAAAAAAAAAAAACCCCAAACCTGTCAATCATTTCAGGCTGCCTTATGAGTTCCTAACTGTGGCAAACAAGTTCGTAATTTAATCTGTGACACTGTTCAACTCCAAATATTAAGACTAAAATCATGCACAGATCATCTTGTGCTGAAATTGTTTGTGTAACTCACCTTTGTTGCGAGCTTCACCAAGCCTTTCTGAGAGGGAGAACATCATTTCACAAACATCCCCACTGCAAGAGACAGAAGCTGTATAATTAGCATGAATAAAAGCACCAGCCTATCCTACTTGTCTACCATTTTACAGAAAGACAAGGCTTGATCGGAAGCCCAGTAAAATCAACTGGTATTTCAGATGGCCAAGGACCTACTTGCAAACTATATTAGGATTAGCATCTGTGTATTCAGGCAAAGAGTGACTTATCATGATGGCTCAGGTTTGGTACCAAAACATCTTCAACTGGGTGTAACAGAAGAATTTGTAGTACTGAGGGGCTTGGGGCCAGGCCCCCAGTGCATGGCAAGCACATACAAACCAGTAACAATCACATACCTGTGGATTTCTGCAAAACCAGGGATATATGCCTCCATCATTTCCACAAAGGTGTCCATATCAAAAGTCTCTTCAGAGGACTCTGGTGAGCCCAGCTCTTCGAGGACACCCGTGATATAAGAGAAGAAAACGTCATCCATCCCACTGGAGACAAAGAGAACACAGGCAGCAGGGTCAAAAGGCCCATTTTTTCCTTTCTCTCCATTGCCATTCTACCTAAGCTTGTGTCTTTCTAATACAGCAGCAGACGGACCTATGTGAACTGTATATTATGAGGAGATACCACCTGTAAGGCCAAGTAGCAGGTGGTCAGTGGTTGAGAGGGAAGCATTAACAGATAAATAGTGCATGTGGTCCTGCATCCTGAGGGGCAGCACTGAATGAAGGCCCCAGCATGTGTTCCAGAGGTTATGCTCCTGTGGGTGCTTCAGCTGAGCTAACCAAAATATTCCAAGTGCTCAAGACTGTGGCTCTTCTATATTGACTGGTGTTTCAGGTGAGGTCATTATCATATTCTGTTAGGTTACACTTCCTATGGGATGCAGTGTTCTCTGTTTGCTGTTCTCCATGCTTGTGTCTCTGCTGCCACCAGCTGCAAAACCAGCAGCTGTGTCCCAGCCTCAAGGTGGCTGTATCTCTGCATGCAGGCAGAGTTCAGAATAGGGAGACGCCTGACATAGATTATCCTGCTCAGAAAGCCATTTGGGAGCACTGTGGAATGAAGGAAATCCCATATCCTAATGGGTGTTACTGGACAGGAAATTAATCATCTTGGTCATCAAAGAAATGACATTGCTAGATTGCAATGCTTAACTATAGTCGTTTCAGCATTCCCAGCAGAGCCTGTGCAAATTACCTGCATCCTGGATCTGACTTAAAGTAGAGCAACACAGAGTACAGGAAAACTACAGAATTCAGTATAATGCACAGAGTGACTATGCAGAGTTCAAGCTGGAACAGTGATACTGGATCTGCCTGTCTCAACATACCTGAGATCTGCTGCAGGGATGTGGTACTGGATGAAGCGTGTCAGTGTGTCTTGAATGATTCTTTCAAGCTCCATGTCTCTCTAAATCTTTTTCTTAAAAAAAAAAAAAAAGAAGGAGAAAGAAAACTCCATGTAATTTTAATAAAATCAAAATAACGAGATCAAAATGCAGGTATGGTATAGGTAAGTGTGCTCTTCCCATGAGAACAATTCACAAACTCCTCCTGTGTTTTGTCATCTCCGGGTAACAGCGGGCAAAGATATCCATAAAAAGCTGCAATATGAGGATCCACTGGAAAAAGGATCCCATTACCTTGGGCCCCTCCTGACCGTGTTGATGCTGTCAGTATGCAGCTGTACCATACATTCAAAAAGTTCCTTCTGGGAAGCAAAGCTGGAAATGCAGATGTGTCCAGGGACACCTTCTGAGCTGGAAGACTGTGCTGTCCAGTGAGGAAAAAACAGGGAGTGGGCTTCTACACTCAGTGCAGAAAGGGGTGGACCTTCCAGCTAGGAGCATATGCAGTGATGCTTGGACTCAACTCAGGAATGAGTGGGAGGAAGGGTAATGTCTCCTAAAGAAAGGACATCCTAGAGCATATTTTACAGGGAAATACCAAGCAGGGCACAGACAAGTAGTCTGCCAGCCAAAATATCAAAGGTCTCCAGGTCAGGCATGGACTGCCAGTGGAATCCTGCCTGAACAGGAGCCTTGTTGTTGTGCTTGGTAAATGAGCCATTCTGCAACTGCAACAAGGGGCACTTGATAACCCAAAACTCAGGGGAGTTCTAAGAATCACAGAGCTCCTACAGAAGCAGTGGCAGAAGGGGGCTGCCCACAGTCCTGCTTTGGCTGTCAGTACTGAGCCTGGACTGAACAGGGTGGAAAAAAAGCTGTTTCTTAACCATTCCTTCCCCTTGGGACCTACAGAGCTGCTGGGTGGACAAATTCCTGGTATAAGCACCAAGTTCTTCCCAGAAAGGAAACCAATCTTGCATTCAGAGAAACTGATATGGTCATTGGCCAGAGAGGTTCCAAGGGTCATCATGCTCCCATCAGTACAACTCTCATTTCAACCACACTAAAACCTGACCAGGCTTGTTTGACACAGAGCTCATGGAACAGTCATACAGCTTGCTAACAGACAATTCTGATATCCCATGGGAATCAGAAAGGTTTGGCATTCCCCTAGGTGAGTCTTCCTGAGCTAGCAGGATATAAACAAAACCACCCCATGACACTCAGCCAAGTTTAGAATTATGTAACTCGGGACATCAAAACACCTTATACATTATACCTTCAAATGCTAAACTTCTAGTGATGACCTGCAGTAGTTAAGGGGGAGATTCACTAGAAGAGCTTATCCTATGCGCTCAGTTCTGTGTGGGAGTAATTTACAATGCACAA
The DNA here is from genome assembly GCA_013390045.1 of Picathartes gymnocephalus. Taxonomy (NCBI): domain Eukaryota; kingdom Metazoa; phylum Chordata; class Aves; order Passeriformes; family Picathartidae; genus Picathartes; species Picathartes gymnocephalus. The sequence continues at coordinate 120,684 of WEKY01056088.1, forward strand.
AATGATCTACAACCCAAAGGCAGGAGAAATCACTCTCCTGAGAGCTCAGTTTTCCTGAAAAGATGTTACCATACTTCTAAACTTCCAGTTGTAATTGCAACGCGGGTTTTAAGATCACCTCACTAGTTGTCACTGATTCAAATATATCTGTGAAAGTCCTGCATTTCTTGTTGTTGCAATGTGGGTTTTGTGTAACATGTTGCACAGGATCTATTTTTAAAAGCATGTGATGAAATGATACTCCAATTGCTCTGCTCACAGCTACAGCCTTACAGTTTTGCACTGTCAGAACATGAGACCTTCAGCTCCTGGAAAACCCTGTCACTTTTCTGACAAACCCCAGTCTTTAAACACTGGGGTTTGTTATTAAAGAGTGAGCAGTGGAGCACTGTATGTCATCTCATTAAGACAGGCTTAGTTTGAAATACCAGGAGTGCTTATTTGATCCATATAATATCACATGGCATATATATTTCCTCACCTCAGGCAGAGAAAAGTGGTATCAGTTCTCAAATTGTGAATGTGAAAATTATTAATTTTCTGCATTAGATACTTTGGCCAGCATCTCAACAGGGTTTCTCACCCTATTGTCAGTCTTGAGAACCTAGCACTCTTGCCAATCTCCATCCCCTTTTATTCTCCTTCCCAACATGTTAATGTCAAATTTATTTTTTTGGTTTGGTGGGGTTTTTTTGTAAAACAAATGTAGAAATAACATCCCTCTAAAAATACCATTGTTCTTGTGGTGTATGAAATAGCTACTTATGTTATATTGAAGAAAGAATCTCTCTTCCTCAAAAAACCAGAAAGGCAAGAATCTAAACTGTTTGTATACAGCTAGATTGTTTTGGAAGGCTCTTTCAACTCCAGCTTCAGTAATCATTCTTAAATGCTCAATGTGATGGAATGGGAATGACTGTAAGCCTTGGACTTTTTACTAACAAGATAGACTTGAGCAATTTAGAAGAATGTTTCTGAACTAAGGAACTTAGTTATATATAGTTGATATACTTGGATGTGTATCAACTTTTATGGTATTATAAATTTGCCTACTGAGGTTTCTGCAAGCGGAAGGAGGTGGGTGTTGTATCCTTGGATGTTTCTCATAACAGGTAAGAGAAAGTTTAGGTAAATCTGCTCTGAGAAGGTTCATTTAGCTCTAGTGTCAGTGATTATTTTTATGTGAGCGAGTAATGGGACAGGGATGGTTCACTCAGCTCTCTCTGAAATTTTTTTCTGAAAAAGCAAAGAGCATGTCTTATGCTGCTTGGCGTGTCTGTGCTTGGGGAAGTGCATTTCTCTGGGATATAAGGCCCTCTCAGTGCAGCCTGTGACATACAGGCTCAGAGGAATCCTCTCAAAAGACGTATGTGCAGGACAGAGAACGAGCTGTGGCTATACTTCACTGAACGACTTAACTCAAACTTTGATGGCTTAAAAGAAAACTTCCAGGCTAAGTGACACTTTACAGACAATTTCAGTGCTTCTGTTCTTTATTTTTCTTGCTAAAGAAGTCCCTGAAAGAGGTTTCACAGTGTGGTTGCTAGGAAAGCAGGCTGAGGTCACTGTGTGCGTTAACACAATTAACTGCTTAATGCTCTAAAATTAAAATAAGACTTTTGTTTATAGCTTACTCCCAGCAAACTACAGTAATAGAAGATAGTAATGCCAGTGGCCAGACTCTGCCCTCCCCTCTAGATCTACACTGGAAAGCTGCACTTGGGTACTCTGCTGACATAGAGCCCTTACCAGAGCAGACGTGTCACCTGTGCGAGGTCTTCGGCTCACGGCCCGTGTTTATGAAGTCACTTCAGTGCCTGCAGAGGAGTCGACAGTCCATCCTATGTCTGCCAGGCCCAAGCCATGAATGAACGAACCCCTTTATTAGAAAGGAAAGCTGAATTAGCTGAAGCAGGAGCACAAGAGAATCATTCTGTATTCTGGTCTTTATGCTTTATGTCACTTGTGACCATTTCCCCTGACACAGACGGTACAGCTTTATTCTCTGGAATAAAATGTACTTTGTGAAAGGATAATGTGTTTGTGAGAACGTCATACCTGTCAACCTTCAAACTCACTGCGATGTCGTGATGTTTTTCAACATCCACAGTTCACGTAGCAAGGCCAGCAGTGGTACCCGCACGTCACCACCGTATTCCAAAAACACTGGTGGCCTCATCGCCACGGCAAAGCAGTAGTTGTCTCTCGAGGCTTTAAGGGGACAGACCGGAGAGCGAGCGCCGGTGTCCCTGCTGTGCAGGTCGCCAGGGCCGGAGCCCCACGGGGGAGCGCCAACACGGGCTGGGCAGTCCCGGAGCGGCTTTCACTGCTCGGGCTGCTCCCCGCCACGGCGGGCCAGGATTCCCTCTCCGGGGCTTGACGGCGAGGCCGCAGAGTGCCCGAAACACGCGGTGCACGGCCCGGGTCCCCCTCGCCGTGCCGCTCGCACCGTGGGTCGATCCCCGCACCGCAGAGGCTGCGCGTTACCCTGCCCGGGCCCCTGGACTGTCTCCCGCCCCCCGCGCTGCGGACCCCGGAGGAGAGCCCCACTCCCGGGTTCCCCGGGCTCCCCAGCGCTGTGTCCCGTGTCCCGTGTCCCCGCGGGCGGGGCGCTAACGGGCGCGCGCCGCCGGGGTCGGGGGTAGCGGTCACCTGATCGCCCGCGCGCCCCCG
>WEKY01056088.1:123432-173512 GCA_013390045.1 Picathartes gymnocephalus
GCCCGCCGGCAGCCAGCGAGGCGCGCGCGGCCCGGCAGGGCGGGGCAGGGCGGCTGCGCGCTGCGCTCCCCGCGCCGCCATCTTTCGTGTGGGCAGCAGCCCGGGCAGGCGGGTGGGCTGGTGACGCAGCGCCTCGGGAGGGCTAGGGACGTGGTGGCGCTCGGCGGAGTCACCCCGGGAAAGACTCCCACGAACTCTCCTCCCTGGCAAGTGCGAGACACGCGTTCCCTGCTGAAAGTGGCACGCTTTCAAGTGTTTGGGCCGAGCTGCCCCGCTCTTCGGGCAGCCAAAGCTCTGTCACGGGATGCTCCCCAAGCTGCCGCCCGCGTGCGGTCTCCTGGCTAAAGAGCCACCCCGCTACAGCCAGGCTCGACAAGCTGCTCTATAATCATTCATTCAGCCAGTTTGGAGGGTTGCTGTGTGTCTAGGGCATGCTCAGGCCGTTCACGAATCATGGGATCAACTGGGTTGGAAAAGACTTCTTGGGATCACCGGCTTCTTGGGTCATCCAACGTGTGACCGCACACTAACCTGAGAAGGCAGCAGAGCGAGATGGGGGGACAGGAGCGGAGCGGGATGAAGGGGCAAGAGCGGAGCGGGATGGGGGGACAGGAGCGGAGCGGGATGAAGGGGCAAGAGCGGAGCGGGATGAAGGGGCAAGAGCGGAGCGGGATGAAGGGGCAAGAGCGGAGCGGGATGAAGGGGCAAGAGCGGAGCGGGATGAAGGGGCAAGAGCGGAGCGGGATGAAGGGGCAAGAGCGGAGCGGGATGAAGGGGCAAGAGCGGAGCGGGATGAAGGGGCAAGAGCGGAGCGGGATGAAGGGGCAAGAGCGGAGCGGGATGAAGGGGCAAGAGCGGAGCGGGATGAAGGGGCAAGNACGGGATGGGAGGACAGGAGCGGAACGGGATGGGGGCAGGAGCGGAGGAGAGGACAGGAGCAGAGCGGGATGGGGGGACAGGAGCAGAGCTCTTCCCCTACTCGCTGTCTGCACTCGCTCGTCCCCAGTCAGGTGAGCTGCTCGCTGATCTGCCTGGTCTGACAACACAGTACTTCCTGGAGCACCTTTGGAGAACTAACTCGGTTATGGCAGGTGCTTCTTCAGAAAAATCCGAAGGCAGCAGGGCATAGTTGTTCTCCGAGTCATGCTCCTCAGTCATGTGTTACTAAATACCCAGAGAATGAGCCTGATTCTGCCTTTGGAAAAAAAAAATCCAGCCTAACGCCAGCTGGGGGTAGGGAACATCACACTCGCTCCAGTGTTACTAAGAGCAGAGTCTGTTTCCATTGTTTATTTCTCTTGTAATGTACATACATTCCTCCGTTGACACTGTATGAATGTAAGTCATTGTAGGAGTGTCAACTGCCTTTCATTTCTTCTGCTTTTGACTGTTTTTAGCTGCACTTATCCATACAATAACTAGAAGTCATCAACTATGCTGCATTATCTTTCCTTCGATCTGTGTTTTTGGTTTGGTAAACAGTTTGAAATCCTCTACCAAGCCTGCTATTTCTAGATTTCAAATTGTGTGACCCATTGTGCGAAGCAGCTGCTGAGAATGCAGCTACTTCTGGGACAGGCTTTATCACAGTGAAATGGAAGGAGAATTTTTGAGGAAAATGAAGTAGCACATGTGAAGCCCCTAGAAATTAACAATCTTTAAAGCTATGACAAACAATTGCAGTTACCTTGTTTGACCTAACTTTCCTCATCAATTCTTGACTGAATTAGAACAGACATTCCTAAACTACTTTATGTTCAGAGTTCTACCAGCTTTTTCTTCTGGTAGTTTATGGCATCCTACTCGTAAGCTGAACTTAGGGATTTGTTTGGCCTTAGTCTGCCTTGTAGTTTCCTTGGCTTGCTTGGAAACCTTGAGGCCCATAAGAAATTTTGAGAGTTCGGAGATACTGTCAGTTTAGACAATTTTTAAATTCTTACAAATCCTATGATTTTTGTATCACAAATTTCAGAAGAACAACAGACTGGACCTCTGTTTGTTGTTTTTTTCTACTACCAAGACTTTAAAGGTGACCATCAGCCAGAACAATGATGGGAGGAGAAAGCCAGACTGGACTCGGAAGGAGAGGTCTGAGAAAATCTAAGTTGAAATACCACAGAAATTCTCCTATAACTATTTAAACTTCTTAGTTGTGTACATTGAGCACACTAGGAAGTAATGGCTTCCTTTAGTGTATTTTGTTGCAATTTGATATTTCACCTTCCTGCCTTACTCTAAACCAAACTGATGTAAGAGGGTCGGATTTTTTTAATTACAGTAATGGAAGAGGACCAGTCTTGTAGTACTGATAATAGCTACCAGAAAAATATGGCATCTAATAGCTCCCCAATTTAAATTTAGAGAGGTTTGACCTAAAGCTTAACAAAACCTCCACAGGGATTCCCTATACAAACACACAAAATACACCCTTCATTGAGTGTCCAGGCAGAAAGAAGCAACAGCACAGGAAATAGTTCTTGGAGAACTCTTCTTCATGTCAGTCACAGGCTGTTGGAAACCAGAAAGGTTAACACACCATCTAATTATTTGATAGGATTCATATTCCTTTACAAATGTGATGAATAATGCAAGTGTGTTGAATCAAGCCAGAGGAAAATTGTTCCTTCTCCAGCCTAGTATTAACTCCTTGTTGTGTAATATACTTGAAATCATAGAGTAGTTTGGGTTAGAAGGGACTTTAAAGATCAGCTCCCCACTATGGTCAGGAATGCCACCCAAAATGAGTTTGTTCTGTGACATTTTAACGTGTGGGTGGATGATTCTTGTTTGTGGGAAATTTTACTTTTACACGTGCTTCTCTTTATATTTGACTTGAAATTAGAGAACAACAAAGTACCCCTTCCACCTGGTTTTGCCCCCTGCTTAGTGCAGAGTTTGTGTTCCCTACAATGGGTATTATGCTGTTTTTGTATACTCTAGCTTTGAAAGGCTCTGGTGATGGGGCTTAATCTGAAGCAAGGCACACTTTACTGGGATGTGTTTCCTGATATTTAGGCTTTATTTCCCATTGTTTTTAGTTAATCTTGTCACACGTTCATATGTGTCCTTGAGAATGCTTAAAGCCTAGATAGAAGCCTAGAATATCAGTACACAGTTTTAAGTTTTGTCAAATGCTTTTATTTTTGCTAACCCAAACTGCATTTTAATTGTGATTTATCTTCAGTCCTCTACAGACCCCTACTTTTGCAATTTAGAGAAAGGGTACTTTTTTTTTAAGTAGCAATGGGCGTTCAAGCTCAGAGCTCTACAAAAATTTAAACAACTTATGAACACCCCTTTGAAAGCGCCCACGGCTCCCACATTTTCTGCTGCAGCCAAAGGAGATTCCAGTTTTCCAATCCCAGTTTCCCAGGAGCTCGGGGAGCGCGTCTTTCCCGGGCAACGAGCGGGACGGGGCCCTAGCGCCCTCTGCCGGGCGCGCCCTGGAACGTCAGGCGTTCCTCTGTGAGCCCCCTTGCCGCATTCCCGAGTGTCCGGCGCGGCTGATTCCCAACGTGCCTATTTTGGCATTCCAAAAGATGTTTCCTTCGGTTGATCGTGGGAAAACTCATGTTGCAATTTCAGAGTCTGACAGGTAGAGTAGCCTGCATCTCTAGGTTACAACTAGGTTTATTAGAGCCTATTTTTCTTTACCCTTTCTTGGAAGGAGTTCTACTTGAATATTTCCTTGGTTTTTTTGTCACTCTTTGCCTCCTCTTATGTATGTCTTGTCAAGTTACAAAGGTCTTTTAGACAAATAAGAGACAATTCTGTGGCTGTGTGTGACAAATGAATCTGTTTCTTTCCTGTATTGTGACTTGGTTAGCTTTCCAGTGTTCACAGGTATGAAAAGTTTTTTTTTTTTTTTTTTTTTTGTGACAGCGAAATGAGCAATTTGTCTAAAGATAAGCAGTAAAGTGTGTGAATAATAAGTAAATGAATAATTCATCATCTTTCTGTCAGGGAACTCACTGTGCTTTGCATTTGTCTTAGTTTTATATACAGTAGGCTGGAGCACAGAGTGATGACATGTATTTCCAAAAGTCTCAGTATGAGTCTGTGGCAGAGTTACAAAAAGGAATCAGGAATTTGTGTTCACTGACTCATCCAGTTAGAAGTGTGCTACTTGTGGGCATTTTTGGGGATGTGAAAAAGTAAAATAATCAGTGAACAAAGGGGTTTTTTTCAGTCTATGATTACAATACATTGAGCAAATGTAGTCTGTAACAGGCTAGGGTGTCTGGAGCTGCTCTGATTTGGCCAATTAAAGGAGCAGTAAGAAGATGATACTGAGGAGCACTGAAGAGGCTTTTCATCTGCTTTTATATAGGATGGTGATATAACTCTTAAGTTGGTGGTATTATAGCAAATAATTTCTCAGCTGACAGTGTCAGATGGTCTCATGGCTGAGAGGGGCTTTTAGACTACCAAGTATTTGGGCAAGCAGTCCTGGTGCAGATCTTATAAGCGCTGTGTGCTCTATGGTGGAGAGCTCTTCCCAGCTTCTTGTAGGTGCTGCTAGTTAGAGTTCCATAGTAGGCTGGGTCTTAGTCATTGTGTACAGCTCTCACAATGCTCACTTCTTTTCTTGTGATAAAGGGCTTTCTCAGTACTTATCTCTAGCTTTGATCAACAGTCTGCTACCAAAGGATGTTGTGTCATTCTGAAGAAACTGACATTTATGGCATCAACATTGCTGTGATTTCTTGCATTTTGCCTGTGAATCCAGGCCCTGCTGGCAAGAAGAACTTTCTCACCCATAATACTTCTCAGCCATGTGCCAAAATAGATATTGGACAGTTTGCTAGGTTCAGGCCAAACTGTTTGAAATTTAATTTATTGGAAGCTTGTTAGTTTGTCATGCGTATTATCGACAAAAGTATTGACAGGGTCTGTTCTTCTGTTGCATTCATATGTGAAAATAATTTTTGTCTTCTATTTTTTGTAGCAGCTAATTCAGCCAGAATTCAAGTGTGAAGGCTTTTCCTAATTTAGAGGAATTTTAAGAACTGGAAAATTATGCTATGTAACAAGCTATATTTGAACTCGTCTCTGAATTTACATAATAAATGCCTGACTTTTGCAGTTAGCAGAACTAAAATATGGAGAGGATCAGAGCACGATTTAAGCACTCTGTCTTACTGCTATCTCTAATTTCTTTTATTCAGATGTGTTTCTTTTGTTCAGATGTAATGGGAAAAAAAATCTAACTATTTCAGTACTGGAAATAGCTCAGGACACGGTCTTTGATCCTCACCTCCCTCTGTCTTTAGGTATTATCCTCATTTCACAGATGGACAAAGTAAGGCAAGCAACATGTGACATTTTTTTCTTAAAGCACTTGGAGATCTGCTACTGAAAAACATATGAAAAAGCTACACACTTCTTACACAGTTAGGTGGCTTTTCCTTAACATATCCAGCTACTTCATCCCAGGCAAACTGAAAAAAGGAAACATATTCAGCTGGGATAATGTACCTGCCTGCAGAGTATTCTGATTAAATTATACACCATAAAATTATACTTGAGTAGGTCATGTAGTAAAAATAATAATAATAACAATAATAATAATAAATAGGATGCTGCCTTCAGGACTTCCCTCAAGAGCTCCAGGTAATTTGTGGTTTTTAAAATTCTGATAGCTGTTTCTGATATATGGAAAATATTCCTGAAAGTGCATTCAGTTCCTTGTCTTCTTTTGATGTCCTGCTGTTGGAGAGTTCTGCATTTTAGTTTTGACTGGCACATAAAAGAAGAAGAAAAATGAGTCTGAAAAATTTGGGTTAGAAGATAAATGTGTTGTGAGCAGCAATGAATAAACAGTACAGTCAGTACCTGAGAACAGGCATGGCCTTTGAAGAAAGGCTTAGTAATTTCAGGTAGATTTCCATAGGTATGTATTTGTAAAACCACAGTACCAAGTGTGCAGTGGAGGATGAATGCTATTAAATAGAACTTGCCATGTTCTAGTTGGGCTGTATAGAAATTATCTGCTTCATACAGCACAGTCTAGATAACCAGAAGGATAAGTTTACTCCCTTTCTTATTTTACTGTACTATTGATTGCTTCCCGCGGCATCAACTAAGCCTGCAGTGTATGAGAGAAGCTCACTCATTTCATTTGAGGTAGCCCAGTGGCTTCGCTTGTTGCCCAAGGCCAAGTCCTGGCCCCCGGTGAGCTGCTCGGTGGGAGAAGGCGGCGGAGCAGGGGAAGGGCCGGGGTGCTGGCCAAGAGCAGTGCTGCAGCCGAGCGCTAGATGCCACTCTGAGGCCGCAGTAGGAGCTCGGCAACTCTGCCGCATCCCGGCACAGAAGGCTGGGAACGGGAGCTCTCGGAAAGCCCCGTGTGGGAGGGAGACAGGCCGAGCCCCTTACATACCCTTCCGATGACGCTCAGAGAACAAACAGCGAAAAGGTGAATCAGGGGCCACCGGTGCTGCATTCGGGCCCCATATGAGTCAGGGCCAACAGCAGGTGCTTCGGATGGGAACTGAACCTCCATCCAGAGCGAGAAAATAATCTCCCGGCTTCAATGGCTTTGTGCACAGGTGTCCCCACTTCTGACCTATTAGCCAGATGGGCTCAAAAGGAAGGAGGAAGAGCAAGGTGAAAGGGCAGTTATAGCTCACTGGATGGGATTTCATGAGAGTTTAAGGATGGTCTGAAGACCCGTGGCTCTTACAGTGTTTCTACTGGTACAGTTGCCCTACAGGTAGGTCTTTAAAAGTCTGTGATCAATAGAAATACAGTTAACAACCCCCTCCTTCACCATTCCCATATGTGTCCTAAACATTGCAGCATTGTGCTGAGACCCAGGCATCAAAACTATCTATAACCTGACTAAACTAATAATGGGCGTGAGTCACAAACCTCGGTGTGGGTTTTGTGCAGCTCAGAAAATGTAGGAGTATCTGAAGAAAGGTTTGGCTTGTCATTAGGATAAAGGCTAGTTGTGCAATTTGGATTCAGATCAAGGGTGAATTGTGGAAAGAAGCTTTGATGGGGCAGCATCTTTTCTGGGAAGTGAGTCTGCTTTACTGAACAACTTGAAATGGAACACTTACTGTGAGTGACCCATACTATGCATCTTCTAAAAAGTACTCCCTGTTCATTCAGTGTAACATTAGCAACACAAACACGTTGCTTCAAAGTACTGAAGAAGCTGTGAACTACTAAAAGTGCAGTGGAAGCAGAGAAATATATATCTATTTCCTTTTATGGGGAAGGATTTACCAAAGCAACATCATAGTTTTGAGTGAACTGTGTGGCTTGCAGTCCTCAGCCTTGAGGATGAATATATGTCAGTCTGGAGGAAACAGGAAGGCATGAGTCCTGGTAAAAGTCCTAGTCACTGATGTGTATTATTTCTCTTCAATTACTCAGTATTCCTACATAATCAGGAATAGTGTGTAATGCATTGCTAACTGAGTTATGTTAGTCTCAAATAGCAGGCTTATAGAGAAAATAAGATTTTCACTCCTATTAGCTACAGGAGTTTTTTAGGTAGAAATGGTGAGGGTACATGTCTCATGGCTGAGTTTTTTGGAGTGCTAACTTCCTAGGAACGCTAGCATTGCTTTTGTGGCTACTCTACTGCAACCCTCCCATGTGAACTGTGATTGGATCCAACCCTGTTGTGGTAGAGATGTGAGTTTGACTTTTACAGAGTTAAACTAGAAGAATAACTACTCTTGGTGAAGTGCAAGTATTGTGCATTGTCTGGCTGTTTCATCCTCTACACCAACTGGTCTGTAGAAAAAATAAACAGATGTTTACTGTAACAGGTATTATGTGAGCTCAGATGGTAGAGGATTGTATTTTTGGTGCTCAAGTTCCTGTACTTGCTCTTTGCCATCCAGTTTAAACATCTGTTATATTGGGATCATAAATCCTATTAGTGAAACATAGTCAGCATGCCCTAGAAATTGAGTGGCACTTCAGTGGCCAGTTTCTAGTAAAAAGTATCAGAAAGAAACATTCAGTCTTTCCTGCCACCACCTACCTTCTGGAAAAATTACCTTATAGAAGAGCGATTGCTCAGTAATGTAGAGAAAGCCCATGTGTATTCCTTCTGTGTATCTATGAGTATGTGAAGGTATATTGTCCTGTGGTTGCCTAAGTCCACTGAGTAATCCATCTGAGGTCTTTTAGGTGTGTGATTAAAGCCTGGATACTTACATAAAGCAGGATGTTGGGGCAGTGTGTGTTTTCCCTAACTTGAATTTAAATGTAGAAGTGAGGTATTAAGGAAGGAGTTTGGTCTTTTGTGCGTGAACTACACAACCATTGCACACACACACACTTTTATCCATTAAGCCACCCCAAGTCCTAACCTGGATTTTCAAGGTTCTCTGTTGCAACATCCATCTTCTGCACCCTCCTCATATTAGCATTGATCTACAGGGGAAATAGAGAACATGGCTCTGTTATTATATACCTGACTGCAATTTCTGCTCTAGTGATTGAGTGTACATACAGAATTTTTGAAACATGGCCATTCTAACTTATTTTGTCTTCCTGTCAATAGCATGGCACTTGTCCAAATTATGGATCAATATCAGCTGATCTTTTTATGTTAAACTGTAATGAAGCTGCCTCTCCTATTGGAGATGTGATATTGCTTCAGGCAATGCTTTTAACTGAGAACTTTTGGAATGGAAATGGGGGAGAAGGGAAACACAAGCAGAGGAATGAGCAAAAGCCAGAGTGGAGAATAAAAGCATTCCTTCTGGCTTTTGAAAGAGGTAGGAGTTTGGTAAGAGGGGCACTTGGAAATGAAGAGAGCTGGCTTGTTAGGACTACTAGTATGGGTAAGAACAGTCAGCCTCTACTCTCTTCAAAGTACTGTCAAAAAGCCAGTGGTGGACACTAGGAATGAAAGCCTGGCTCTCTTGAAATTTCATGCAGCGTTACCTTTAATTTCTATTTTTTTTCTATTTCATAAAGTTTGTGAAATCAAATAATTGAAAGAACAGAGGAAAAATGGAATGAGGCAAGGAGTGGGGAATGAGGGATGTTAAAGGGGATATTAGATCAGCCATTTTTCCCTTGTGGGCAGGATTAGAACATCTCTACAGTGACTCCTCCAGGTCATTATCTAGCTCAGAACAGTTCCAGGGTATCAATGTCATAGCTTGTTGTTGTTGTGTCATAGCTGTAGCACTGAGCAGCTGAATGCCTATCATTTCGTAGGCATTGACCAAAACTCTTCAGATTGCCCCTGTTTTTACTTTAATCTTATTTAATTTGTATGGACAAAATGTAGAGGGGAACTTTTTCTATCCCATTTCTAGGGTAAAAGGTTTGCGGAAGAAAGATGTTTTGTCTGGCTCTTGGAAAAAGAGTCTGTGGGGGACTATATTAATTTTATTTTGTAAGGGAAAAGCAATGAAGAGGGGAACTTGGTGGGTTCAGAGCTGGTAGTCATTGGCTGAAGTTGACAGATGCTTTCCTAGAACAAAGGGATGCTGATGTTTTGAAAGGCATCTTTTTGTGACCTATTTAAGAATAAGTTTGTTTTTTCTGTGGTTTCTCCCAGAACTGTCTCTGAGCCACTCTTACAGCTCAGTTTTAGCTGCTATGAGTATGTGCAATATTTCTGGAGAACCCAGGAATGCCTCCTCTTCCAAGTGTCTCATTTGTATCTCTGCCCTATATGGGAAGGGAGGTGCGAGGCCTGAGTATTCACCAGTTCTCCTTAGTTTCTCTGCAGTGGCAGGTGGGCCAGTAATAGGGAGGGATCTCAGACACACCAGCCTGCTCCCTGAGCTGGCTGATAGGAAGAGAGAGAACCTAGGGGCCATTGCAGCAGGGACCCCTTGCTCAGAGTAAATGCAGACAATCTCACATTCTAGCTCTCCTCTCCAAAGTGTGTGGAGTTCCCTGGAGGTTTTCTTTCACTGAATCTCTCTTGGTCTGTAGTCTCAGTCAGCAGAGCATCACTTCTATGTAATTGTATGTAAGACATTGTTAGTTTCCTTTGCAGTTCCTTCTCCACACTGCCCCCTCCCCCCGCAATATGTAATTTTATAACTATTTCTGATTCAGAAAACTCTGTATGTGTGTCTTTCTAAATGTTACTGTTATTATTATTCTTAGTTACTTTATGGCAGTATCTAGAATGATCCATACAAATACAGACTGTTGGACTTGAGAAGCCCATGACAAGATCTTCATAAGAATTGAAAATGATTGGGTAGGACTGATAAACTGAGAAAGTAAGGGAAATTGAGGAACTAAGCAAATGGTTTCTTTACTGTCAAAAAACTGTAGCTGAATTGGAAACTGAGTTTTTATTGCACAGTCTCATGTAGATACTTGTAATTCCAAGGACATGTCTTCCCTTCTAGGAGCCTTAAGCAAAAAATACCTTAGTAAGATCCCTCCATTTCAGGCTAATGCTAAAATGAATAATGAAAAGTTAAGGCTGTGATAGTCAAGAAGTTTTTGAAGTTTCAATGAGTCTGTAGTATCCACTTCAGTTTTAGTCTAGTACTCTACTGGGTCCCTATGAGTCAGTGGATTTATACACATTTTTGTCCTCCTTGATGCAAGATTGGCTAACTATAACTTTGGGGACATCTTTACAATAGTTTTGTGCTTGCAAGTCTACAATATCTAAATATCTTAAGAAACCTTTATGGTTATTAAGGCCTTGGTGAGGGATAGTGTTATATCAGTTGTACAGATAATGAACTGAGACAAAAGGCTGATATTTGGGGAGTAAATTTATTTGTGGTAAATCTGGATAAAAACACTCATCTTGTTCAAGAGAAACTCTAAATTCTGAGACACTTTTCCTTGTAGTGTGAGGATGAGAAATTAAGTTGTGAGTGGTTTTTATAAATTAGAATAAGAGAAAACCTCAAGAATTACTTTGGGTCTATGGACAGAGGTTAAGGTTTTGGTGATCTTACTGTGGAAAGGAAATGAATAGCTTCTTTTAAAAAACAGCTTAGTATTGGGAATAATGTCGAATATGAAAAATGGAATTTTTCATACAAATTTAAAAATATTTATTCATCAAGTGTTTTAATTTTGTGATATGTTAAAAGTGGTTGATCTTTGAGAAAAGAAGTTTTGTTTTGCTGAATCTACATGTTCATCCTGAAAAACTTGTAAAAAAAATCCAACTAGCTATAGTTCCCAGCAAAGATAATAGAGGGAAGCTACAGATTTTTTGCAGATATGTCTTTTGCTTTAATTGCTTTACTGATGTAGGAGGTAAAAATTAAGACTTGTACATAGCTTTTACATAGCTTTTCAAAGAGTTTGATAACCTGTTGGTATAAATCAGGATAGCTGCAGTGAGGTCAGTGGGGTCTGCCTGTCAGTCTGCTCCTAAGTGTGCCACAAAATTACTTTTTTTTTCTGAAACAAACAAACAAAAAAGCACAGATATTATGTATAAGTTAATACACTGTAGTGACAGATGATGCTATTTTCTTCAAGCCTGGGAAGGAAAGTGGAAGAGACAAGAAGCAATGGAAAAAGAAAAATAAATCCAAACCCAAACACAACCAAGAAGTTACTTGCTCTTACCACTAAAATCTTGTTTCAGGAGACCCAGCATCAGTCACGAAGCAGATGAGGGCAATGATCCTGCTCAGCAGGAGACTATAAACATATGTCCCAGGTCCCACGGTTTATGTGACTATTTACACAAACACAAAGTAAATGGAAGGGGTTATCCCTGGTAGCTGGTACTCATTGCTACGTGGGCTCCATTTGCTTTGCTTCAGTGTCAGGGGCAGCAGCGGAGGAGCGAACAAAGCTTGGAAAACTCAGCCCAAGGAAAATGAAGTGGATTATTGGATGGTGCAGTAGGATATTTCTGATAACTGATCCATTGGTTTGTTTGCAACACACCAAAAAAGGTGGAACATATGGAGCAAATTGGAGGATAATTCTATTAGTTTAAAATCAGAATTTTTTTTCCTTGGCCCTGAAATACTTGCATTTAGTGTGATTTTCTTTTTGTTAAAAAAAAATTGAACTGAATTTTAAGAAAGCATTGCAGATTTAATTTTAAAGGGGTATACATTTCAGATTTAGCGTATCAAACTGAATGATCTAGATTTTCGAAAAGTTTGCCTAGGCTGGAATAGCTAAACAAATCTGAAAGAAATTTGCAGTCAGTATAAATCTGCATTTTAAGAGCTTGCTCAATCATTCCACCTTAGACAAACAAATCTTTGTTTTACATCATCTGTGTTCTTATTTCTGAACTGTTTCATACACAGAATGTTTGTAAGCATGGACGATTATGCACAGACTGTTGAATAAAGACAGATTGTGAAACTGGAAAGGGGAAATTCAGTTGTAGCCTCGCTTTATGGATAGTAAGAGAGTTACACCTCCAAGGATTTTGCTCAATTACTTTGGAAGTTAGAAGTCAGACTTAGTAGCAAGTGTAAAAAGAAGAGTGGCAGTCATGACTGTGGAAACACTATGTGGGAGAACAGTAGCATTACAGGGAAATCAACATCATAGAATTGTAGTTCTGGACCTTGACTGTTTTCTATTACCAAACAGATTACTATAAATGATTTAAACTCTTTCTTGGCAAAACTTTGTTGATTCCAGTGGATTTACACCAGGGATTAATTTAATCTTCAGTTTTCCTAGTTTTCAAGCCCAGAAGGACTATTAGCTTGTATACTGTGGTCTGCCACACAGTACAGGCTGCAGAATTTCACATAGTTATTCAGCATCAAACCTAGTAACTGGTATATTTTGAAAAAAGACATCTTTCTGCAGGGAAAAATCTCAAGGAAAGGCTGTTGGAAAATTGCTGGAATGATCAAGTGTCCTTTTTTTTGACAAGGCTGAGTGAGACCTTGTTTCTGTTCCTAATTCTGTGGCAGTCAAACTTCCTCTCCATGCTCTAACTTCCATGCCTATAGCTTGAAGATAGGATAGTTGATCTCATCTGGAAATAAACTTAAATTCCATAGCAGAAGACTGACAAATGTAAGTAAAACATCACTCTGTGATTGTAGTCAGCTCCTTCCTCTATCCCTTTTGTTCTTCTGCATTTCTCATTTTGCTTTTCCCATCTGCAGATCGGTGATATTTTTACTGAGTTCAGTAAATGATGTGCTGACCTTCTACCACCTTTAGTACTACCTACTAAAATTTTATCTATGTTTTCTTAAAGAAAAGTACAAATTAAGATAAATTTCTCTAAATTCTCATGCGTTCGAATAGGCAAAATGCCAGGCTAGCTTTTCATTTGTTCATAATACCGCACTTCAAGAGTGTGTGTTGTTGCTGTTATTTACATAGCTGTGTAACAAGATGGGAGGTTCATGAACTTTTTTTTTTTGTTGCTGTTTCATGTTGCATTTCAGCTTCCTTTAGTAATTACTGTAGCAAATCTGTCTGCTGAGTATCTCATAGTTGTGTCATTGCAGCCTCTGGAGTATTCATGCCATGCTGAGGTTGGAATTCAGATTTTCTGTCTCAAAACACATGGTTTCAAGTACCCAGAGACAGTAGTGTATAGCGCTTGTGTTATGTTTCTGCCCAGGAGAAACTGTCCTGCAACCCAGGGACTTCGTTCTGGATTGTCTCCTGATTCAAATTGAACATTTGTATCTCTCCATACGAGTGTAAAAGAGAACTGTCTGATGTTTTCCTTGTTCCTAAGTTTTAGGAACAGGAACTGACAGCTGGAGTCTTTGTAAAGGAAGGATCTGTAGCCAAATGGACCCATGGGACACAGGCACTTCGTTAGAGTTCAATATTATAGTGACAGGTACCTTAGGAGTGAGATCTGAAGATTAGATTATATGGCAAATGGAAGCCCCAGTTTCCAAGTGTGATTTGCTGTCAGTAATGGTGTCATGGGCATGAATATCTTGAGCAATATACATATCACCGAAGGGAAAGCCTGAGGAACAGGGTGCAACTTCTCTGCTTCTTATCTTGGCTTTGCGTTTTACTAGATGCTAGGATCAGTCTAGACCCTATTGTTTTCACAAACAATAAGAAGCTCTTGCCTGCAAACTGCTTTAGGAAGGGTTGCCCCCTCTCAAGCCCTACCAACAAGGGCTCTGTACTTACTCTTCCTCTATTATTTGCCACCTGAGTGATACTACAGAATCACTGTTGTTTTTGCCTCTGTAGGCCTTAGGGACTGGTAATGGTTGCTATTTTCCTCACACCTTCTTGGTGCTTTTTCTGATTTCTCTTCAGCTGACATTCCTAGATCCCCCTTTCCTGTTCCTGATCATTTGGAAGGCTTGGTCCTGGGAGTTCATTGTGCCCCTCCGTCATTCCCCTTGCCTGGTGCTGCCCTGTTGCAGCCTTGGTCCCCGGGGGCTTGTGTGTCCTGCCTCACCAGTGTTTGCCTCGCCTGGTGCAGCATTCAAGCGACACCTTAATAAAAAGCTTTCCTCCCTTATCTCCTCTCTGCTGCTGTGCCACTGGGCTGGGGATCGTGTTCCCATCTCTTTCACACGCACACCTGGTCATAAAACACTGGGTTTGTTTTTAACCTCAAACCAGGGAGCTTTAATTAAAGAGACAGTGACCTCTTTTATGAGTTTGCTCGCATAGGGTTTCAGGGCTATTGTCACATACAGCTCACATAACAGAGCACCATTGCACAAAGCTCCATTTACACATCCTTCCTCGGCTTTTTTCCTCTCCTCTTTTTGTTTTCCAAACGCAGAAGGAGATTGTTTTCTTGTTTACCCCTAGGCAAAGTTGTCTCTCATGTTAGTAGCCTATGGCTAGCAGTTTCTTTGAAGAGAACCCACCTTTCTTACTAACACATGGATGTCATTAGACCTGCAGAAATGTTATTTTTTAATCTATGTAAGAAATAGTCTTCTGGATCTCAATGAGTAGCTAATATAGATCTTATCTTCTGTTCATTCTCCTTAGCTAGTTCTCATAGCTGTATAATGGAATTTGTGTGTTTCTTATGACAAATGCTTATTATTCACTGTTGCATGTACCTGTATTCATTAATTTTCAGGTGCAATGAATAGAATTTTTGATATATGCTCAAGAATGTGTAGGAACAGACACTTAAACTTGTCCATTTTTTTACACAGAATAGTTTACATGTAATTTAAAGAAGAATTTTCACAAATGCAGATGTGTATTCTCAAGCACATACATTCAAAGAGACACACACAGAGGGACACACAGAAGTGTGTATGCAATCCAGAACTTATTTGGGGTATGCAGACTTCTGAAAAAGGCACTCGTGCACAGAAAAGAGACAGCTGGGACACAGACACAAGGAACCACATAATTGGTGGAATACAGAGGCACACAGGGTATGCACACACAAAAGGAAGAAACAAACAAACCATGTAGAAAAGTGTAGTTGCCCTCAGAATACACCTTGTATGTAGACCTTCAAAAGCAGGCACAAGGATAAGTCTGAAGGAAAACACGTATGTACAAACTGATGCCCAGTTAACTCTGAAAGTAATATATAAGTTGCTGTGGACACACACAGCACGTTCAGGTGCTGGAACCTCACTGAATTGGGCAAGATTTTTGCATTCAATGGTGTTACTTTCAGGAAAAGCTCAATTATACAAAAACAAATTACACGGTTTAGCTGCAAAGCTTGTAGATATGAGAACACGTGTCCCTACACAAAAAAATAGGTAGCTTCATATTGATGTGAATACTGATACATATTTTTTATTTAGTATATTAACAAAGATTTGCCTAGACACAAATATACCACACACACAGACCCTTAGACACACACAGATATACCCATGTCTATGTTCATTGAGAGAGACTCACTCAATATCTGTGTATGTGTGTGTTGGGAGAGGGTCATAACCTCCTCCATTCTTCTCCTGAAGGGGTTTGGATAATGAAGGGAAAAGAAATGAGGCCTGGGGCTAATTTGTAGTGGCATTTCCTGGCCTCTCTTATGCCAATGAAGCTCCGTTTCATCTTTAGCCTTATCAATTCTGCAGTCATGTGGCTTTCCGCTTGGACGCCTCTGTCTCTTCACCCTCCTCCCCAATCTCCGATGCTAATGGAAACTTCGTTAATGCCATTAATCTGCTGACCGGGACAAGTCAAAAACATATCCACACAATCTGAGCCAGGGCTGCAAGCGTCCTGGGGCTGCCAAACAGAGGCACCCCCCATGATAACTGCATTCCTGAAGGAACTTCATATTGATTTATTTCTTTCTTTCCTTCTCTGCTCTGTTCTTCGACTTTGCATCCTTCAGAACAGGCATCAAGTAGATGGCCTTTTCTTCCTGATCCCTCATAATGATATTTCTGCAAGAATGATATTTCCCTAGTTGCAGGGCTAGTGCCTTCTTCCAGTGCCCCTTCATGGTAGCCTTTTTGTTCTTATGCTGTCTTTGGTGACAGACTTGTTATTCCTCTTGCCTAATAGAATTTCATAACGATTCCAATGTTTTGTGAACCCGCCTGGGCTGGTCTAAAATGAAAAGCAGTCCACTCTACCTTGATATTAGCTGACAGAATACAAGTAAGTTTTTCATTATCCAACCACTGTTACTGTTGTTCTAGTGGCAGTTGCCACTAGTTCTATTCTTGAAGGACTGTGCTGTTGGGGTGCCCTGTCTTCTGAAATCTTCTCAGCTTCCCTTAATCGCTTTTTAGGAGTGAGAAGATAGCATTGCTTTGCATTTTACTATTAGGCCAGGTTTTGTAATGTTTTGCCATTGTCTTCTATCACAATTGATTATCATTTTTGGTGATGTAACATTTTGTCAGCTATGACTTCAGCTTTCCTTGCCAGTGTAGCACACCTGCAGAAACTTGAAGCTCTGAGCAATGACTCACCATCTCCTTATTTCATAGTACTGTCCAGTGGCTGAACATGTGGAAGTTCCACATGTCAGGATTATGCTGGCTGAGGTTTCACTAAGAAGAAAAAATAGGCTCTGTGTGATACTTATTTTAGGAAAAATTTCTGAGATAATCAGAGTTCATAGTTGGCTCTTGAGAATGTCAGGATGTTGAGTGATCTGTATTTGATCTACAAATCTTTATATACATAAATGAAATAGTGACAGTGAAGAAGGAAAAGACAGCTAGGAAAGGCATGCCATCGGAGTTGTGACATATGGATACATTTTGAAAAAAAGCATTAAATTGATGAAAACAAGGAGAAAAGTTGGCAGTTCAGCATGACCTTTGATGATGTTAGGCTAAATCTGGAATGATATTGGCCATGACAGAAGGCTGAGCCTTAGTTGCCACCTTCACACATCACAGTAAAAAGGGATTGTTCTACAGGGAGAAGAAAAAGAAGTTTTAAGTTCTTCAGTCCTGGCAGGGGTTGAAGTCAAAAGTTCATGCTCACGCAATTTTGGGTACAGAGAATGCATGTAATTTCCCACCAGCCAGGAGATGCTCCACTGAACAGAGCATCTTCTTCCTCTGGCCAGCACTGGGATGAGACTTACTTTTTATCTTCAGGGTATATTAATGCATTGTACTATCTGAAGTAGAAAGGTTCATGCTGGTTGGTACCATGCTTATTTTTTGGGCATCACTGAATAAGGGGGAGGGGGAAAAAATAGGTAGAGATTGTTACATCTGGATATAAAAGAAAAAAAGCAGCTGGGATACTCAGTGCCCTAAAATTCCTATTTAGACGAGTGGGGCAGTATCTGTAAACCTAAGACCAGCACCTGCTGGAGCTCTTTCAGAGCTCTAGTAAAAACAGAGAATCAAAAATCAAATACTTGTAGCCTTAATAAGTACCAGGACAGTTAACAGCTCATACAAGACCGCTCATTTTTATTTAGATATTAAATTTGCTTTTCCTTCTTCATATTCTGTGATTCAGGATTTGAAATTGAAATGTTGGGGCAAAAAATGAAATGCTTGTATTGAATTCTAAAGTCCTGGGAGATGCTGGTAGGAGATTTTTAGTATCTTTTTATTGAGCATGCCTTAAGGAAGCTACAGGTACAGAAGTGAATTTATCTGGCATAACACAACAACAATATACAGCCTGTGATGTTGCAGTGTGCTAATTGTAGAGTGTTCCGTGTGTGTGGCGGGGATGATCATACCTCACTGTCTTGTACAAGAAGAAAGGGAAAAAATCTTTAGATGAGCAAGTAGTTTGTGCATGTGAAGTTGTTCCATTCCAGAGGGTACCTTAATATAGAAGCAGAAACACCAGGAAGCTAAGCCTTATGCAAGATAAAACATTGTCCTGCCCAGTGACTTTGGCAAGTTGTTTAATCTCTTCATGTATCTAGACTTTTCCTGTTTAGAATATTCCTATCACAAACTTCTCGAGAAAGAAGTTTGTTCCTATGGGTGCATCCAGCTAGATAGCTGGTCATTATTTTGGCTAAAGTCACTCTACAGTAATATAACAACCCATGCCTCCATATGGCAAGAATTATGCATTAGACTGAGAAGTAAAAGGTGCTTTAGATTTCTGACTGGTGCCAAAAAATAAATCAATTCAGCAAAGCCTGCATTAGCTGCCTTGGGTACAGGGAGCCTCCCAGCTGTGGCAGCATAGAGCCTATCGAGGTTAAATTTGGATCATGTCATGATGCAGCCTTCATGCTGGGAAAGAAGTTTAAAATGTCAGTGCTGTATGTCTTTGGAAATTTTCTATTTGAATGCCACTGCTATGCACAAAACTGCTGCTGCCCACTGGTTGGTATGCTCTGACCCATTTTTTGCTCAGTCTTTTCTAACTCCTGGACTCATAGGAACTGTCATACTGCTATGCATATTCTGCCCAGCTTCCATTTTGTCATGGAAAATGCTCAAAAAGAGGTGGTGAATGCAGTTTTGCAGTGAAACAGTATTTTATTGCAGTCATGACACTCCAAAGATATGGAATAGCTAAATTTTGTTGGTTGAAATAATATCTATATATCAGTTGGTCTGAAAACCAAGCTTTTTTCCTACCTTGTGCTGTTTTCTTTATTATGAGATTTTATTTTTTTAAGTGAAGTCCGTGAGTGGTAGTCAGGCAATGTAGCTTTTACTTCTGGTTCTGCTAAAAGTTTGTGTTTTGATCTTGGGATAGCATAATCTGTGTTTGCATTACCCATTTGTAAAGTGAGGAAAACAAGAATTTATTGCATTTTTTTCTGTCTTGTCTAACGTAGACTTGCTTGGTGCAGAATCTGTTTCCAGTCAGTGAGCCACAGCCTTGGTTGAGGAGCTACTCTTTTCTGTTAGGCTTTTCTGTGCAGGCTTCATGGGCTTCTGGGGTTAGACCCAAAGACTGGAAATCAACCCATATTCAAGCATTACTATAGCTTATCTTTTACCTCCAAGTGGGTAGTACTTGGTGAGTTGTGATGTTGGTATGCTTCTGTATCACTGAGGGATAAACAAAACAGAATTATAGCACTGTCTCCTTTTCTTTACCTTTATGTTACTACTGTCTTTGTGTTCTTGTAAATTTGGTGAGTGTCCTGTGAGTAATCTTTAAGATTTCCTGGAGGGAAAACCCAATATTTTGATGAGTACAGCTGTTTCTGGTGGTAACTGTAGAAAAGAGCATGAAGACTTTGGTTTTTTTCAATTCAAGAGTGATGTAATGAAATCTCAGGAGTGGCCTTTCCTGGAAACATTGGGACCTACCAGTTCATGGCAAGGGAAAATTGGTGTGACTCATTACAAAATGTAGTACATTGTTTGATTCTGAAGGCACAGAATTAAAGCTCTCACAAATGCAAATGAATCTATGTTTTAAAATCCTTTCAATCACCAAGGGAAGAAACTTCTTTGCTTTAATGAAAGCCCAATAAAAAGTAATACTTGCAGAGTTTATTTAATTCAGAAATGCTAGGCTCATTAGGCAACTGGATTAGAATGTGATTCCACCTCTTATTGGTACAGAAGATTAATATTTACTTCTTTGAAAATACAGTCACTTCTAGGATGGGATATTGGAGATGTTTAACTTTAAAAAATCTCCACAAACTATGGATATAAGATTAAGACAGGAAAAATAAAAGAGAAGGTACACAATGGAGGGAAAGACTTGTCATCCTCACAACCGTTGCCAAAAAGAACATTCTGGTAAAGACTTGCAACAAATCCCTGGTTTACAGCCTTTGTGGAAAGTGTTTGAATCCTGTCAGGTGGTGCCTCTGACAGCCGGCTGGCGACACCAGCACACGGCTTCAGCAGCACTGCAGTGCACAGCACAGCTCCTTGGAGCACTGCAAAGCCTGGAGCCAGCCAGTCTCACTCTGCTTATGGGAACTGACAGGATCACAGCACAAATGACTCCAAACTGCTCTGCTTGGCCTGTCAGTGTTTAAACAGGGGCAAAATACCACCCTCTGGTTCCTCAGGCCGTAGGTGAATGCCATTGACTTGAGAGGGAACAGGTTCATGCTCTGATTTTGAAGAAGGTGCAAGGGAGTGAAGATCCTTGTTTCTAAAAACTTGAAAAAGTAGTTCAGTTTCATGTAAGAAAGCTTACCAAATTGGATACCAAATGCTTAAATTGCAGTAGAATTCCTTATCCTGGAAAACCTTTTGTCCAAACTGTTGCTTCTGAATCCGATTCATGAAGCCACGGTAGCAGTTTTCACCTACTCCTTGGTGTAGCCTTCAACTGCAATTTCCACCAACACCTCAGTTGTTCTGTCTGGACTGCAATCTAGAGATAAAGTTTGAGAGCTATCGATCTATTAATCCAAATTCTTAGGAGCTTCTGATTTAAACAGGCAAAGGAGATGCTGTTAAATGTGATTTATAGAGTGTATAAATGTACTAGTTAAACCATAGTTCATGGTATATTTTTCTACCTCACACATGAACTCATCTAGTCGCTGAAATGTCAGCTTACATCCTCTTCAGAGACACATCTCTTTTGTTGATGGCCCCAAAGAGAATCTATGGAAAGAAGTGGTTTTTTGTAGTACTGAAAGAAGAACTGTGAGAAGCTGGAGGTTGGCACTATAGCAACTGCTACTCTAGGATATTGTTCTGGGCTTTGGTAATAGCAAGGAACAAAGATGCTTTTCCTTGTTGTAGTTGTTTGGGTGATTGGGACATTGTTTGATTGCTTTTCTTGTTTGTTTTGTTCTTGCCCCTTATGCCACAGCTGAGGGGATGTCACCTTCTCTATTCTTTAGTTGCCTGTAAGAAATGAATGTGCCACTCTCAACCAGTTTCCCTATGGGTGACAATAATGGCAATGTATTTGTTTATTTCAGGTTCTTCTGAAGTCAAATCGTGAAAGGGGAGTTTGCCCTATTGCTACACTTGTTTTATGATCTCTTTAAAAGAAAGAAAATGTTTTGGACTTGGGATGAAGTCCTAAGACTGACCTCTATTTCCAGAGCTCCAGGCTGACCTTAAAGTCACACAGAGAACAGTTACCAGACACTTTGTGAAGTGAGTCTGGGCTCCACTTTTCATCTGACAGAGCAGCAGTTTAGGAATCTGCACTCTGTTTGCCCTACTTACCCCCAGCACTAACACAGGAAAGCTGTTGGCACAGGCACCAGACTGTCACTTTTGTGACTGAGGGAGGAAAGAGAGGAGTCTTCACCCCATCTTCCTTTTGAGACAGTCTCCAGGAGTTTTGGAAGGAGCTTTTTACAAGCCCTCTTCTATTGTTGGCCAGGAAACAAAGGATGGAGGAGCTGGATTTAAGCATAATGACGTGAGCTCCTCCATGCAGAAAAACCCAGCTGAGAGACCCCCCCTGCTCCACACACACACAAAAAAAGGAAGAAAGGGGGAGAAAATCTTTGAAAATAACTAATTAAAGTTGTTTTAGCCTCTCTCTCTCTCTCCCTCCCCTCCAAGGGCGCCTAATCTCACAGGGGGCAGAGGGGCAGAGAGGCAAGAGGAACAATGAGAACCATCCCCCCTTCTCTACACCCCACCTCCTGGTCTCTGAGGTTTTAAAACAAGAGGCCACTTTAAGTTAATGAGCTATCAGCTGACTGGGAGAAGTCTCTAATGAAGCCTGATGTTCACACATTCCCCAGCTTGCTGAATAGGCCTCTGCCAATCTCATAACTGTCAGAAAGTTTCATTCATAAAATCCGCATGCTGGGGGTTGTGGTGATGGGGGCAGGGAAGGAGCTGGGTGGAGACGGAAGAGAGGAAGTGTCGGGTGGAGGTCTCCATATGGAGCAGTCAGCCCCAGAGGCCAAACAGGAACATGCATGGCTGGGGCTGGCAGGCTCGAGGATCCCAGGGACCCGACTCCACTCTCCATTGTCTGGCTAGTAATTAGGAGGATCCTTCACATGGTTCTGGAGGACATTGAAGTCTGTAGGGATAATTAGTGAAGATTTGGGGGATGTTCCAGCTTTTATGTCACCAACTTTGCTAGGGCCACAGGAGCAGGTGCTGGTGGCATGAAGCCTAGGAGTCATTCTGGGGCTTTGCTGTGCCTCTTGTCTCCTGGCAGTACTTTAGGAGCTGTGCTTAGGAGATCTTTGGGGGAAGAAGAACAACAAGAAACGGTAAAGTCTGAAGGAGAAGGTGTAATGCTGGGTCAGGAAGAAACAGTCATGTTTACTTTACTGTAAATATACTTGGTGGTGATGTGTGCTGGAGCTAATTCTCCTTGGATATTGCACATGCTTTTGGCACGAGCAAATAGGAAAGATACAGATACAGGTCCAAAACTGTTTTCCTCCAAGGGCTGGACTATGGTTTGAGCAGTGAATCAGCATGGTAATCAACAGTAATCGAGGGCCACCGTATTCTTGTATTTTGCAAATTTTAACATAAGACAATTCAAGGTCTTTCCTGAAATTCCTGAGCAGCAATGTCAAGCCCAGATTTCTTTTGCAAGTTAGGGATCTAATGCTCAGAGCATGGGAATTGGATCTTAGAGCATTAGACTTTTCTCTCTGTCTTTGAAACTTACTTCTCTGGTGTATCTGTTTAATCTGTTAGCAAAAAACAACAACAAAAAAAGGCTGTACACCTCAAGGCAGGAAATAATACACTGAACATGAGGGTTCCCTTTTGGTCCCTTCCCAGTCCCCAAATCAGTATGCTGAAGCAGGACCAGGGCATAGTTGTTAGAGTGTCACTTAACTCTTAGTTGTGACAAAAGGCACAGTTAAATGAGAAACAGTCTCTGCCTTGGGGAGCTTACAGTGTAAATATGCAGTGCAGATTGAGTGGAAAAAAACCACTTTAGAGTCTTATTCAAAGACCACTGAAACAATAGTAGGATCTCTGTTAACGCTGAAGAGCTTTGAAACTTGATCATCTGCCTGCTATTACACGGGTTGTCTGAATCAGGGCTCTGAAGTCACATCGTATCCAGGACATAACTGCAAGGTCAATTTTGTTAATATGTTTCTTGTATATACTACAAAGAGAAAGGGATTGGATTTTTCAAAGTATAATAAGAAATTAGGGATGAATATTCTTGACACACAGGACAACATGTGCTGGGGTGCAGGTTTCTCAACCAGTTTCCCTATTAAGAGCATTGGATTCTGTGAAAACAAATCATGAATGTGTTGGGACAGCAGATGCCTTTAGAGATTTCTATGGACTGGAGTACTAAAATGAGTCATGAGTCAATGCCATAATGTTTCATTCACTAAAGCTTCTGGCTTCCCATCTATTTTGTCCTATCATCAAAATTTCACTAGAATAGTGTGGAGAACTATGTAGTTCTTTGTATATGGCAGAGGCAGTGCTGGAGAGAATGTAACTGGGATTTGACTGTAAACTGCAAAGGCTGTGGTGTGGTTGAATAATCAGGAAATATTTTTCCTCTAGCTGCTTCCATAGAGAATTTGATTTTTCCCGTCCTCACCCTCAGTAGCTCTATTACTCAGATTTGCTGCATTACAACAGTACCTGAACACTTCACCATATTTCTTTGCTGCTATTTGCATTTTGAAAGTGGGGAAACAAAACACTAAGTTTCAGGGTGGAATCCACAAGAGTTTAGACCTTGCACACTTGGTTTCCTGGTAGCTTGTTTGCAGTGAAATCCAAGTATCTGAGTTAAATATGATATGTACTTACCTGTATATGTAAGTACATGGGAGTGGGGAGCTGTGTAAGCTAGTGGGTGAGAAGTGCTGAAGAGCAGGGTGGGACATCTGGTTTGGCAGGTAGGCATTTCTCTCTTACCTGGAGACAGATACCTGTCTTTACATTGGTTCATAGCTGTGCATATGTTCTTATTGAGGTCTGCTCTTGCTGTACAGATACAGGACTCAAAACTGGATACGGGCCATAAATGCTCAGCCTTTGAATATTTCCATGGTGTAGCTTCTTAAATGACTTCTGTGGTGGTCTTCCATTCTTTATAAATAATCAAATATTCTGATGAGAAAGCAGTAGATTTGCACTGTAGGCCAAAGGCTGAAGAAGTTTCTGGGCTGAAGGGAGGGAAAACTTGCCGAAGAGGAATCTCTGAGGTGTAGCTCAGAGATATATAGCATATAATGGACTATGTCTCATCTCTTCCATGTGCTGAGCAAGAAGCATCTTCAGAACGAAGGTGTGTTCAGCTCTATCTATAGCTCACTAAACACATGCTTTTAGAGTTGGATGTGAAGCTGTTTATTTTTGTTGTTGTGGTCCTAGTCACTGGTTTAGATGCTGACTTAGTTCTCCAGCTTGACTTTACTGCTGGATTTTCTTGCTCTGGAATGCAGCACTAACCAGATCTACCTTAGTTGAAGTTGGAATGGTCTCTATTTGTGTTGGCTTTGATAATTTTATTTGTTTTTTAGTTCTCTCACTATTTCCTATGATCAGTAATTTTTGGTGGCTGGTGTACAAATTGGTGTACAATTGTACAATTGACAGAGAAGAGGTGAATTCAATATTACTAAATCTCTTCTCATGACAGTTTTTGTCCTTTTTTGTCATTTTTGCCTCTTGGTAATGCCATTGCTCACTCCCAGCATTCCCTTGTCCTTTATTAATAGTCTCCTTCCCACTCAGCACTACATTGCTCTTGCTGATATTAACTTTTTCTGGCAAATCCCACAAACAATTTTGTGGAGCACTGATTTTCTGTCGCTGCTGCTTATATTTATTTAGCAGCTGGAGGATGGCTAGGCTCTCTGTGGTTGAAGGGCCCTCCTGTGTGCTTTAGACTCACTTGGATGCTCTCAGCCTGATCTAAGGGCTCTCCAACAAGGAGCCACCAACATGCCTCTCAGGAAGTTAGGGAAGCATCTGCTCGAGAGTTTGTTCCAGTTGGGTCAGGGACTTGCTCACAAATTGGTAAAGGAGGAGGGCAGCAAACAGGCCGTGGCCAGGTCCAGATACAGCACTAGATGAGGAGCTTACCCTGTATCATGGGTTGTGTTTCCTGTGTATGTGAGCCAAGAGGGACCACTTGCTTTACCAGCCTCTCATGTGAGTATTCATCCGACACAAGAGGCTCTAGCCCTTTCTGCTTGGGGGGATGCTGAAGGCAAGAGCTCTCAAGGGCTAAAGAAAACAAAACAATGTTTGCTTAGCTGGAGAGCAGAGTGTGCCCTACGTAAATTGTACCAGGACTTAAAAGTGCTTCAGAAATGAAGTGCCTCTGAAATTGGTTCCACAAGATAAATGTGAGGCAGGATGATGCCATTTCCCCAGCTGATGGGGTGTCCCACTGACTCATTTGAGGTCATATTTTGGTTATTCTGAGCCTCAGCTTCAGGAAAAATGGCATGAAAGACAAAGTTTTCCCAAGGAAGAAGAGGTTCTGATAGTCCTGCTCCTTGTGGACAGCGAACAAAAAGTCAACATGTGTGTTCCTTGTAATCACAGCACAAGGGCTCTAGTCATGGAAAGGAGAGAGAAAAAGGATATTCTCTCCACTGGCATGATGAAACAAGCCATGATGATGGGAGGAGGTCAGGTACATTCTTTGTTCCCAGTGTCCACGTTCAAAGGTTTGGAGGAGCAAAAGGTACTTGCTGAATGCTGGGATGCTTCAGGTGGGACAGAGTTTTTGTTCCCGAGTCCGTGTTTCTGTGGCCTCTGTGTTACAGGATTTTTTTTACTCTTTGTACTGGACCTGTGAAAAATACAAGTCCTATTTCTAATTTTATATATCTCTGGTTCAGTAACAGGTGTGTAGGCCAAGCTGGCACATTTACAATGTACTTATTGAAGATGTAGTACCCAGCCTCACATGTATTTTGTACTCTGCAGAAACCAAAATTTTGAAAATAATGTTTCTAGTACAGTAGGAAGAAAAGAGTACTTCTTGCCCCATACCCACCTCCTGTAGATTTTGTTTCTTATCTCTGTATACAGATTTCTTATCTCTGTATACAGAGGTGTCTCATCATCCCTAGGGAGATTTTACTTCCAGTATACAGTCCCTTGCAGCAGTCAGTTCCTAGACCTCTTTTGCCTCTATAGACATCTTGGTGATGCTGTGTATTTCTAGGGCTGCCTTATTTCCCATAATATGTTTTTTCACTGGTGAACTTGAAATGTATCTATGCTGGCTGTTAGTTATTGGCATCCTGAGTTATTAGTGATCCTTACGTAAGTTGGGATATCAAACTAAGTGATTCTATATTTGTGGTCTCTTTCCCCCATGATGGTAGACCTGATACTACAGTAGAAGTTCAGTTCTGTTGTGTAGGAAAGCATGTTAGCACACCTCAGTGTTAGATCAATCATCTGATGTTCCCAGCAATTCAATTTGCAGTGTGGGGGATGTCATAAAAATGATTAGGCTGAAAAAACCCTAAACATCTTTTCTATCCAAGCCTTTTTTCTTTTTTTTTTTTTTTTTTTTCCCCCCAGTGTGTGTATTTTTGAAGCCTGCAGTGGATTTTCTGGACTTGTGACATGAGTTTTTATTATGCGGTGCATTAGAGCCCTTGTGAAAAATAAAGCATGTGATGTGGGAAGTCTCTAGTAAAGAGTGACTCAGGAAAAGGAAAACAAAACCCTTCAGTCTAACGAAAGAACAGACTGTGTGAAAGTAACTTGGTATTTAATTGGAAATAGCAGTCAGTCTGCAGATGAAACAGCCTTGCTGGCATCTGCAGGTGGGTGTTTTGCTTGTGCTTTACAGTTCTCCTTCCTGCTTGTGCTTGTGAATGCGTTTTGCCTGTCAGCTCAGAAGGGCAGAGATGGCTGTAATTTGTGGCTCTTCTTTTTCTAGAAGTATGAGCAGTTCCCAATATCACGAGTGTTGTAAAATTGTGTTAGTAAGAAAGACTCTGCAAAAAATACCTTACAGTACAAATGGGTGTGACAGCCCTTGTTTTAGAGATGGAGAGAGCCTTTAGAGGTCATTAGAGATAAGTGATGTGACCAAGATCATGCAGGGCCTTTTGCACTCTAAATTATATCTGGGACTTCTACCTCACAGGTTCAGAGCTCACGAGGGCATTTTAATAGAGAAACTTTAGGAGGTGCACTGACATACATTCATTTAAGGTAAACGTGATCTGCCATCTTGGGCCAAACCCCAGATTTGCTTTCATCAAGTCTAATTATGATAATGGTTCATTTAACCTCTCTGCCTCCCCCTAACTTCCGCTTTAAAGCAAAGGTGCACTGGCTGAGAAACCTTGGACTGCACAGTTCCATTTTTAGCTCTGTCTGACTCATTTAATGATTTGGTCAGGTTAGTTTGTCCTTGACTCAGTTTCCCCACTGTCAAAATGGCACTAATAACACTGTCCTGCTTTTTGAGGAAGGGTTATGAAGATAAATTAGTTTTGGCTGGAGAAGAGTCCTGCAGGGCTAGCAGAATTGGAAGGAGACAAGCATGCTCTCTGTTGCAAGTATTATCTATCACTTATGTTTCTCACAGCCCTCCTTGACTTTTACTGACTATGTATTCTTTCTTCTCTTGCAAATCACCAACGTATATATTGATCAGCAATATTCCCTTGCACAGATTACAGGGCCATCTCTCCATCAAATCCTTTGCCCTCTCAGAGGCAGATGGTTTTACAGTTGTGAGAGTGAAATCCTGGCCTCGACAATGTCAACAAAGTCAGGACCTCATTCCTGGTTTTCCTCTACATGAGTGCTTCCTCTTCTGTACAAAGGCTGGCTATGGGGTGGCTGCTGCTGTCTCTTTCTAGGGCTCCTCTAAGGAAGAGCAATCCTCTCCAAAAAAAAAATGCAGAGATGTTTTCAGAGGCAGACAAAACGATGCAAAGTGAAGGGATAGTTGGAGATGGAAAAACCAGCCACACAACAATCTGACTTCTAGAGAGGGTTAAGTACTAAATACCTCTTACTGGGTCACTTAATGATGGATGGTAGTTAGTGGGGGTGGGGTAAAGCTGACTTCCAGCCCTGCATCACTAAACCGTTCATTAGGAAAAACACACACAATGGAAAATGGCAGAGAGGCTCAAGTGTCCAATTTCTCTCTTGAACTCTCTGAACAGGAGGCTCCAGTCAGGGGAATCCCTGCCACCCTTTCCCCCGCCTCCTTCTCTGGCAGTTTCTTTATTAATTAACGGAGTTGGCTGGGGACGGAAATGGAGGACAATAATCAACATAGATGGGTCTGCAGACCTATTTTTAATAATGTGCTTTGCATCTGTCCTAATTGGTATGGAAACAGTGACCTGATTGGAACGACCGGGAGCCTCTTGGGGCCTTTCTTTCTTCCTTTCTCTCCCTCTGTTTTCTTTTTTGTTTGGTTGAAGTTTGACTTGGTGGGAGTGGAGGGGCCAGTGGGTAAGAAATATAAAACCTAACCTTAGGGGCTGTTCACAGGCTGGGGAGTTGAGAGGGGTGACATACTGGGCAGTGCACGGGATGTGGGGGCAGGGAGTCCTGGATTGGAAAGTTGGGCATAAATGCCTCCAGGACAGAGAATCTAGCTGCCCTGAAGAGCTGAGGCCAAGCAAGGGAGGGAAGGGGCAGCACCTCTCCTGGCTTAGTGTGATGATGAGGAATATGGTGCCTTTTTTTGGGTGCGACAAGAAAAACTCAGAGACGAGAGGAGCACCCCAAGAGCCAGCTGATGGCCAGTCCTTACCCTGCTGTGTAACAAATGTACATGCAGTGAGAGACAGCTCCTCTCTGCAAGAGATTTTAACCTGAAATAGACAGTGGGGGAAAATGGATGGTTTGATATCAGAAGGTGGCTTAGGAACAAATTCTGGCCCAGAAACTTGACTCCCTCAGTGCTGCGTGCTCTACCTGCCAGACCACGCATATGGCTGCCATAATGGCTTAGAGACAGTGCACTAGGGAATCCAGAACAAATGCTGTATGCAGACGTGCATACAAAGACTGTGCCTGTATGGGGAGACAGGATAAAACTGAATATAGTTGTGGTATGTTCTGCAGTGTGGTAATATTTACCTGTTGCTGCTGCTGACATTCTTAGCTTTTGCCTGTTCACACTGGATGCCTGTTAGGGTGGTATCGCAGAGACTGAGCACTACTGAGCCCAAGGAGCAATGTGTCCCCATGTTCTCCCAATGCAGCTGTGCTATCTGTCCTGTGGCTGCTTTCTTCCTTCTCTCACCTATTTAAATAGCTAGCAGCAGGCTCTTGCAGTCTATGCTTTGTTTGTCCACTCTGCCTTCCAGTGTCTTCACCATCTCTGGAAAGTATCTCATGAGGCTTGAGCATTTGGGACATCACCTTTCTCCATACAGCCATAGTCTCCAGCAGAGCAGAACTGAACAGGAACAGAAAGCTGTCCTCATGGGAAAGACGGAACTTGTGTGCCCAAGATGAGGAAGTTGTTACCCAAGCAAGGATCATGCTGGGAGTTTTTGCATTACAGTCTTGGTGCCAAATTACTACCTTGCAACTGCGCTTTCTGTCAAAAGCTTGCATGTGTGCACAGTCAAACAACGGGGTGAAAAAAAGAGTCAAAACCCTGAAATTATAATGAAATAAAAGTGACTTTCATAGAGGCTAGGATAGAAATTGCACATTATTTAAAATAAAGTGAAATGGATGGATGGAAAGATTGGCTCAAACAGCTATTTTTGTATCTTTGCCTAGAATGTCTCAACATTTCCAAGTCTGGCCATTTTATTTTGAGTACTACAGCAATTATTTTTTCCTGTAAGCCCCGGCTCCTAGGATGAATTACTGTAACTGAGAATCTCAGCTTTCTTTAGAGGAAGCTTGTTCTTACACTTGCTATGGAAAACTTGAAGAAACGGTGTTATTGCCCTCAAAAGGATCAGAATCAGAAGCTGAAAACAAGATCTCCCACATGTATTGCATTTAATAATAAGACTCTGGTGCTTTTTTCCAATCTCTATTTTGTGGGGCCTTGCTTGTTAACCTGGGCTACTTAGGCAGCCATGGAGGCATTGCTAAATTCATGCCCTGCTTATGGATGGCAATCTGTGGTGTATATAGAACCCTGCTTATAAAGAGGAAGGAAAGAGAGAAAAGAATTGCAATATGAAATGTAGGGGGAGCAGGCAGTGAGCGACTGCCACTGCGATGCGTGAGGAGTTGGCCAGGTCCCATGTAAATCAAGGACAAAGTTGACTAATTTCCCGGGTCGGTCATGGTGAAAATATCACATTTCATGGTTTGTTGCCGATTCATAGAAAAATCCTATTAAAACCGGGCAGATTACTTATACAATTTAAACAAATGATGATCAAAGATTATAACATGTTCTGTGAAGAATGAAAAGGAATAGAAATGAATGTGCATCTGGTGAAATGGGGCCAGCTGGGGTTTGCATACAAACTTGCTGTTTTAGCAGTGAGGGGGGAGGAGGGGGATGCAGGCGGCTGGGGGGTACCGTGGCCCTTTCTGAGCAGGGCTCGGTGGGAGAGCATCACCCCGGCTCGGCGGGGCAGGGCCGGCCGCGGGCAGCAGGGGGCGCCGCAGGCCGCGTTTTGAGGCGGAGGCGCGGCGGCGGCTGCGGCCGCTCCCGGGAGCAGCCCGGGATCCCGGCACCAGGGACGGAGGGGATGGGTGGATAGAGCCACGGAGTGCGGCCGGTGGGCACGCTGTCCGCTCGCAGGCAGCCAGCCCGCTGCCCATCGGGGGGTTCCTACCCACGGCTGGGTACGGTGTGCTTAGCGCGGCTCAGCCGGAGGAGCGCCTGCGCTTGGCCCAGACCCTAAACCTGCACTAACTTGCCATCCCATAACATCACTTCCAAGTTGCTCAGGAAGAAAGCCTAACCTGAAAACCAGCAAAGCTTAGGATGTGAGATAAAAGTGAGTTCTATGTCTCAACAAGGCAAGGTCTACACTAGCGGTAAGCCAGACTGTTACAGATCCCTGCGTAGATCCCTGTCCCCTAATCCTCATCAGAGTGAAATGTGTGAAACCTTCCCAAAGCGTCAAATGCAACAACTGTACACTGAAGAAGAGAATACAGCGGCACAAGAACATGCTTATGTTGTAAAGAGCAGTGGCTTTGTGAAGTGATCGTAAAGGTGGAGGTGAAATGGGTAAACAGAAATGCATCTCCAAAGAAGAGGGCAGAAATTTTAGCAAATACAACAAAATGATTGGCATGGGGACTGGGAAAAGGCAGTTTTTTGTTTTATGTTTTTAAGGCAGATTTCTATATTTCAGTGTGAAATAGCTACAATAGATAGGGCAGAACTTAATATTTTCCTGTGCTCTGCTGAGCACCCTATCCCAAACAATAATCCATGAGAAACCTACTGTAGTGGTTTTCATAGCCCTCATGGCTTGGAAATTAAGCTTAAATAGTCAAATCTTCTGGTATCACCACTCACTTGATCAGGCTAAACATATAGAAGCAGTAGACCACTGATGCTCCTGTCACAAGGCTTGTTTTGCACAGCTGCCTGTCCAAAGTCCGCTACTGAAGCTGATACACTGATAGAGTAGGCAGGACTTAAT
Source organism: Picathartes gymnocephalus (assembly GCA_013390045.1). Classification (NCBI taxonomy): domain Eukaryota; kingdom Metazoa; phylum Chordata; class Aves; order Passeriformes; family Picathartidae; genus Picathartes; species Picathartes gymnocephalus. Next base: position 155,192 of record WEKY01056088.1, read on the forward strand.
GCTCTTTAAGATCTTCTCCAACCTAAATGATTTTATGATAGTGTGGGAATTCAGTTGCGTCTGAAATTCAGGGATGAGGTGTATGAATTTACTCATAGTGGCTCTTCTTTTTTACCTATAAATCTAGGAAAATGTAGTAATAAACTTATCTTTGCATGGCCTGCAACTCCAGATCCAAATCCTAATGCCATCTCCAGCCCTGGGGTTATCCAGAGCTAAGCTACCCATGGCTCCCTAATAATTCAGCCTAACATATTTAAACATTTTGACAGCTACCCTTCCTTTTCTCCAAGGACCAGACAAATAAGCACGAAAACCTCCCATTGTGAATCCTGCAACAAAGCCAAGCCCTAACCTTACTGATCATTGTAACACAAGGACTCAGTACTCCTGGGAAGCTTATCAGCCTCTTATCTTACCACTGAGGACCTGGGAGAGTTCTGCAATGGAGATATGATGCTGCAGAGCCTCCTGTCCCAAGCCCTAAATGTGAACTTGTTGCAGTATCATTTATGGCTAAAGAACCTGTTGATCTGTGAACATTAACTAAGAAAAATTCAAATCCACTGAGGCAGGCTGCACTCCTGTTGCAGGCTGGACAGAATTCATCAGCAAATCCACACAGAACTCTACGTTAAATCTTAGTTTTAATCCTCACTTTATTCCTGGCACAAGTGATAGCCTAGAAATCCAGCTATATCCAAAAGTTAATCAGAAGATGTTTAAATATGCTGATACTGATTTTACCACTTATCTTACCTCAAGCAATGATGCCATTCCGGCTCCAGCGTTGATCATGGCTCAGTAACCCCATTCTGTCTGACAATTAAAAATGATACATTTTAATCTACTTATCCCTGAGCAGGTTTGGCAGAATTGAACAACAAAAATTATTTAGCAGAGACTCGTTTCTGGAATGCTAAGCTAGAGCCTAATTGTAATCCTAACTGTGATTTGACCTCTGTCCAGATACTTGCCATCAGTGAAAAATAAATAATAAATATTTGACTATAGCAACATTATCTTTCATCCAATTTTGTGAGTCTTAAAGATTTAGACAATTCATTTGCCCCTCTAATCTCTCTTGTTCCAGACTCTATCCCCAGCTCTAATCCTATTTTTGATGACAGCTTAGAAACCCAGAACTTTGCATTCTCATCTAGTACTATCATACCTTGGCTTTTCTCTACAGGCTTTTCTCTACTTTGATACTACAGTGGTCAGTACTAAATTTGGTTTTTTACAGATCCTGCTGTCCCTAAGCATAACTCAAATCCCAGCCTACCAGCATTATACATTATACTCTCATTGTCACCAGACTTGAATCTACTTGTTCTAGCCTTATTTGATTTTGCAGAATTCAGCAAATATCCAGCTCTCTGTTCATATCTCTTTAATTTTGTTGCTAACAAAAACCACCAGTCTTTACCACAGACCAAACATTTTTTCTTTCTTCAAAATTAGGAATAAGACATTTGTGTCTACTGACACTAGAGTGCTCTGGTATAGATAATCTATGTATTCAGTGATTTAGCTACAGAGAACTGAAAATTCTGTTTACCAAAAATAAGTGGTGAATAAATAATTTAATTTCTATGTATTCAAGGGGAGCTGAGGCTATTTCATGCTAGTTGGTAGTTTTGGTCTGGTACATACAGCTCTTTGCAATAGAAAGTACCTAATGCTGCTTTGAGGCTTAAAGGATCCTTGTGCTTTTATAACAAAATATGTATAGAGCATTGCTGAGTAAAAAATCAAGAATGGTCTATAAAGAGGATGTGCTGTTGGATATATCCTGTACCTTTCTAGACTTGTGTATGTTTTATTCTGGCCAGAGGGTGTGATCTAGCACATGGGAATAGCAGCTGGAGAATGTGGTGGGAGGCATGGTGCCTTGGAGGAGTTGAAGGAAAAACTGCAAGTCTCCCTATTTTTAATTCGATATTGAATATAGTGGTATTGGCTTTTCAGATCACGACCTGTTCCAGTGCTGCTAATTACGTTTGTGACATGAATGGCCATAGTAAGGAACTTGGGACACTGGAGTTAGATTTTACAGAGGATGCCTACTGTGAATTTGTGTGATTAAATGTCATCTTTATTGGAAAAATGATGATGTACATGAATTTTGAATCAAAATGCTGAATTAAGAAAATGAACTGGACGTTATTTTGCTTGCTCATTTTTGGGGATTAAAATGACTTCCACTTTGTTTTCAAGTAGGCAGTCAGGATTGGGTGGGAGAGGCTGTTGGTCACCAGCATGTTCTGGATAGGGGACAACCCTGTGAGCAGCTGGTATTACTTGAAGGTAAAATAAAATAACATGCATTTTAAATGGGAGAGCAAGTAAAAGCCACAGATAGTTCTTTTCCTACCTGATACCATGAATAAGCATCTTCCAACAGTGATGTCTTTGTGTAACAAAGCAGTCTTAAAGACTTGTGCTTATGCAGTGCGTGCTTAGAGAATGTGATAAGGACCTCTCGCTTGGTATGGCCAACTTACCACCATGGCTGCTTTGAGCCAGTATTCTGTAGACTTAGCATCATGTTCATTTCACATTAATGGTGAGTAAAGCTGATTAGCTGCTGTTTTAACTGCAGGTAACTCATTGTTACTGGCAGGAAACATGTTTCATCTGCATAACAGTTTCATGTGAGCAGTGGGGAACATTTTCTATTAGCATTTGTTGAAATGTGTTTCTTAGTGGAATTATGTTTGGGACTGGAAGAGAACTTTATTTTCGTCTTTAACTCCAACTAGAAAACCTGAATCATGAGAAGGAACTTTTTCATTCTTTCCCAGTGATTTTTGATACTACTTTTAATGTGTTCAAGATTGGTCTCTATCCTATTTACTATACACATAGCTAACGAAGCTAGACTCAACCTTCTTAATGTTGCCCAAAGTATATAAATATCAGCTGCATAGAGAGGCTGAGGTGAGCTGAGTTCTCAGCTCTGGATTCCAGAGAAGTTGTGTTATACCACTGTCCCTAGCTGCTATGTTCAGGTGAGAGCTTGAGCTCTGTAGGGCCCCAGTGAGGACCTGAGGCAGGTACAGGTAAGCAGTGTGTGTCTTTTTTCTACTCCTGGCAGTCTAATATTCCTTCTTTTCTCTTAGATACCAGGCAATCTTGTTCATACTTTTTTTCCCCCTAATTTTTCATTTACACTAATGACACCTACCAAACCTCTACACAGCCAGGAGCTTGAGTTTTGAAAGTGATAGAATAGTAACACTTGCTTTTCGAGAAATGCTTTACTTGATTTCTTTGCTCATGCTTTCCAGATAGTGAAGCCAAAACAAGCAATGTTTGAGTCAGTATCTTTCCAAAAATGCTGCCATGTAATAACTTATTATGTTACCGGTCCTTCCTGTCATTCTGAAGGATCTTAAAGCACACAGTCATCCTGAATTATGAGAGCAAATGCAAATACATGACTGTGTTGTCAGTAAATACTGTGAGACTCTTCTTAAGAAATGTAGCTTCAGTTGGCCTAGAAGGTGGAACTTGCTTAAAAGTTTGCAGTAGCACTACACAAATGTTTTTATAAGCAAGGAGAGAAGAATTCCCTACTTGTTATAGATCAGAAAAGACATTTAGAAAGATAGTTGCCTTGCAACTCGGTCATTCTAAAGAAAAAGTTTTTGCTTGCCCCAGGCTATAAAAATTATGTAAGGGTATGGCTTCTTTATTTATTTCATTTTCTTGATTCTTGACAATCCACAAGTTGAATTGTTTCCAGGTCTTCATTTATACTGGGGGATGTGCTTGTGTTTAAGGGCCTGGCAGTCACAAAATACAGTCCTAGAGAGCTTTAAGTCCAAGTGTGACTTGTGGACAAATAACTTAATTCTGATTTTGCTGACTTAAATCAGGGGAACCACACATTTACTGCTGCAAGCCTCACTTGCTAGTATATATTTGTATAGCTGGAATGCCAAGGATCCATATTACCGATGAAGGTATTGCTGTGCTAGATAACATATGAATGCAGAACAAGCAAAAGATGGTTCCATGCTTTAGAACTCTAGCAATCTAAGATAGAAGATTGTTACATAGTCAAATCATTATAATTGACACCAGAGAAACCAGTGCTTCTGCTACAACTTGGCTAAAAAAACCCCAAACCAATGAAACAAACAAATAAAAAAACCCCCCAACAAAACAGTAACAACAAAACTCCCCAACAGCAACAACAAAACAACCCAGGCCAAAGCACTGATCCACTTGACCTATTTATAGAGAGGAAAGAGTTAAAGAACAAAAGCTTATGGAAAAATCTAAAATCATCTTCTCTTCAAATGGTCTCAAACATATGGGGAGAAAAGAGGAGAGGCAAAACAAAGCCGAGAGAACCTGAAGCTTGGACTGCCTTGTTTTTCCATAAATTTTCCAAGATATGTTGGAGACTCTTTTATGCATTAGCACAGTGTTTAGGAATGAATATTTGTTCAGTGAGATATGACTCTCCCATGGCAGAGCAGTGAAATATAGGATATTTTACTTGTTGGCAGCAGATTTCTGGCTGTCTATGTTTTTATTAGTGCAGGTTTTTCTATACGAGCATAGCTATTTATCTAGCAAGCAGGGCCAGCAGATAGAAAGTTGAAGAGAGAGCCAGCATAGTTCTTAGCCATGTCAGTAGATAAAAACCCTTAAGGCGAAATATCTACAGGATTGGGCCATGTGCCTGAATTAGGGGAAATGCTGTTACATTTTCCCAGTCACTTCAATATCCTGCAGTTTCTGCACTTCCACAAACACAATTTAATGCAGCTGATATAATGCCATACTGAGGATGTGTTGTCAACTGCCAGTGTTCAGTCTTGGAAATTTTAATTCCTGAGCTAGAAGATGGAGGGAGCTTTTTAGTATAGATTGTAACTGGTTGATGACCTTTTAGTGTTTTGCTCGTTTACCACCAGAGATGGTCAGATAGGTACCCCAAGGGGCTTTGAAGTACACCAGCATCTGTAGTCTGCTGGTCTGGTTTGACTGCATGGTGATAGTGGAGGTATAAGAATCCAACTAAGCAACCTGATTCTCTTGACTAATAATCTGAGTGTAATCATTGGGGCTAAATCACACACTGGGGTGTTCTCTGATGGTAGTGGGAATTTTGCTTGAGTGTAAACTGGATCAGACCTGTGGGGTCTGATCTTTAATTTGTCATGCTTTGCATGTGTGAAAAATGATTGTGGTGGTAAGCAGACCCATTACTAGAGAGGGAAGCAAAGGTTACCAAGTGAAAGAGCAGAATCAGAAATCAACAGTAAGTTCCATATTTCTATGGTGATTCCCTAAGCTCTTGGTGTTTTGCTTGAATAGCTGCTGGAAACAGAGAAGAAAAGGCAGTCTTTGCTCTATAGATTCAGAGAGGAACTGTAAGATAAAAGGCAACAGGGGATGAGAATTAGAGATGGCTTAGGGAATGTATGAAGATTGTCTGAAGTAGCAGTAGCAGCATAAACAAATGGGAAAAAGTTTTTTTTTAAAAGGTCATTATAAAGAATCTTGCAGATGGGCTTGAGATGAAGGCCAAAGAAACAAGCAAGGAATGTTTATAAGGAGCTCCATTCCTTCATAAAACTTATGAGGGGCACAAGGACACAGATTTGGAGATCCAGCAATTAACAGTGGGTGTGGGAATAGAGGTGGTTAAGACATGGAGCTCTCTTTTCTTGCCTAAAATAAGGGATATTGAGTATAGGTAGCAGTGAAGGTCCTTGAGAAGGAATACAAGCAGCTTCTGATTGCTGTGTTAAAGAAAAAGCAGTGGAGAGGTAGGAAGGAGAGCAACTCTACCAACAGGTAGGCTGGGAATATCAGCTGTGCATAGCAGAAGGGTGCAGCAAGTTTCCAGGTCAGAGACATGATGGTTATAAAACCTAGTGGTTATGTGGACTGCATAGTTATACCTATGTCTTGGATCATCTAGAAACTCTGCATTCATATTGTTTTTAACTTCTCTTATCATTTGGTAGTACCTGAATAAAATCTGCATAGTCAAGAGCTTGAAATTGCAACCAAACTACTGTGAAAGTCAACTAAGTAGAGTCAAAGTGATCTTAAAAGGCCTTTCCAAAGAAGCATGTAATCAAAGTAATTAATTGGGGATGCCAGCATGCCAGTAAGGGAGTAAATGTGCAACATCTCAGGATCTACTATGTTTAAATATACTACAGTTTTTAAGCAGTTTCCAGCACGATCAGATTATAGCCTCCAGGATACAGAGTGTAGGGGAAGCATCATTGTTATGCCCAGTTTGGGGACATACTGATCCAAATTAACTGGGGTTACCATCAGATGCAAAAAATGCAGAACAATAATAATTTGTAAAGCAGATTGAAACCCTCTAATAGAAAAAGTGCAATTGTACATCTGTATTACTTTAGTTGATATTTTGCACTTATTGCCAGCCTTGATCTCCTGTTACAAACATTTTTCATTTACAAGCATTTTTCTTAATGCTGTCACAAATAGAGCCATTCCTACTAGTCCAGACTCGCTCCCATGCAGCTTTCCCTGTGACAAGTAGGGCTGTTCTGAAATAGGCAGAATTCCAGAAAGAAACAGAAATACCAGCCTTTGTATTGTCAGAATGAAAGCAAATAAGTACACATATATGAGTCAAATATATAGATGCATTTCTTTATTTAGATGATTTAAAGTATTCTTGTGTTTTATAATAATGTGATGTGTGGTTCACTCCATGATAGCAAATAGCAAAAATAGGCTTGTAACACCCAAAAGTTGTTCATCTCGTATTTTGGTACAGTTCTGTTTTCTCTGCATTTCCTATTAAAAGGTTTATTTCTGAAACAGAATTTGTATTATTTAGAAACTCAGACTTGGATTCTTTAAGAAGCAGACTTTTTCTGAAAAATCAAGTCCCTGGTATATATTTATTGCCTCCAATCCTGAAAAGATTTTTTTTTTTAATGTGTTTAGTTTGATTTCAAAATAATTGCCTGGACATATAAAATAAATTGCAGAAATAAATCTGTGTGGATCCAGAGGCCTTACTAATCAATATATGTGTTCTTCTGGACTTGTTTTCTTCATATCTATTTCCAGAGTTGTAAATACAGGGTATTTTGGTTTGAAATATCCTATGTGACTTCTGCAGTAAAAGGATTTCTCTTATGAGATGGAAGTTGAAACAATAATGACAATTGCAGTATTAATGGGCAAATTTTAAGTATTCTTCTGGACAAAATGTCCAGCATACAGCTGAAAAATCATTTTCTGTGATAGGTTGGGAACAGAGTTATAGTTAATGGGGTTACTTTAGGCTGGTGACGTGTCTCTAGTGAGGTTCCACAGGGCTCCATCTCAGGCCCTCTGCCCTTCAACATCTTCATCTACAACGTGGACACAGGACTTGAAGGAAAACCAAGTAAGTTTGCCAACAACACTAAATTGGGAGGAACTATGGACTCCCTCGAGGGCAGAGAGGCCCTGCAGAGAGACCTTGATAATCCCTAATTGGGGCAATCACCAGTGGTATGAAGTGTAAAAAGAGCAAGTGCCAGATTCTGCACCTAGGGCAGGGCAGCCCTGGTTGTGTGTACGGACTGGGGAAGGAGAGGCTGGAGAAGAGAGCTCTGCAAAGGGACTAGGGGTCCTGGTTGATAGAAAGTTGAACATGAGGCAGCAGTGCTGTGGCAGCGAGGAGGGTCAACCGTGTCCTGGGGGCATCAGGGACAGTATTGCCAGCCAGGCAAGGGAGGGGATTGTCCTGCTCTGCTCTGCCCTGGGGCAGCCTCACCTTGAGAGCTGGGAGCAGTTCTGGGCACCACAATGTAAAAACATTCAGCAACCAGAGTGTCCAAAGGAGGGCCATGAGAATGGTGAACGGTTTGTAAAGTAAGACATATGAGGAGCAGTTGAGGCCACTTGGTTTGATCAGCCTGGAGAAGAGGAGATTGAGGGGAGACCTCATTGTAGTCTCCAACATCCTCATGAAGGGAAGTGGAGGGGCAGGTATTGCTCCCTTCACTCTCGTGACCAGTGATAGGACTCAAGGAAACAGCATGATGCTGAATCAGGGGAGATTTAGGCTGGATAACAGGGAAAGGATTTTTACCCAGAGGGTAGTCAAGCACTGGAACAGGCTCTCCAGGGAAGTGGTGACAGCACCAGTCAGATGGAGTTGAAAAAGTGTTTGGACAATGCTTTCAGGCACATGGTGTGACTCTTGGGGTGTCCTGTGTAGGGCTAATAGTTGGTCTTAATGATCCTTGTGGGTCCCTTCCAACTCAGCATATTCTATGTTTCTATGGTTCACATCTAAAGCATTTCTGACATCATCTGATCATTCAGATTCACCTCTTTGGGACAGCTGTATGTATCAGCATGCACCACTACACAAACAACAGAGAATTTTAACAGCAGGCAACAAAAAGTACCAAAGCCTAGTGAATCATTCAGAGCTGCTTAAGTGGCTGGCTGTCATGGTTTGTGCTGGAGTGTGAAGAATCCAATGCTCCAACATCACAGTCCTGGTGTGGTGTCCAAGATCCGTAAAGCCCACAGATGGTAAGGTTTGCCATTGCAGATCAGAGCCCACAAGTTCTGTCATGGTTATATGGGACTGAGGCTTGTGTAGAATGGAAGCTGGTTTTACGCTTAAGTCACTCAAAGAGTACTCAGTAGGACTGTTCTGTGACCTGGAGAAAAATGTATTTATCTCATGGCCATTTTATAATATAGGGGCTTATGCAGGGAATCATGGAATTGGTTCTTATTGAAGTTAGCTTGCTCTTAATGCTATGCATAGGTATAAACACTTTTTAAAAGAAATGAGAATGAGCTTGGGCTTATATGACTTTTCTAACTTGGAGTGCATAGCATGCATATCTGTGGTAGTTATTTTTTTGCTGTTGAAGAGAGTCTTGAAAAGAAATAGTGAGACACCATGTCCAATCCAATAGAGAAGTCTGTGCAAGGACTCTCACTGACACACCACAGGATGTTCAAGCCAGTCCTCCTTTGTTATCATAGCATTTGCATTCTCATCCTCAAACTTGTGTGGTTTTAGTTTCAAATTTCTGGTTTGTTGTGTTTTTTCTGTTTATGAGAGATCTTTTCTTGGCTGCTTATGTCCCTTTTTTTTTTTTTTTTTTTATTCCATTCTTGCTCTAATAATTTTTAGTAGTCTTGATAGCCTGTTTCATGATTTCTTCTATAGCTGGCTGATTCAGGGGGACAGACTGTGCATTGCAGCAGGGCTGGTGGCAAGTAAACTGCTTTCTAGTTTAAGTTTAGAAGGAGAACCCTTTGGTGGTAAGGAATAACTATGACATTGAAGGATAACTTTGTGTCAGAAGGAATTGAGAATTCTAAGCTCAGCAGCACTAGTGTATAATAAAGTCAGAGAAATTGCTCTACATTTATAGAGGTCAGAGCCTGAGCCTTTACAGGAATACTTGCCTAGGAAATAAGCATTTAACTTAGCTGGTTTTCTGAAATTGGAATTTTGTTCTACGCAAAGTGAAGGGATGTGAGTGCCTTTGTGGAAATTCTCATGTGTGTGTAGCAGTGACTGTGCAGCCACAGTAGTGCATGCTGAGTCCGTGAGAATGTATACATCGGGGTGAGACTGTGATCTGTGGGTTGTGTGTAGCTGGGTGTGAGAATGCAGTAGTGAGAGTAAGTGTGACACAGCCAATGTGACCCTGAGGCTGAGAGTACCTGTGGGGGTACTTGTTGATGTGACTGTGTGTGGTGTGCATTGTGCAAAGGTTCAGCCCATCTGTGTATTGATATTGGTGCACAAGTGTGATTGCACAAACACGTGAGTGAAGCACAGATGTGAATGTGTATGTGCACATAGGGAGCACATAGCCATGCAATGAGCATGAGTGCAAGTATTATTATATTAAGTGCAGAAATATAAATAAAAGTATGTAAGTGAAATGTGTATATTACCAGATGATCTTAGATGGAGACATCCTGTGCCAGACATGGCCTCTTCTCTGTTCTGTCCATTTCTGTCCATGCTTTAAAGATGAAAAGTGCCCCAGCTTGGCTTTAGCCTGGGCAGCAGCCCTGAGTGCGCAGTTGCTCTGCCAGCTCAGTGTGTTTGTGTGCTCTTGTGAGAGAGTTGGTAATTGTGAGCGCTCCCTAAGAGAATCTCTGGGGCCAGGGGATACAATAGGCAAGGGTCTAGGGTCTGAAACTGTAGACTTTAATAAAGCCACTGACAGCAAATAAGAGCCTGACATGTGAGTCACATTACTGACAACAAGGGCTGCTTTGTAGTCCCATCTGCACCCTGATCGGGTCCCGTACAGTAACTGAAAGGACAGAACAAACTGCTGCTGCCTTCAATAAATACAACAGTGCCACAAAGGCAGCCAAACAGACCAACTCTGTGTAGCTTTGCTGCAGCTGAGCTACTCCCCTGGTTCTCTTCCTTGCCTCCCCCACCAGTGAAAATGACTGACGCTACCTTTCAAGGGTGGCTTGCGAGCCCTGACTATGTGCTTGTCCCTATGACAGTCATTACCTGTAGCCCTGTAACATCTCTCTTCCCTGCCACCACCTGAGTTCCTTCAGAGCCTTTCCTTTTCTGTGCTCCCAGTGTCTGGTAGAGGCCCAGAGCCTCTGCTCATGAGCCATATCCCCTGGACCTCTTGCCCCTGCCTGGGCTAGCCAGCACTGGGAGCTTAGCAAAACCTTGCATCAGGCTGTGAGCATAGTTACTTGAGATGTCAAAGTAACTTGAATAGTTACTCCAGACTCGAACTGGAGCAGTCATGATGAAAATGTTGGACTTGCCAGTACAGTAATTTGAAGGCCTTTCAGACCCTTAGTGGTTGGTCACCTCCCTAACCTAGGTAGCATCAGGGGATGACAGTGTTCTCTATTTATCCAAGTGTCAGAGAGTCAGAAACCCTTTTTGCTGCCTGCCCTCAGGGTCTCTTACTCTTCCCTCCCTCTGGGCCTCTCCCCTTTGGCTTGGAGACTTTCCCAGTGAAGAGCTTTCACATGGAGCAAAAAAGCCTTACAGATTGACCCCTCTTCAATGGGAATTTGTGCCACTTGTGCCATTCGTGTCTTTCTCAGTGCTCCTCTGCCCACTCTTTTTTAGTTTGTCCCAATAGCCCTAGAGAAATGGTCCTAGCTGGACAGCATGTGTTGTCATGTACTGAAAGAGTTATAAACCGTGGAAGACTGCTAGGTTATAAATCAAAATATAAGCCTGTGGTTGCCAAAGGGGTGATGTTAAGTATCAGGATAATGTCTGTGATAGTGTAGGTATGCCTGTTTTTCTGTCTTAGTCTATTGCATGTCAGTCAACCTAAAAAAAGTCTAAATTCTTTTCTGCTAGAAAAAATGGAAAATCAGACTCAACGGTTTATGCCTAGCAGAAACTCTGTCCTTCCTGTGTCATGTAGTGCACACAGAGCTAAATTCCCTGGGGGTTAGGGTGGGAAGCCTACCATTTGCCCTGTGCTTCTCCAGTGTGCAATAGATCCTGTAGCCTGCCCTATCAGTGTCTAATTGACACTGTCTTCAGACAAGAGGATGCAGCAGATCTTTCCTTGGAAAGGAGAACAGACTTCAGGAAACAAACAAATTCAGTTTCTCAGCATCTTTAGGAAATCCTACAATACAGTCTTCTGTGAAAAATACCTCCCTGTGATTTTACATCTCCTTCTGTTCAAGCAACCACTTCAGATAACATTAAACACAGGAAAGTACAGACCAGGATAATACAAATCTGCAAGCAACAGGAAGCAATATTTCCTACAGACATGTATGCAGAAAAGAGAGAGACAGATTTCACTGGTGTCCCATAGAAAATGCCCAGATCCTATAGTGCTGGGTGACGTTTATAGGAACAACTTATGATGATGACTTCCATAACACAGTGATATTTCTTAGAGTTAATCTCTGGACCTTCTGCTAGAGATTTCTGTTCTCTCTGTATCAATAATATATAAAGGATTTAACACCACTGTTTTGAAATAACCTACATAACTGAGAAGCAGCACCAGAAACTTTAAGTACGGTAGAAAATGTGGTCTGTACTTTTCAGGGAAATGTCTGGAATTTTTGAAAAGAAACTTAGAGCATCTCATGGCACTGTTAAAAGAGAATGTAGATTCCCCACATCTGGCTCAGTGCTTGATCACATAACAAACTTCCCTTTTGCTTTGGTGTTTAGCCAAAAAATTGGACAGGGTGAGGTTAATAAACCTGCAGTCATGGTATCTGATGGTGGGTGTCAGTCTCCTCAGTCCTTACCTGTGCTCACTGCTCGTAAAGGCTTCAGCTGAGCCACAGCTGGCAAAAGTGGGAAATGACTCTTAAGCAAGGAGTCTATGGCAACAGCACCTGTACCTTCCTCTGGAGCCCCTCCATCTCTTGAACAGGAGCTGAGGGATCCCGTTTCTAGCAGTTTGATACCTGAAGAGAAAAAGTGTTTCCTAGAAGGAGATAGAAGGATGGAGCCCAGAAGAACAGGAATGAACTTGGCACAGTCATGCTAGATTGTATGTTACTGCAGGGAGTAGGAAGCTGCTCACTGTCCCAGCTGATCTGCACCAGGAAATCTGAGAGGAGGGCTTTAAATTTTTCTTGCTGTACTTTGAGAAAGATGAAGTTGGTAATTATTTGAACTCATGTTTTTTCTTTCAGTTTCTCTTTTCTCCGTTCATTGAAGAACTGGTTGGTTAGGTCATTGAAGTGATCATTTCTGGAGAAGCATAGCTCCAAAGTAGTTTAATTTTCCCAGGTTTCTGAGTGGGTTCTCAAAGTGATCTTTACTAATGTTCCCTAAAGATTGAACCTGATTCTATCTGTTGTTAAGCAAAGTCTGTCAGAAATGCTATAATAAAATGCAATGGAAAGCTGGGTGCAAATATATAAAAAATTAGAAATAATTTAAAAAAAATCTCAAGGTCAACACAACTTTGGAAAAGAAAAGCTGTGGAAAGCATTGGAGATTACTTTTACACGTTCCTCTGATACAGCTGAAGCCTAATTCAGTTCTCCTTGAATGCAGAAAAGAACTAGGACTGCATTTGGCGGCCCATGAAGTATGGGCTTAGTCTGTACAGCCTCATCTAGCTGTCCAGAGAGCGAAGGACAGGATAGCCAGATTCAGGCTAGCTACTTACAGGAGAGCACACCAGTCTCATCACTCTTTCTAAAATTTACTTCCCTACCCTTCCCCCTGACCCTCCCAAAAAATGCTCATTTGCACACTAGTGACTTTTTGTAAATAACTGATGTCACAGATCCCCGAGGCTGAAAACAGTCTGAGTGGAACTTCATCTCTATCCTTCACTAACTACTAAGAAAAGGTAGAGACCAGCTCCTGCAGGCCTTCTTGGAAGTGGCAGCCTAGACTCTCAGAAGGTCTAGAGCACGCACTAAAGTCAAGGACTTCCTCTTAGTATTTGTCAGCTCTTCTTGTCTTGCTTTGGGATCTTAATTTTTTCAGGCCATAGCCAAATATTGGAGATTTGAGAGATAAAAGAAACTAAGGTCCAGAAAATCTCAGAGCCTTAGCTGTTCTGACCAAATAAGGTTGTACCTCATGGCTGAGGTCCAGTCCTGTTCAAGATAGCTTATTTAGGCCTATGGGGAAAAGAAGTAACCTTCTGGGAAAGAGAGTTTGGTCCTAAGCTGTCAGCCATTAAATACAGGAGTATTTTGCCAGCAGAATAGGAGAAGCTACTTCCAATAAAGCCAATCAAAAGCAATTTCCCTGCTGAAAGGTGGCCTACCTGAGACAGAGCAGCCTGCACCAGCTGCACGCCACTGCTGTCAGACTTGGCCGGGTCTGTCAATTAAGGGAACACAGAGCAATCTGTGAGCGCTGAAAGGGATCCCTTCAGAGCCCTCCGCGGCTGAGAGACAGGCCCATTGTCTGCATGCATGTCTCACATAGTTTCAGAGTCCTGATAAGCAGGCATGCCATGAAAAACTACATTATATGGTGAGCTCTGGAATACTTTGTCTGGGGGTAGATGAGATGAGGGGGTGGGAGAAGAGGTAACACTGCACCTTTGCATTGTGGGAGGTGGGGCAATGAAAGACGTCGCTTTTGGTGGTCCCCCAACATAACCTGCTTTTTCACAAACTCTTGCTGAATGATGAAGTCGTAGTTTCCTCTAATTCCCCTCCATCCCTGTCATTTCTTCTGGAGTTCAGAAATCAGTTGGGAAATTACTGCAGCACTGAGAAGGCAAACAGCTTAGCCACCTTCAGCTGCTGCCTTGCCACATATTGAGAGTCCTTTTTCCTGTGAATCTGGGGCCTCCAGGGTCTGTAAATCTGTGGGCAGGGAAAAATGAAGACTTCAGACTTCCATGTATGTGGTGTAGAGAACATAGAGTAGGAAGGTAGACGCAGCTCCTGGGGGAAGGAATAAGTGGGGTTCCCTCACCATCTGCTAAGAGATGTTTTGCTTTCATTTTCCCCAGCGTATAACCTGGTGCCTGGATCCCTTGGTGCAAAAGTGCCCATTACATTTCCTAGATACAGACTCAGAAGAGCTGATGCTATTGGATGAGCATGTCTCAGTCTACAACAGGATGTTCTCTTAGACTCCACTGCTTGAGCTTGGGAGTACATAAAGAGGTTATTACTTGCAAAAATGCCTGCATTACAAAGCAAATAAAACCAATCTCTGGGTTGCCTTTATACTATCCTTTTAGGCCACTCTGCATAGAAAGAGAAGGTTTGAGCAGAACTCTCTTTAAAATAAAATACCCACTATGTAAAGTTTGCTTTCCATATGCTCGGGAGAAGATGGAGACTGTACTCTGTGTGATAGGATGCAAAGAAATGTAGACATGGGAGCATGAGACTCTGTTGCTAATGCAGTAGCATAGAATTGGAAAGAACCGATGCTGTGGTTGAAACAAGAACATGAAGGATGGGCTCACAAGTGACTTTTCCTAACACTTTTCCTATCTCCTTCTGGCTGAGGTCTTTTTTTTGCACTCGCTGAAGCTGATAGTCTACATGTTTAATTTTAGTTGCAGGCACTCTAGATGATCTTCATTCAGTGTTTAAGCCAAAGTTTATTGTAGACTATGCCTACTATTGACTGTCACAGAAATGTTGGACAAAAGCCATTTCTGATAAGGCAGTTAAATTCTGTGGACCTACCAAGGGATGAGCCTGGCCCATATTCTTCAGCTTTCATATCAGTTTTTTGGCAGTACGGAGGGCTGCCAAAGAGAGGATTGGATTTCTGATCATTCAGTCATTAGTCTTCAGCAGATATGCCCTTGTCAGGCTTTTGTGATTTGTCTGCAGCTCACCCGGTGTACGCTGATACTTCAGGAGATGGCAGGTCCTGGTTTTTTCCAGCTGGGGAATATGTCTTGGCTCTGCATGTTTGATAAAAAATTAATGAATATGTTATGGGATAGAAGCACCTCTTTCATCTCGGACTTGGTGAGGCTCATGGAAGTCCATCTTTCTTTTCATGTTACATGGAAGCCCATCCTTCTTTTCACGTTAAATAAAGCCCCCACTAAGGATGCCAAATCCTTCTGTCTTTTCTCACATTCTTCACTGCATGTACATTTGTAGCATATTGCCAGTCCTGGATAAGGTTGTTGTGCTGACATATTTGCCTTATTTTCAAAGATTTTTAAATTCTTGTGTTTATCATTTAATTTAATTCTTTCTGTTTAGAGATACATATACATACACTTAAATTGACAAGAGAGACTGGCCTTGCTTTAATCTCTCTTCCTCAATTCTTCAAACCAGAAACCTTGCTAATGTTTATATTAGTTTCCTAAAACTCTCTGTTTCCCCTGCATTATTGCATGAATAAGTGCAATTCATGACCTTCCTCCCAGCCAAATGCTGGCCGACCCTTTTCTGAAGCACACCAGAAGCCCACAGCATCCATTGAGTCACACTGTGGGCTCTGGGGGGCTCCTTAAAGAACCTTGTCATTTCCTTTGGTTTGTCTCTCTTGGTGTTTTTTTGGGGCCTGTTGAATCTGAGTCATTCTTGATGAGGGAAAGATAAGTTGAGGCATCTCACAAAGCTGCCAGCTCTCTTCAACAAAATGAAGCATCTCTTTTGAGTAGCTTAGATAAAGATAGTCCTAGCACAATTGTCACATTGCATTTTTACTTGCTTCAAAGAACAGTGGACTAATTAAGTGAAGATATTTAGCAGATTGTCATCAGGAGGCAAGTGAGCCACTCAGGGAGATGAATGGGGTAGTTTGTGCTTCTTGGAATTGTTGTTTCAATATCTTGTCAGGCTTGAGCAGATACCAATGGCTTCAGGAAGGGTATACATTCAATCTTTCATATATGTTCAAGGCAGAGGTGAGCTGCTTCATTGTAACATGGAAGCTGAAGAGCAGAAGGGTAGGTGTCAAATTGACTCCTGGTGTATCCTGCTGTAGTTTCAAGGTACAGAAGTCCATTTCTCCTCCTTGCTGTGCTGTTTGTACCCAATTTATAAGCCAGTGCTCCACACTGGAGCTGTGTTATCACTAGCTCTGTGTAACAACCTTCACCAGCACTCCTCAGGTTTTGCTGTGCCTCCTACAGGCAGGTAAGAGTGACTGGGTGTTTTTGTATCTTTTGGATATGTACGTAGGGTATCTAATGGGAAATGTTTTCCCTTCTACCACCTATTGCAGAGGCTGCACAGTCTTGGTGTCTAGCAGAAAGCATACTGCTAGACATCTGCTCCTTGGAGCCTCTGGGACACCCCTGTGGTTTAGAAAGGGAGACCTTTGATCTGTGGTTTGTGTGGGAGAGGTAGATGATGCTGTGGTTTGCAAACAGCCGATGGTTCTCTTTTTCCTTCAAAGAAAATAATACTGTTGGTCTGTGATGATGCAGGGCATCACGTGACCGATCGGGAGCGTGCAGCACGATGTGGTTTGCTCTGCAAGCTGCAGTTCACCAGTGTCATGGTGTATTTTTAAGAAAATGTGACAGTGTTGGTTGTGTCTTTAAGCCACAAGACTTCTTTAGGGGCAGCAGGGAATGGCCCAAAACCAGCAATAAAACTCCATGAGCTGAAATTTTCCTTCTGCATCTCTCCAGGGCATATAGTAGTTCCCCCCAGGCAAAAGGGCTCCCCCTTCTTACAGTGACTTGTCTGCAGAAAGGAATATTTGTCTATGGGCACCTACCCCATCCGGGGTCCTGTGGCACTGCCTACTGCAATTTTAGAGTTCAAGGGAGTGTGACTGCCATTATCTGTCATGACCCTGGAGGTTATGTTCGGCAGTTTGGGTAAGGACTGCTGAGAAAATGTGGAGTTTGAGCAGGGACTGCTGCGTGAATGTGTCCATTTGGGGAGGGTGGCACTCAGAGTACACAGCTCTGAGGGAGCAGAGTGGAGCTGTGCTTGTGCCTCTACAATTTTGTGAAAAATTATCTGCAACAGTTCAGTGCTTAGAATATAAAGTGTGGTGTACCAGACTAACCAAATATCCAACTTCCATTCAATCATGTCTCCCTACAAAGTGAATATTTAAGGAAGGGAATAGAACAGGATGGGTATATGGTGAGCTCTCTGTTATACAGTGTCTAGAAATCAGAGCTGAGAGATTTCTTGAAACGGAGAATATATTGGACTCATAATGACTGGCATTCACCTCTGGCTTAATATCAGTCCCTTGGGCTCCCCTGCCACAATTGCCTCGGGCAGCAAGTCTGGCAGGAATTGAAAGCTAAGAAGGAGAAGCTGTGTTGGTAGGGGAGGAACTAGTGCTGAGACCTGTTACAGTGTGAGCGCTGCCAGGCATGCCAAACTGGGAGACTCCAGCTGGGAAGGAAGAAGAAGGGGGAACATGTAAATCAACTAGATCCAAGAAACGATAAATACATCAGAACAAAGCCACACAATTGTGAGACTGAAAGTGGGTGATTTATTGGCTATGGAACAGGTATTCCTTATAGATGCCATTTTTGTTTTGCCTAAATGCTTAAGAACCTGATCAATTTCCCTCTGACCTCTTGTATCCTGTGGTCTCACTCACAGCAGCTTGGGATGACTCTGGGCAATGTTCTGCCACTCTGCAGTAGTGGGCCCTTCAACAGTACTGCTGCAGCCCTTTCAGCAGTAGCCTGTTCCCAGCGTGCTTCAGCATTGAGGGCATACCTGCTGTGGTTGTCTGACATCCACTGCAGATACAGGACACATGGTTCTGCATGTGGCCCAGGAACCAGGCACTGCTGGAGCCAATTGCCACAGCTCACCTGTAGCTCGTGTGGGAAAGGCCTGTCGGGCAGTAAACCCAAAGTCAGATGCCTTCTAGAGGCATTGCCACAGTTAGAGGAATAGGGTTGTTACAAG
>WEKY01056088.1:173542-217925 GCA_013390045.1 Picathartes gymnocephalus
TTTTTGAACCAGTGGTGTGCTGTAAAATCCCACCCTCAGGGCTTATGTGTATTTAGCATGGGTGAAGCCCTAAAATTTTTGAATGTGTTTTTTTGTTAAATCCTTAATAGCTAGGTGACTCCTACTTATCATTGCTTCTTCAGAGCTGCTGACATTTCCAAGCAACACTAGCAGGTCAGAAAGTCAGCTTGGAGAAGCTGAGCTGCTTCTTTACCACATTACCCTCACCCAGCCTGGTGCTTTATAACTCTGTCTTTAATGATTTTCTCAGCTATTTTTCCTGGTACTGGCGTAAGGCTCACTGAGGTCTATAATTCCCATGATTGCCCTTAGCACCTCTTTTAAAAGAAGTGCAGAGTTTTGGCTCCACTCCAGCCTGATGGGAGAGTGGCTGTTTTTAGTGATAAATTGAATGATTTTGTTAGTAACTTTTATGAACTTTGATTTCTTTACAGTGTGTGCAAAAATGCCATCTGGTCCTGGAGGTTTCTTATTCTTTCAGTTTTTAGGTTATGTTATTATGTCTTTTTTCTTCCTTTTGAGTTTCTATCTGTCTGTTTTCAATATATCTGGCTTTGTGTGTCCCCTACTAACATTGTTTCTATTTGTGATTACAGTGTTAATGTAATGTGGTCGAGGTACCCAGATCTCAGACTGGAGACCCGTTATGCTAAATGGATTATGTATATCCAAACCAAGAGTTGGGGGACTTTCTGGCCAGGGTTAAGATAAATTGAGCCTTTATCTAATTTTCTGGCATGGGGCAAATGGGAGAAGTTTACTCAGATCAGCTATGCCAAGAATAACCTTGTGCAAATGTATCTGAGTTCAAGAACATTGCCTGCTGGTGGCAGTCTGGAGCAGAGGTGTCACAAGCCTAGGATTCCACAGTTTTGATGTTCTCATATTCTAGTACTGTATTTTAACTGCAACACCACATTTTTCAGACTTATTTTATTTTTCTGGGTAGTTTGAAAATCTTGATTCCTGTGACTCATAGTAGAACATCCCTGTTCACAATCTCGTATTTCTGGCTGTGTCAGAGGAATAAGGTATCCAAAACGTCATCAGCCAATTGACATTGTTTAACAACTCCCTGTCATTACTTGGGAGAAAGTCTAGCCTTCCCCCTTACACAGTTTCTGACTGCTCACCTCACTTCACGCCTGTTGTCAGCATCTTTCTGAATAGTTTGCTAAAAGAGAATGAGCCCTACCCCTTTCTCTTCTCTTCCCTACTCCCAGCAGGCAGGCAATATGGCAGAGTGAGGTCTCCAGTGTCCCTTTAGTCACTTCTCTGCTGTCGGTGTCATAGGGCTAGTGTTTAAGCATTTTCACGCTGGATTTGAAATGAGATTATAGACTGGTCCACTCAATTGACTTAATGGATTTTAAGAAACTAGATCCTATTAATGCAGTCAGTGCCCCAGGGTGCCTCTCCTACTGCAGACAAGATAATCTGCCATGCAAATTAAATCCTGCCTCAAGATGCAGGGCCTGCTTAATGTGATCCATTACACAGTTTACTTGTTTATATCTAATATTGTAACAGGAATAGGCTTACGAGCAGCAGGACTCAACTGAATAGAAGAGTAAATTACCAGGAAAATGAGGTTTTAGAGCCTCTCTCTCTTCCTTTCTCTCAATCCCTCCTATTTTCTTCACTTCCTCTCTCTTTCACATGTGAAAACATATTCCTCTTCTGCTTTTTACATTTAGGGAATAATCAAGCAAAATAATATGCACGTGAGTGATGGCTTCTGCTTTTGTTTACAGAGGTGTAAATTGGGAACTTAGCCAGGAGAAGGAGTTCAAAAGGATCAACAAAACCTTTACGGAGAGGTGAACCTTGCTTTAGCTCTGTTGTCCAGTCTTCATGGGGTATTCTGAGTACTCCCTTTTTACTGCAGAAACTTATGGGTGAGATTTTATCTTTTTCCAATGAAGTCACAAGAACAGACATAGGTAATGGATAGGAATACAGAGATTAGTCAGACTGAAGGACTGGATTTGAATTCAGGAAAGAAAAAACAAGGATTTCAAGTTTGGGCATTCTAAGGGAAAGAAGTCAGAGTCCAAGGAGAAGTGGTTCAGCAAAGTCACAGGCTTCTAACAGAAGAGACTCAGGTCCACAGAGGGATATATGCCAAGGAAGATCCTTGTATAAGTGATTCTTTCAAGGGCAGGAGAATGGATTATCTGATCTCTCACTTTTATGATAAGCTTATGTTAAGGATCTTGAGATGGGGGATCCATAAATTTAGGAATACTGACATTACATTGGAAGAGATAGCTTTTTGTGTATGACAAAGTCACTGGCTTGTCCTGGAGCTCCTGGGATGAGGATGTGGAGAATCAAAGTAATGTGGCAGGATCTGCAGCATGAATAAAAAAGAGGAAATGGATGGAAGGGTCTGCTTGGATATTTCAAGTTGTAGGTGACAGCTATTAAGAATACATGAAGGTCTGATTCCCCTTTGCTTTTGTCCAATGGCAAGTGAAGTCTCAACTCATTTCCATAACCAAATCAGTTTCCTGGTAGGGGAATATCAGCAGACTGCTTTGAGTACATACAGACTTGTATCTGCTGTACCATGCAGCCACTGTCCCAACACAGTACGAGTGCCATACACACACAGGGTGGCTGCGCTGCTTCAGCTGCACTAGGGGCTGTAGGCACAGTGATGAATTGGCCTTTCTTCATATTCCTAAAGGAAATGGATGGTTATGATACAGGAATGTAGTCCTGCTGTGATTTTGTGCAATGCCTGTAATGGATCCTAAGATCTATGGGGATTTCTAAGTGAAAGAAAAGTCAGAGTCCAAGGCAGGGGCATATTTGGAATGATTCCTTAGGACTTGACACAATCTGTAGCAATAGAGGGCTGGCTGTCTGCAAAGACACTCTGTGGACAGACCCCAGGACCTGTCCCTTGCAGAGGAAGAAGGAAGGTGCATCATTCACTTTCACAATAGATTATTTGATCTATTTCTGCAGTGACAGGAGTCATCTCTGACAGGATTCAAACAATTTGCAGTTCCTGTCATTCACATAGACTTTCTCATTTACCTAATGTAAACCAGTTATTTTACCAAGCCTCAGTTCAGTCTGTAGCAGTGTGATCTCTTCAGTCTTGTCTGTGCAGTAGCAGCCTCAGCATGGGACCTGTGCCTTTGGTTGCAACCAGAGTTCTGTGTGTTACAGCTGGGGCCCTGCATACCCAAATGGTCTTGGCAGAGGGTTTATTCCCACAGCAGAGAGAGGCAGGTGAGCCCCAGCAGTGTCCATGGTGTTGGCTGGTCAAGGCCTTGTAAGCTGGTACTGCCTTCAGAAAAGGTCTCTGTGCCAGGGAACAACACTGCTTTGAACCAACACTTTTGCCATCTCTACTGATAGCACCTCATGCAGGAAGAGAAGTAAAGGGAGGAGGGAAGGGAACTGTTTTTTTAACTTAATTTAGAGGTTTTTATGAGATTTTCACAGCTGTGATCTTATCAGGGTTTGGCTATAGAAATTAAAGCAGCAATTATATTTTCCCCTTCCTGGAATGTAAAATAAAGTCTTGTGTAAAATGCATTAAAAACTGGAATGTAAAAGTGTAATTAATGTGGAGCAAAAAGCACATTGCGTCATTAACTTTTTTATTAATATTCTCACGCAGTGCAATTTCAAAGCTCAGTGCCACTCCATTTCCCCCAGTGAAATATCTCCCACTCTTTCATTGCAGCTACCTTTAACCTCATCTTTAATGGGATGACAGCAGCTTTTTCCTGGAATTACATCTCTGCTCATCCATCTGTCCCACTAGACCCTCTTTCCTTCCACTTAGGGTTCCTATCAGACTAGGGTGCAATTCTATTCCTAGTGGAAAGAGAGGGACAAAACCATGAGATTCATTTGACATCTCTAACACAACAATGGAGATGTTTGCTTATCTGGAGGAAGGCTAAGGGGTAGGATTCTTTCTTCTGCTGAGCTGGAGGAGCAAGGTTTCATCTTTCAAAGGCACTGCAAGATGCCTTGCTTGCAGCTCACATCTCTAGAGATCGTTCTAGATCTATTTACTCTTGCTGTGTTAAGGCCTAAGCCTGTACGTAGCAGTTGCTAGGCACCATCGGGGCACTGACTTAATTTCCCTTGCTTTGTGGTTTCTACATGCAGCAAGTATTTTTCAGTTGCTGCTGTGTGAACAGAGGACCCCTGCTTTCTGTGAGATGTTAATCCAAGTTCTTTGTTCTACCCCCATAGCATTGATGAGAAGGTTAATGTATATTCCCTTTCAGCATAGTTCATTTTCCCAGTGTCAGCCAGTGCCATGGAAGGAAGAATAGGGCTGTAAGCAATTCTTGCTGAAATCAGGAGTAGTTTGAGTGACAGAACTGTAGTCCAATATGCAGGAAGCAGACTGAAAGGCCTGTTTGCAGTGAAATAATACGCTCATCAGTTGTAGTGTGTCATGTGTCCTGTATTGTTTTACTAGAGAGGCCAAGGGATAAAAAAGATCTAGATTCAACACTCAATTCTTTCTCATTTTTTCTGGGCTCCATTCAGCTCTGGAATGGGCAGAGATCTCTCAAACTTGTTTTTTTAAGGCTTCTATCAGTTTTCCTGTCACAGTGGCAAATTATTTGTTCCTTGGTTTCTAAGCTTAGCTTCTGACTTACTCTCATTTCATTCTAATTTGATGGCAACTTACAATTGACAATCTGAGTTTTAGTCCCTGCCATTATCGCTAGGTTTGAAGCATAAGCAAGACTTTTAGAGCTACCAGCTATTTGCCTGGTTTTAAAATGCCTGTAAGAGTTTAGCCCAGGATATCCATGTATGTATTCACAAATGGCTTGTGATATCAGATCCAAAAGATTCTTCCTGTATTTCCTGATAAAGGTGGGATGTACACAACACCTAGACTGTATTGAGTAAGATAGGTAATTCACTGCATCTGATGATTTTATCAGAACCCTGATCGATATTGTAGAATGGGATTGTCCATCCATCTCTGTAGGATTCCAGAGCTCCAGAGCAAGTTGTTTAGATCCTACTCTAGTCCTGGGAAATGGTTAACAGTTTGCTTGCATCTCACTTTGAAGAATTTACCACTGACTGTGGCATTTTGATAGTTAGGTCATGACCAGTAAAGTGGAGGTGTATGAGTCACCTCAGAAGAGGAGAAATTTGGAGAAAGGAATTCTGGCCTCTACAAGTAAACAGGATTAATTTGGATGCTGTGTACAGAAGAAAAGCCTTTGAGTCTTTAGGAAATGTTTTCCTAATTCTCACCTACAGTGCCATGAAAGGGTAATTGATTTGTAGGGCCATGGCCATGAGTTTCCTAACATAGCAATGTACAGAAGAAAAACAAAAGATAGCCTAGTCCCAGAGATCTTATAAAATGCTCTGTCTGGGGAAAATTCCCTTCCAGTATGTGATCAATGCTTTACTGTTAACTGGGCTTTCTCCAAAGATCTGAAATAGCTAATAATGAAGAGGAGTTGTCCTTACTTGTTGGCCTGAGGTAGAATCCTAAAATCCACTGAGTATGAGCTGGTATTCACTGTGATCTGCTGTTTGTCTGAAGAAGACATCTGATAGTGTCAATCAGACTTCCCATTTATTGATTTTTCGACTGCTTGCTGAACAAACCCAATGCATTTCACAATGCATTGCCAATACTATCAGCATCTTAGCGGGAGCTGTTGTTCACATTTTGACTGAAATTATTATTGCAATTGCTTTGAAATTATAAAAATTTTAATTTAATGAAAACCATCTCTATGGAAATTATACTGGGTTTCAGATTAATTATGTATGTATTTCACACATCTGTGATTCGGAGGTCCTGTACTATCAATTTCATCATTCCCTTTCTTAAGGTTTTTTTTCTGCAAAAAATATCAGGAGGCAAAATGAGTGTTTACCAGTCATCTGTCACTTTGCTCTTTTTCAGATTGTCGATTAGGTTGATGTTTACCAGCATCCTGGGACTGGACTTGAGGAGATCTATGTACTGGTACTTTACTCCATAGTTCTTGAAATCTTGTAATCCCTTGTCAGTGAGTGCCAGCTACCTGTCAGATGTCACTACATCAGGTACATCAGGATTAGAAAAATTACTTACTACCTGAGTGTTTAGCTTTAATACATTCTCATAAAACTAAGTGGGGGCAGAGGAAATGTATGGCTTCAAACATATGATGATTTTTACAAGACGGTTATGTTATTCCGTATCATCCACATTATTGCATGTCACTTTATTTTTTTCCCCACTGGAATTCTACTCACCTGTGGCCCATATAAAATAATTTAGAGATGCCTTTAAGATTTCCCAGCTCCCAAATGAACAATACAGTTCTGATAGTATGCAGACAGCACAGTATCTTGGGCACCAATTTTAGAGAATCCCCTCTAGTGACAGAAGTGCTTTACCTTAAACTGTGCTCGTGGTTGGAAGCATGCATTCCCAAACTTTGTGTTAATAATCTCAGTCAAAGTGTAACCTTTCCTCCAGGACATCATTGCCTAGAATTTGAGACAAAGTAATTAATTTTTAAATGAGGCTGATATACACACAATTAACAGAAGTCAAGAGCTTAAAGGCCCTGGAGATTGGCTCAGTGGCCAGCACAGCCAGTACTGCTATACTGCTTCATTTAAAGTATGTCTTTATTTTAAAACGTTTGTTGGGGCTATGGTAAAATGGAACTATTGGTTACTTCGGAGAACAACTATTAGAAAAAAATAGGTTAAAAAAGAAAAAGTGTACCTTGTCCCATTATCGTCCTGTTGCATCCAATTTTTTGTTGCACCAAAGAGGCATATGCTGGTCTTTTCAATATTGAATGTTATGCTGTAGAATGACAATGTCACTACCCCCTTTGAAATTGCTGCTGACAGATTAATTCTGCGCTCACTGTCCTAACACCTACAGGGGTATTGGCTTTAGCTCTTTTATTTTCATGCTATTTGATTGAGATTTTCATCTTATGTTCTTTGAACAGTTCTGCAGAGTGGTGCTGTAAGGTGCTGGTTCATGCAGCTCATTTGGGCATATATTCCTTGCTGCTTACCCTTTGCTGGCACCCCTTTGTATGATGAAGGATGGATATTGATGGTGATTTCAACTTTATTATGATCTACCTGCATGCTTTTCTGCTTTTGCTGGAGGGTGTGTTGTCTCTCTTAAATGGGATTTACATATTTCATGCTCATTCAGCCCAGCAGCTTTTGCTCTCTTCAAAATCGCCTTGAGCCTTTGATCATTTTCTTCTGCTGTTTTACCCCAGCTTAAAATGCCATCTGTATCCATACCATCAACAGTTTGTTGTTCTAGTAACAGCCCAAATGGCAGTCTGCAGAAACAGCATTTCTCTAAAGGAGTGTGCAGTCTGCACAACTGAGAGCACTGTTTTTGAATACTGCTGATGTATCTACTGTAGATTGTCAAATTTTTTTCTTTCTCCAATACTTTTCTTCTTCTAGACAATAAAATATACTCCTTTATACATTGTTAGTTACCTTTTAGGTCTGTACAGTAGTAAAAGATTCTTCATCCTCGTCCCACAAAATTCAAGGAGCTTCCTCATTTTGATGATTCTTCTGTTTACATTATGATTCATAGTTTATTTTAGCTTTTGATTTAACAGTCATAGAATCTGAGACAGCACAGCTTGTATTACTTACTGTGCTCATTCTGACTCCTTGTAATACAGCTTTGACTCATCTTTGGTAGTTTGGCTTCCTGGCTCTCCAATTAATGTATTTGCTGTGTAATATCCAAGACATTATCATGTGCTCTTTTCCTCGGTGTTATTGCAATGAATATTGAAAGTTGTATTCTACCCAGTTTGTGATTTTTCTATATGATCCTGCCTTCACTTTCCTCCCCTCTCTTATTTTGGCCTTTAAAATGAGTTATTTGTAGTTGTTTTGATAATATATTGGCTCATACATCCAGCTGAAGACTATCAAATACCTCAGTTATTTTGAAGCTGGTAAAGCATTCATCTTAAACTTCATTGTGTCAATACAACCTTGGAGGAATTTGGAGGGCTCTGGTGGTACCCTCCTGTCCCTGCCAGTTGCTGGTGACTGCTTTATCTGCTGCAAGGACTGATCCAGAGTCACACAGTGGTTCTGTGCTATGAGAAGTAGCCTGAAACCTGGCTTTGAGTGGGAGGCTGGACATCACTTGCAGAAAAGCAGGGGTGATAGAGTTCATTGCAGCAGCAGAATGGCTGTGCCTAGTCTAACACAATGTGTCCAAGTCTAACACAGCATAGCAAAACTCTTGCTTCTTGTACTGGGAAGCAGTGGTGACCAGCTACTTTGCCATTCACTCTTCTCTCTCCTCCTAACCCTGGGTGGAAATCAAACTTTAGGGCAAAGAGCTGCATGGCTGCCTGCCCCAGCTGCCTGGTACAACTCTGATGACAGCCATACCCAGCAGACACAAAAGCTCTAAGAAGGGGCCTATCTGAGGAAGACAGTAGTTGGGGATGTGCTGGCAGAGAGGTGGCCTTTTAGAATAGGAGTAATCAAATGCTTTTTACATTAAAATGGCCACCTTCAGATGCACTTGGGAGCAGATGGGCAGCTGGTACAGTACCCAGAGGACAGGTGGGCTGTGCTTATGCCAGGTTGCTCTTCTAAGCAGGTGATTTGCTGTCTCTGGACAAGCTGAGGCTCTCCAGGGGTCTTTGAGGTGTTTCACTGTTTCTGTCCTAGCAGGAAGGAAATAGAAGCCATGCACACACAGTGCAAAGCTGCATTAACAGCTAGGCAGCAGCTGCCTGCTTTCAGACTAGAGCTGTCCTGAACTGAGCAGAACATTCTGCTTCCAGCAGGGCAGCTCTGCATAGAGCACTTTCTGCTGCCAAGTGCTAAGAACCTCCTTGGTAGTGCTGTGTATTTATACTTCCTCAGGTGAAGATCAGCAATGGCCTTGGAAAGGAAGGAACTCCTGTTTATTAGTATGGCCTTGCTGTGTAATCATTTGTGAACCGCCAGCATTTAGGGCCTTAACCAAAATCCACTGGAACTGTAGGAATCTCTTGAGCTTTTCAAAGTAGGTGTTCAGTTTTCCCTGTGCCTGCAGAGTTTCCCTGGGGAGAAGCAGCAATGCTTTCTGGGTTCCAGTGTGCAGCTGCAGACCTGAGCTGTGCTGTGTGCCAGGGTGGCTCCAGCATACAGGGGTCAGATGGCCCTGAGGTGTTAAATATAGAACTGTCAGTGGTGAACAAAACCAAGATAAAGGGATGCCAAATCACTTTGTAGCTAAACCGACCCGCTGCTTGGGAAATACACGCACTTTTGAGGCCAAGTGCTGGCTTCTGAGCAAAACCTGTGCTCCAGACACTTGAAAAATGTCTGGTCACTGTTTTTCATTAGTAACAGAGTCATAATACCTTCCCATTTACACCATGCTGAGATACATATGCTCAGCTCAGTAGCCCCATGAATGAGGATGGGAGACTTATATGGTGAGATATTTCCATATTCCTTTTCAATATTTTTCCCCCAAAGAACCCTCAAACTGATTGAAATTATGTGGAAGAGAAAGAGGGATTCACAGAGAGGAGTTGGCTCTCTTTACAGGGTATACAGTGAGTTGGGTTTTGTTCAGGTAGGAAGAAAGCTAAATATTCCCACCCACCTTGTCACATTCAGAACTAGAGGGACAATTACTGATATGCTACTTCCCTCAAAGACTAAGGACATCTGGAAAGGAAGGACACCCTGTCAGAACAGTTAATAAAAACAAGATAGCAATAAAGTTTTTTAAAACTATTAACCAGACACACTGGTAATTGGCTGAAGATATTTTCCCTGCTTGGTTGCCCACTCTCTCAAACTCAAGAGGTAGCCCTCGAGAACAGACTTGATATGTTGAGACATTTTTGGCTCAAAGTTACTGCTTTGTCTTCTCACTGGTCATCAGGAAGGCCCACTTCATCGTCTGCATGACCAGTAATGTGAGTGATG
Source organism: Picathartes gymnocephalus (assembly GCA_013390045.1). Classification (NCBI taxonomy): domain Eukaryota; kingdom Metazoa; phylum Chordata; class Aves; order Passeriformes; family Picathartidae; genus Picathartes; species Picathartes gymnocephalus. Next base: position 183,524 of record WEKY01056088.1, read on the forward strand.
GAAACTTGGGTTCAAAAAGTGGTGCAAATGGGTGAATTCTAAGGACTTGAGATAAACTATCATGCTGGATCTTCTGTCTGTTCTGGCTGTTCTTAGTGGAACAAGTAGCTTCTCTCCTTTTGAAAGAAACAGTTAATCTTATGTACATATAATCTCTTTGATACCTATCTCTAGTTTCCTCAGAACCATCTTAAAACTGAGGAATAAATTCAACCCATAGGATGGGAAACTGCTTATGGTTTCATCCTGTGCTATGCTTCTTAAGCGTTTTCTAGGTAGTAGGTGCCTTCACATTCTTAGAGAAAACAGGATGGCTGTGGGGTCACCAGGTCAGTATGCAGTCTGTCAAAATCACCACCTAGCCTTGAAATAGACTGTGATCTACTTTGAGACACAGGAAAATGTAAACTGAAGCAGAGAAAAAGCTTGGCTGAGCAAGGAAGGCTGGTAGAGCCTAATCTTATCTTTTTCCTTCTCTGTCCTAGATGAGGATCAACAAATAACACCCATTTGCTGACCATCACTTTTTCCCTTATCTCTTTCTCTCCTTCCCCCTTTCTGGTCAGATACTTCATTTTCTTGTATAGAAATGAACTTGGCAACAGTCTTTAGGCAAGAGAGCACACCTTATTCTCTAAGGCAAACTCCTTGATTATTGTGAGGTCGTTTCCTTTAAATCTGTGCTGAAGTGCAGTGGAAGATTTGTCTATGGCCAGACTCCAAGTCCGTGGTGAATGCAGACAGGGAGGATGGAAGGACAGAATAAGAGAAAGAGGAAATGAGGAAAAGGGAGGTACTGTGACCCCTGCACCAAAGCCTTGTGAGCGTGGCAGAGACTTCTGTGTGTTTGTGTGGAATGGTGGCTGTTTAGATAAACAGATGGCAACAAATGGCATAAAATTATATACCCATAATGTCAGTTCATAACATTTTGTTCGACATACTTGATTTAATCGCTTAGCTGACGATTTTGCTTTTGGGCCCATATGGTGGCAAATGGCAAATGAACCCTCTTTACACAGCAACTCCAATCTGGCACTTTTATCACCGAGACTTAGAGAAGAATCCAGGAGGAGAGAGATGCAGATGGAAAATGAATGAGCAAGCAGGGTGGGGTACATGTGTGGGAAGAGGTTTTGAAGGTGCGGCCAGGGAAGTGTTCTTGGGAGATGGAATTGGGGGGTGGTGGTGAAATGGGGAGAGGAGGGCTGGGGCAAAAGAAATCAGGATGTGCTATTTTTAAGAACATCTAAGAGATGAAACAAGGAATTTAGCAGGGAGAAATTGAGAGAAAACCTGTGGAGAGAAAATACATGAAAATATAAGGAGAATGATGCCAAGAGGAAAGGAGAGAAGTAGACGAGGTGGGGATAGTAGCAGATTTTTAGGAAGTATATTCAAAACTAATCTACAAATATAAATGAAACAAGTGCAAAACCAAGAGAACAGATTGATTGACTGGATTCTTCAATGGGCCCAGGAACAAAGTCATTGGAAATGTACCTGATGAAACTTGGTTTTCCTGTGCTGTTATCAATGTGTTACTCCTGAGAAGACGTATCTTGAGAAGGGCAACATGACAGTGATGACTGAGTTGCCATGGCAGATGACTTAGTCACCAAGATTGTGGTAGTATCTGGCACGATTACTGTATATTACCGTATCCTGACTAGAAATCACTTCCTTCAACCCAGCTTTTCCTAAAGTTGTGAGAAGGCTGGACTTTGAATGTTTTTTCTTTTTCAGCCAGGGTGTGATCTTGCAAAATGTTGAGGACTGTAAGTTTGCCTGGCAGTCAGTGAACAGGACAGTTCCCTCAGGCACTTCCAGTGTGCCTTCATGTATTCACTCTGTGATGGGGATTTTCTTTTGCATGTGCCAAGGAGAACACAGAAGAGGCAACCTTTGAAAGATGCTGCTTCAGTGACTAGGAAATAGTCCTCAATAGGATGGAAGTGATACGATCTGGCAAGACTGAGAAGTTAGAAGTCAAATGGAGCTGAATATGTACTTTTTGATAAGACATTTTTCCTAGGACAACATCAGCATCCTCAGTGCTTATAATGCAGAATGAAAAAAAAAACAAAAAGCACTCACCAAAATCCTCACTGAATCCAAAGAATTGGTCAATAAGGCTTGGGGAAATGTATTTCCTGTGATTCTGAGAAGTATGCTGCCAGTGAAATTTCATCCTGTCAAGATACATGTCTCAGCATAAGATACAAATAAAAAGTCCGAAGAAATTTAACATAATTAAGGCAAGCTTTCTCTAATACCTCATCTCCTTTTTTTGTATCCTTTTCTGACACTGTTAAGTAGAGAAATGCCAGGCTGGTTCTGCTCATTGCACTGTGATCTGAATCTGATTTGCACCATACTTGGGACGGTGAAGAGGGCTAGCTGATGGGGAGTTTATAGCTCTTTTATGGGAAAGTTGGGTCCTTCTAACCTACTGTTGTATATCTCTAAATACTGGAGGATTCAGGTATAGAAAGTGAACTAGGTCCAAGTTACTTCTGAGATGTCCTGTGTGCATCTGAGAGTACTGAGCCCTCAGTTTCACTCTATTTCTCCTGAACATTACTTCATGCAGCTGTGGCTGGGACCCCCACACTGTTCAACTGGTTAGCTTGTGACCAACTAGCACAAATTAGTTAAAGACTTCTTGTTTGATTGAGACTTATTGTAGTTAAGTCTAGATGTGGCTCATGTCTATCAAAAGGTTGGAATGACTCTAATATTTGTGGTACCTACAAACCATCTCTTTCTGATGAAAATCAGTGCTGCCCCTTCTGCTCAGCTTTCCCTTTTTCTTCTCCTGAACACCTGGAATTGCCTCCCAAACAATGCAGCCCAGCAGGCAGCCACAGAGTAGCAGTTGGCTGTGGACTGTGTTGTCCCCAGCCTTACTGGATCTGGTGGTGACAGGTGCTAGGTAAGTCCCAAGTTTGCTGTCAGAATCCACATTGGAGGCTTATGGGCTTCCAGGGTAAGCCCTGGTGCTTGGAGGTTGGTTTCCCCCCTTTCCCTCCCTGCGTTCAATTTCAAAGTCTCTGCAAGCTAGTTTGACACAGCTCCCTTCTTCTCCCTTCCCCTCCCGTTCATACCCCCCCGGCTCTTTACAACTAAACAGTTTGTCCTTTTCCCAACGTTTTGGAGAATCTGGGAACGTAAGTGCTCCAATAACTCATGTCTGAGCTCTCATTTACCCCCTGCCGGCATGGGGATGCTGCGCACCAGCCTCTCAGAATGCCAAATGAGTCGTGGCTGCCGCCTTGTCCCCCGCGCTCCCCGAGGCCAGCGAGCGGGACCCGCCGGCCTGCTGGGGCTGCTCGGAGACAGCCAGCTGGGCATCCTCGCCTGCTCCCCGGTGTGCCAGTTCTGGAACTGGGAGGCGCTGCGTGCAGGACAGGTGACTCCACTGTTTGAACTTTCTGGATATGGGGAGAGAAGGGGGAAGGTTAGGTCCCAGAGCTTAAGAAAGAAGAGTTTTGTAGCTTGGATCATAAGGGGTGGCTTCATGAAGGGAAATACACCTTCTAAGTTTGGCTCTGCCACTGATATGTCACATCGTCTTGGCTCAGTCACTTAGCTTCTGCCCATCTCAGTTTCTTGCACTATCTGAAGGACAGAAGAGCACTTTTTCTCACCATTCCTATGCAGCTGTGAGGTTCACACTGAGAACTGATGCAAAATGTTTTAAGATCTTTGATTTGAGCAGAGCACACTGTGATGAAAACCAGGATAGGAAAAGACATCAACAGCTTTTGGAAAAGTGGGGATGCTTCTCATGCGCTGGGCTTTGCAGATGATGGGCTGGATAGCTCCCAAACATCCTTTGAAAACAACTGAGGATAATTTAGGGTTCAAATTCAGTCATGGTAGGGCTTGTTTTTAATCTGCAGGAAAAGTTTGGAATTGTGGGTTTTTCCTAACATCATATCTTCCCTCTGGCTCTGACGACATCACCTGCTTTTCATTTGCAGCGTATGTCTCCCCTTCACTGTTCTCTGAGTACTCTGGTGTTCTCCCCAAGTGTTTTTGTTGTTGTTGTTGTTGTTGTTTTTGTTTTGTTTTGTTTGTTTTTTGTTTTTGTTTTGTTTTGTTAGTTGCAGAGGTTTCACTACCCACCCAGTTCATGAGACTGTGTCTGTTCACATAAGGAGTACTATTCCTATTTTACAGAAGGAAGCACGGCACAAAATGGTCTGAGTCCATCAGTCCATCTGCCCAAAAGTAGTCATTCAATACACAGTTCTCACTCCTGTGAACCCATAAGCTCACTGTGGTGTTACTAGCACCGGCAGGTGGGTTATCAGCTGTATGGTCCCCGAATGCTAGGCCCATTTCCTCTGTCGTGAGTGTGTTCGGGCTGGCTGCTCGACTGGATTGGGCGCAACCCCCGACCTGCGCTCCTGAGGGATGGTGCCGGCAGGGAACGCTGGCCCTGTAGCTGACGGGTTTTGCTCCCATGAGGAGGTGGCTCCTGATCCGTCCCCGCACGTCTTGTAGTCCCCTCCCCTTGCAGGGCTGCAGGTGCTGACGGGGCTGCTCGGCGAACAGCCTGCTCTCAAGTCTCCCAGAGACGGGATGAAGCTGGCACTCCATGGAGCCTTGGGACAGAGCGGATCAAATGCGTCTCCTTCCAGAACCCTCGCTCACGCTCCTCTCTGCTCTTTTTCCAGGATTCCCTCGGGAGCGGGGAGGTGCCCAGCAGTCAGGGCATCATTCAGTCTTCGGAGCGCCGCAGACCTCGGTGCTGGAGCCTCACCGCGGCTCTACCGCGGCATCACTCGCCCTCCTTCCCCCTTCCGCGCTCCCTGCCTGTGGCCCTGGCAGGCGACGGGAGGTGCCAAGGATGAGAGCAGGTCCCTGGTGTCTCCTTTAGCTGCCATTGCAGTTAAATTAGAACAGAGACCTGCAAATAAAGCACCCTTTTCCCTACCCCCTCCCCTCCCCGCTGCCAGAAGCTCTGCATTTCACTCAAGTGCCCACCGGGGAATTTGCCCATTTACTCTTGTTATTTGCATGATAAAGGCTGTTCTGCTGCCTTTTCTGCAGCCTGCCTTAAAAAGGCAGGGAAGTTGGGGCAGACGGGCAGGAGAGCCAGAGAGGTCAGGGCACCCAGCCCCGAGCCCTCCTACCCCGGCAGAGCCGCCGAGGGTGCCGCGGAGGAGGGAGGGAGGAAGGAATGAAGGCTCTCCCCAGCCCGAGGTTTTGCTTTCCAGTTTTGTTCTCATTAGCGGCTCCGTGCATTCCCTTCGCTCCTCACAAAGACGCTTATTCTGGCACGGAAATGTGCCCTCTGGGATTTACTGAGAGAAAGAGAAAGGAAGGGGAAAGAGGGAGATAGACGGAGAGAGAATAGGCGTTGATCCTGGGCTGTATCCAAGCTGCCTTAGCTGAAACTCAGGATGGAAGTGTAAAGGTAGCTGTAAACCTTTCTGGTTGCAGCCCACCACCCCAATCCTAGATTAATCATCTGGAGCAGTCTCCGTGTTTCGCTAGCTTTGACCTGGCTTCTTCTGCCAGGTGTTTTTGCTTCAACGAAATTTTCTTGAAATAAGATGAAGTGGAAATACTCTGCATGATATGCCACTTTCAGTTCAGTTTTCACCCTGGTTCTGATATAGGTGAAGAGCCCTATGTCCCTTCTGACTAAGGAAAATTTACCAAAATGAAAACATGACTTTTCAGAAGAAGCACAAATTTTAAAACCTAATCGGCAGTCAGGAAATTATTGTTTGTCTAGCTTTGTGGGGCAAACGTGGCTGGTGCTCAGCACTGCCCTATTCCCATGTTTTTGGGCCTGATGAGGCTTCTTGTGCCTGTGATGAGGCCAGTGGCCACACAGGAGCTGCAGTAGTGACACTTTACCTCTTACCAAGGGAATCTCCTGTTGCCTGCTGAGCTGGCATCATGTGTACTTTGTAGCTGTGGAGCTCTCTCTAGCCAGGCCACTGTCATGTACCATAGTGTAGCTGCATCCTTAATAGGCTGTCTCCCCCAAATGTCTCTGAGCTAAAGTGTACCCTTTTACCTCCCTGTCAGCAAGTACAACCAGCCCCAGCACTGAGTCCCTGAAGGACTCTAGCTGTGTTGGCTATAGCTGCCCTCAGCCTTCTCCCAAAGGCTACAACAGCAGGAAACTGTAAAGGCTATAGAGATGGCCTGGGGAAAAATGTCCTCTCTCCTGTCTGGGATGTTGAACTGTGTCATGTGTGTTTTTTTCTTATGTTTTCCTTCCCTTTTTTTTCCCTTCTCATTTATTTTTAAGTGGCTTTGCTTCATACTGTGTGTACAATGGTGTGCCAGGTTAAAGAACTGGTGGAAGTTTAAGTCAAGTGGCAGTCATGGATGCTGGATTAGTGCCTGGTGTGTTTTCATGAAGAGCCCATGACAAAAATTTGGAAGTTATCCCCATTCATTGTGCTCCTCAGGCCTGGATGGGAGTGTTACTTGATGGGGAGTCCATATGGAATGGGGGGTGTATGACTTCTTATAACTAGTGTTGGACTGACAGGGTATGCAGGAGAAGAGGGAGTAGTTGTAGTCCTGATGTAGAGATGCAGCAAGATCTCTGTGAAGATATTTTTTTCCTTTTGTTCTTTCTTTCTCATAATGTTCCTCTGAAGAGAAACAGTGCCCCAGAGTGACGGGCCACAATCTGCCGAAGATTTCTGATCTGTGCATAGGATCTTTTTGTATAAGTTTACACCTCACTTGGACTCTAAAGCCTGTTGAAGAGGTCCCAAGGGCTGTCCAGCCTGAGCATCCCAGACCAGTGCTGTCTGCTGATCTATTCTCTTTTTAAGCAATTTTAAAGAGGCAGATGCAGGTATGGGTGTGAGGATCTGCCCTCTGGACCTCAGCTGGAATTCTCCGCTGAAGAAAGCATCACTGCATTTCTAGGTTTTGAGGTTTTTCACTCTACCAATAACCTTGGTGAAAAAAAAAATATATATACTGCTGTGTATTGCAGCCTTCCAAAAAATCTTGCAAATATTTGAGGATGGGTTCCAAAATAATATTTTTACTCAATGTAGATGTCCTTGGTATATCTGGAGGGATTTACTGATCCAGAACTTCCCAAGCAGAATTTGATCAGTGTTTCTACCTTTCCCAACAGACTGCATTCCGACTGCATCCACAGTGGGCTTGAGAACCAGCATGCTGCTGGTATATGGTCATGCTAGAATGTGGAGTGAGAGAATACTATTGCAGAGCCTGGGACCAGTCCCATTGCAGCTTCTCGCTGCTGCTCAGGATGGGTTCCAGAAACAAAACTCTACAAGCTTGCATTAAATTAGGAAAGCAGGTTTCTGCAAGCATGTGGCAGGTTGCACAGCCAGGATTCTGGCATCCTAAGTGGGTTCTGGAGCCAGCAGTCTGGGAGCTTGTGGCCGCTCAGGGCTAGTGCTTGGGAAAGGTTCCAGGATGAGGTCTCAGTGGCATCCTCTTTTTTCAGTGTTGATCAACAAGTTCAGAGCATCTGTTCTTGTATCTGAGCTCTGTATCTGGGGTCCTTTCACATTTTTAGCATGGGTAATGATACCAACTCCATCCTCTCTTCTTGTCTGAAGAATCAGATCTACAGCCCTACCTGTTGTCTGAGTGCTCCTTCCCAGCTGCAAAATGCTGCATCTTCTGGAACTGGATCAGTCTGGAAATTTCTTTCATTGTCTTAGTAGTATCTTTGCTCCCCAGGTCTGGCTTTCCCTGGTACACTGATGCCAGTGTTACATGTGAGAATAAACATTCCTTCTGAGATTTGTAACTTACTTTTTGGTGTATTTGTTGTACAGTTGACCTAATGGAGGCATTCAGTTTAACAAGGAACTCTTAACTAGTGGTTGTCTGGGAGGCTTGTCAGTCTCCTCTGATGGCTTTCATCTTGTACTATTTATAGATTAAAATTTATTTGAGATGGCTAAGCTCTGAAATGGCATGATTTTACTTATTCACCTCCCTTGGCATCAAGAAGACTGGACATAGAGAGAGAGTTTGGCTGTGTCTGCTTCTTGCACCTGGAAGGCACTGTGGGAAAGATGGCAGAGGGATGTTGCAGACATGTACAGTAACAGTCTGGACAGGTTAATGCAGTCTGGCTGAGGATGACCCTGCTGAGGGTATTGGGCAGGTCTGTCTGATTAGTGACACTCAGAAAGATGGAATCAGAATGCAGGGATTAAAAATGTGTAACTCCTGGCACCTTCTACTGCATGCTGGGAAACCACAGCATATTTTATGTGGCTAGGATGTCTTCAGATAAGGAGAAGCAATTCTTTATTTGAGCACAGACTTATGTAATTCTGAGAAAGCCACTTAAGGCAGGGTTTGTTTGTCTCATCTTGCTTTAACTATCTGGGAGTCATCTCACTCTAGGATACTTACCTACACAGTAGTTACCATCTGTAATTACACTTGGACATGTTAATGCTCTCTCCATTGCCCATAGAGGGCCTACATGGATGAAACTATAGCTGGTTTTTATGTGGCAGAAACCTGGTGAGATGAGTCCCTCTGAGCCTCAGTTCTTCATATGTAAAGTGGAAATAGCAGCATTGCATAGTGAAATGACTGCAGGGTTAGACAGTGAATGGCATAATGGGCTAAGATTCTGCAGAGGGCAGAGGAGGTGTCTGTGAAGTAGTTTACCTGTGTTCTGTGACTTTCTGGCATTTGGGCCTATACAAGTGGAAAGGTGTTTAGATTATTTTGATAAGCCTTCTGAAACCTCATTTATGTTATTTTCCTCTGAAGCCATGTTTAGGTTGCTTAAGCTACATTATCTCCAGCTATCTCTTGGCTTTTCCTGGACAATGGTCAGACAATGAAGAATACAGTACTTCCATAATTATTTTGGGAAACAGCATCATAGATAGCGCAGCTGCTGGTTTGTTTAGAGGCCTCTGGACTATTTTTTCACTTTTTCAGGTTTCCTCCTGAAGTTTTCACTGCCCAGATGTAGCTATTATGGCCTTCTGCTCTCTATTTTCACCAGTTCAAATGGGAAGTGTTAAGCAAGTCGAATGAAACAAGAATGAAAGCACTTCTTAGAGTCTCTTCCTCACTGCATTAGGAGGCCAAAGGTTATGAAAGGAGAGTTTATGCTGAAGACATTCTTTGAAAGCCCTCTGAAGCAAGTGTTCTGCTTTTTATTACTGGTTTGAATTAAGATTGATTTTCCTCAGATTCCTGGTCTCCCTCTTGGGACCAGCTCCAAAAACCCTGAGGCTCAAATGAAAATGGAAGGTGCTAATTAAAAGCACCATTTATCTCTCTTTGAAAATAGACCCCAAGAGTATGTGGGGATTGGTGGGTGTTGCTCCTGGAAATAAGCTGCTCTCCTGCTTGATGTTTCAGGTGTTCAATGCTAACAGGACTGTTAAGAGTCATATGTTAGTGTCAGAGATATGTAAAATATTATCTATGAGCCCTAGGTTTATCTCAGCACAGCCAGGGCTTTGGGGTCTGAAGCACATGTGACCTTTGGCCAGTGTTGGACAAGAATTACAGGTACTGTTGTGTATCCAGGAGAGGAGTGCATGTTATATCCCCACTGTACCCAATGTATAGAGTGTCTGACTGGATCTGGATGCTGTGATTCAAGCCTGAACATCTTGAATTCATTTTCTAGGGTACTGGCCAAACAGGGCTGTCACACTCTAACACCTTAGGACTGAGACCATCCTCTGGCTGCCTGCCCTATTCTCCCTTTTTATCCCCTACCCCAACAAGCCTTCGAGTAAGTTATGTTGGCACACTGAGAGGAGGAGGTGGAGCAGCCAGGGACTGATAATGAGGAAATGATCCATAACCTTCCCCTCCTTTGAACTCAGCTGAGTGCAACCAAATGGTCAGTTCACTTATTCTTCCATCAAGTAGATCTGATCCAAACTGCTGATCAGGTGAGGAGGGTGGTGTGCCTGACCCCACGGTAGAGCCCTGGAGAGTCACCATCTAGAGAATAATACTGCCCATTGATTTATTCCTGCCCGGGAGAGAGCGACAGCCTCATCCCTGTTTTTCCCCTATATGGGTCAGTTTGGAATTCTGCTACCCCATTGGTGTTTGGTTCATTGGCTGCCCCTTCCCGTGCTTTCCTTACACTTTCCAGATGTTTCTCTGCCCCCCGTCCCCCTGTTGGCTTGTATCCATGTTCATCTTCCCGGGCTACACCCTTCTCCCCGCCTGCCCTTTGCACCCGTTGGCTCAAGCCCCTAATCCCCTGCCCTTGGATGCCTCTGTTAAAACCCTGTGCAGCCCTCAGCTCGTTCAGTTCTTGTCAAAGGAACCCCTGGGAGTGTAGGCTAAGTAAACCTCACCTGGGCTCTCCACACAAGAACCTCTCCTGCCTCCGCCTTGTCGTTTGCTAACACCCTGCTGCGTGTGTGCCCCGAGCCCGTGCCCACTCTCCCGGCGACCGGAGCCCTCCGATACTCGGGGAGCTTGCAGGAAGGTCACGGTGGCAGCCAGCCCGAGCCACGCTGCGACCGTCAGGATGATGCTAGTGTCACTGCACAAAGAACATACAGCTAGGGCGGTATTAACTCCTCATTGGAACAGAGCTGGCAAGTCTGCTATGTAGAATCATGGAATTGTTTAGGTTGGAGATTTCCAAGATCATTGAGTCCAATCATTAACCTGGCACTGCCAAGGTCACTACTAAACTGTGTTCCTAAGTGCCACATCTACGTGTATTTATACTGCAGGAGATGTATGGGAAATTCTTACAAATTGGAGTAAGAAGCCTTTCTTACATTTATTTTTCTTGCTTTAATTCACATTTTAGATGCTAGGGAGTTAGTTAAAAGGGTCAAAGTACGAAAGCCTAATTGTTGCTATTTAATGAGGTATTAAAAGCAGACTCTGAAAATTTCGTATGAAACTCCTACAGGAACAAAAAAGGCATGCCTATCTACCTTTGGCTTCATAGATACTCCCATTCTGACCACAGATATCTGGAGTTGTTTGGATGAGGTGCTTCCATCTCATGGTGATTCTCCAGGGTGTTATCCCAACCATACTACTTCCAACAGTCAGGTTATCCTCGTAGTGCTGAGTTTAATGCAGTCTCTTTGCTCATATTATATATACCTAGAAAATATTTGGATCATTTTGCAGGCAGAACTTAAAAATTCTGTCCTTGAGAGGCTCCCAACCCATTTATAGGAGTTCAGAGAAAATATATGTTAAAGGGGAAATATTATCCCTGATCTCCTGTTGCAAGATTCTTACTGTGGGTGGCTAAATGCCTCTTGGAACTGGTGATGGGATAGGTGTAATCTTTTGCTTTTTGTCATTGACCGCTAATGCCAGCGAACAGAAGTTCCCAATTGCTGCAGCCTAACTGGGGAAGTGCAAGAAATAAAGAGCTGGAAGATGAGGGTAGTTTTTGACCTGTACACATGACAAAAGAGTGTAAACACTTTTCTAACAGCGGCAGAGGATGGTCTAAGATCTGGATCAATGAGACGGGCAGGCACTGTTTTTTTCCAGATCTGTAGGAACATATTCTCTATTCTTAACCAGCAGGCTGTTGCTTTGGTGACAAAAAAAAAAAACCCAAACCATGATGGTTAGCTTCCCTGTCTTCCCCTGCATCTGTTGTTGGTGGCCAGGAGAAAGTGGCTACAGTTTGGTTGTCATGGTGCCCCAGCAGCCAAAAGAAAATTACATCCTTTTGCCATTGTAAGGAGAAGGTTTGCTATAGAAACTAGGCAAACTGGTTGGAGGGGAAGTGGTAAAACGTCCCTGGTACCTATCAAGGGGTTAATGTCAATAGTTTCAATACGAATGGCATCTTGCAAGTAAAACTGCAATCCCTATGCCTGCTGTTGGTTTTTGGGCTTTAGCAGCTGCTCTGGGGTTCTTGTGCTTGTGTTTTCCAGGTCTCTGTTGGCAGTTTTTGTGGTGTACCCTGTACCAGCCCCATTGCTTCCAGTTGATGTATTCCCAGAGTAAGGAATCTGTGTTCTCTAGTATTTTAGTAAGAGACACCTGACTTTCTGGCTTATTATCAGATCTACAACTAGTCACATTGCTTTATGCAGTTTATTTTCTCTACTAGAGAAACAGGGATAAAGTTCCCCTTGCTCTTTGCAAAGCTTTTTCTTGGCCTGAAGTGGAAGGGGCCTTCTGACACCTTCATGGAGAGACAGACAATGAATGCAGGAAACCCACCACAGGATCACTAACATCCCAGATGACACAGGCAGCATCCAGGTGATTTTCCTGTCTCATTGCAGCAGGGAGACACAGGTGACACCTTGGTAAACATTTCATAGCAACTTGGCCTGGAGCAACACAGGACAGCACTTGGGTGCGCTCCCCACTGTGTGTCCTAGTGCCCTGTGCAGCATCTTTAGCTGTTGGAAATCAGATCTGGGCAGCGTGGAGCAGCCAGGCGGGAGGGGGTGAGGGCAGGAGGAGATGGTGTAGAGTGCCCTTGGGGCTGCCAGGCACCTCTCATTAGAATACATTTGTTCCACAGTATTACAGCCGGCTGGTTCATCTCCTAGTCTCTTTGCAAGGCTGTTGCTTACAGAAGGTAGAGGCAGGGACTTGGTCTGGGTCCAAGCTCTGGTGCAGCTCTGCCTCTCCTCTCCTCGGTCTCTCGCTGTGCGCAGAGCCGGGCCCCCTGCTGTGCCCTCGCCAGCTTTTACAGCCGCCCTGCCTGTCAGAACAAATGGTACAGCTCAGAAAATAAACTCATCTCATTTGTATGACAACACGGCCCCTCCGGTTAGAATGCTGCACCATTGCTTTTAACAAGGCTTTAAGCTGTTCAGTTCAGAGATTGTTACAGCCCCTGCTTTATTGAAATACAAACCTTCTCCTGCTCAGTCATCCTAGGCGTGTTCCCTAATGCCTAACCTAGGCTATGACTCCCTTAGTGCTCTGTGCCCTGGCTAAGGATGCCCAAACTGAATGATGTCACTCTTCTGCCTTCAGCATAGCCTGGGCCCTACATCCCGTATGCTGCTCCCTACAGGGGTAAAAGGAAGGATGAAGATCTTTATTGCTAAAGATTGCGAGTGGCTGTGTATTTCCTCTTGTGCAGTATTGTGACTGCTTTAGTCTGTGTGTAGGGCACTATCTGGATGTGGCTCTGGTTGTGTGTGTGTGTGTGAATGCAGGCACTTTGCATTTCTGTGTGTCTCCCATTCTGTAAGAGTCTGTGTTCATGAGGGTTGAGTTTGTGCGTTCCTGTTTACCTGTGTGTATCTGTCTGTGTGTTCATGTCTTGTTTCTGTGTGTTTGATGTATTGGATTTTAAGCATGCTTCTGTCTGTGCCTGTCTTTATGCAGCCAGTGTTTGTGTGTATTTGTGCCTCTCAGCTGTGTATGTGTAATTCCAGTGAGCGTGCTTTCATAAGCCTCCTGCTTACCAGTACTGAAGGTTGTGCAAAAGTCTTACTATGTTGCATGTTTCCCCTTGGTGTGACACATTCCTGCAGTTCACAGGCAGGTGATTGACAGTGTCTGTTTCTTAAATGCTGCTTGGAGCAGAGTAGCCCAAAAAGGAACCCTGGAGCTTTAGATGAACCTAAAGGGTGCCTTGTTAATAAGGAGGAAAAAATTACAAGGAGATGAACATTCAGTATATATTTGGTGGCATGCAGCTCTTTCTAAAGCACACCGTATGTTTTTTTCCAATGATAAACAGAAGATCTGGTCCTCTACTGTCAAAGTCAGTGGTAGCTTTTCTAGGGAAAAGGGTTGCAAAATCACATATATGGAACAAATGAAATTGCGCATTAGATAGAGATGCACACATGTGCTTGTACATGGGTCTGTTATTCTCCCCTTTCAGCACACTCACTACAGAATAACTGCTTAAGGTTCCTCTGTCTTCCATACCTATTCAACTTGTGGTGGGCCAAATGTGTAACTATTTTATCTTATAAGCACAAATGCGTAGAAACAAGACACCTGAATCCTTACTTTGGCACTAGTTTTCTATGTGTCCTTGACAAATTACTGTGTTTATGCCTCCTTCACTTGTAGGAAGGGCAACTCATAGCAGGTAACCTTACAGGGATGCCAGAGAGCTGACATTGCTCACATATTTTGAGAACCCTGGAGTGAAGTGGTACTAGCAATCACAAACTATTCACTCTTTAGAAGTATTAGCACTGCTGATAACCAAACACGCAGCACGTCCTTAGGCATGTGACGGATTTCCCTCAGGTAAAAGAGAATCTGTGGGACATTAAAAGCAAAATCCTGGCTGTCAGTAAAACATGGGTTCTAACATGGATCCAGCTGAAGAGGTTTGCTCCCTTGACTGGACGATAGGTAGCAGATGCTGCACTCCTTGATGAGTTGGGCTTTGTGAACCCAAGTTTCTGTCCCCAGATGTTGGGCCTCGGGTCAGAGGCTCCCACTGCATATCTTCTAATGCCCACAAACAAGGATTTGCATGGTGGAGAGGGAGCACTAATGGAGTGCACAGCCATTTGTTAGCCAGGGGTTTGCGGAGCTGTGCACATTCCTGCTGATGACTGCATAGACAGAGGAGTAAACAATGGCTGTCAGATTTACTGCTGCAGCAAAAATAAACCATTTGTCAAAGCGACGATAACACAGGGATGCCAACAGCTTGAGGCCACACCTCCTTGGGATGTGACCTGGTTATACCTCGCAAACCAAGCAGGATAGGATGGAAGTTCTACAGGGATTTAGCCTGAGTCCATTCAGACATGCTTCCACCAGAGAGTAGAGAGGAGAGTGCTTAGGAATTATCAAGGGGTGCACAAAATATTTCTTTATACAATGTTGTGAGGTCCTGACAAATAGCAGCCTAAGTAAAAACTAGTATTAGTCTAAACTCTATGCTCTAAAGCATTTCTGTCCTATAAATTAGATGCTCCCAAGTATGATGCCAAAAGGAGACTTTTCAGTATAGACAAAAGATATAAGACTTTGCTGGGCGTTCTGCATTATTTTAAGAGGACTGCTCTCTGCATCTGGTACAGCAGCATTGATCAGAACATTTGTGGTAATTAAAAACCCCTTGGCAAGTTTCATCAGGGACAGGTGACAGGTCAGTTAATTATTTTTAGGAAGCAAAATTCCCTCTTCAGTTCAGAACAAAAGAGAGAAGTAACAGCAAAATTAACCTTTCCCAGGGGTGATATGATATTGCCATTAATATTATTAGAACATACTTCCTTTCACATTTGGCAAAATCTTGGTGAATGGTAATATACAGAATACATTAATTATGTCTCTGGCAAAAATTATCAAGAGTTAGCGAAGAGTTACTTAACCTGGAAAACTGAAGCTGATTTTATAACAAAAGGGGATGTAAATTTAACCTGAAGCACAGATTTCTAATAGCAGGAATAATGCTGGAAAGCAGAAACATTGATACAGGTTTGTCTGGTGGAAAGTTAGATGCCAGTGTGTACAGAGATATGTCATGAACACCAGTTGTCTTGCCCCTTGTATATTTGTATTACAATACATTTGTAATATTTTCTATATAGTTAAAGTGGTATGATACTGAAAGGGATTTGTCCCCTTAACTTTTCACTGGAGTTACTGAATCCCAGGTTGGCAAACTAAAGGGGCTAAGGTTTGGTGAAGGACTAGGCTTCGCCTAGAGAGTCAGCATGCTAGAGTAGTGCTGCAGCAGTGTTCTTTTGTATAGGTCCTGGGAGATGCAAATTGAAACACATCACTTGTGTGAGCTTCACAACTAGGGTGTATTATCCTGGAGCACGAGGAGTTTGATCCCACTCACACTCTGGATTGTAACTGGATGTAGAATAATGTGGGTTACTTTGGTACTGGGAGGAGCATGCTCAGAGAAAAACAGCATAACATAGCATGGGCTGAAAATTCTCTTACTTGTAAGAGGATTGAAAGATACCTGTTAAAATCTGAGAGAACCTTCCAACTCCCAACGAAATGAAAGTGGAAAGGAGCAAACATCCAAATGCTAAGTAGAAGTGGAGTGAGGAAGATGGAGTGCAGAGTTCTAAAGATTTGTGCCTACCTATCTTTTATGACTGTAACAATTAAGATTAATTGTCTAATGTGAAGCTGCTGTTTTGTTTGTCATATGAGAAATTGAATGACTCCCAGAGATGAAACTTGCAATTGTTGTAGCTGAAGCTGTTACAAGTGCTTTAGGCTTTGATAGTCTTCATGGGCTGGGCACAGGGCAAACTTGAAAACTAATGACAAACAGGTTATCCTGGGAGCTTTTGTACAACTGTAGAGCAAACACCCACAGCACGTTCTGGTCCTACATAGCAGAACTGGCTCATGTTAGGCCCTTGGAAAGACTCTGATGTGATGCATGCACCCGATTGTCTGCCATGTTCAAGGAAGCCATGCTTATCACTATAACATCCCTCTTCTATAGGCAACCTACCACCTCTACCAAAAACAAGAATGAGAGAAGCCTAAAAAGGTGAAGAGGGATTTTCATTATGAAGTTAATTAGCTCCTGAGCCAAGCTGCACCTTTTGAAGGGGAGGAATTAGAGGGATTTAATTGCTTTATCAGCCTTCTCTTTGATTTTCAGCAATCAGGCCGATTCCATTTAATTTAACTGCCACAGATGAGAAGAAAATTGATGCACTCACCTGCCTTGGAGCAGAAAGAGAGAGTGAGAAAGAAAAGTTGGAGAAATTGGCAAATATAGTGTCTGCAGATTAATGAAAACCAACAGCATTTGCTCACAATTGGAAATGATGTGCCTGCCCTGAGGTGTTTGGAGCTGTGCGTGTGCTGCTGTGCATGGTGATGTGAGACCCATGTTAATGGGCAAGAAACAGGGAAAAGTGGGTGGACCTGCCCTGGGGAGAGAGGGAAATATGTTTGTGAGATGATCAGGGATCAATTAATGACTGGGTGTGCAGGGGGATAGAGAAGAATGGGGGAGGGAAGTGGCCAAAGCCTCCTGCTAGCAGATAAGCCAGCCGAGGTCAATGTGCTGAGTGGGCTTGGTGTGATGTCTGTTGTCATCCTCTACCAGTGGGCTATATCCTGCACTTTCTAGGTTAGAGGGTGGTTCATGTTACAGGTAACTGATGTTTGTTCGTTTTACTGAGGTACAGGGGAGAGGTTAGAATTTGCAATGCAAGCTTTTGGTATATATCATGCCTTTGCTGAAGTGCCTTTCCTTCTGTCAGAATGTGATTCCCTGTTTCTTCCTTCCATGTTTCTAGAGATATTTAACACAGGGGTGAATAAGACACAAAAGAAGGTAAATAGATGTGATGGGAGTAGCAGAGGATGGTCCATCAAGAAGTGATGAGGAGGAAGTGGTGTGGGAGGAGCTGAGACCTGTAGAACTGTGATCCACAGGATGAGTTGACTTCCTCCACCAAGGTGTGCCTTTGCAGAGGGTCTGCTGGGCTTTAGTCACCTGTTTAACAAAACAATTTCCTGCAGCTCTCTGTAGGCACAATAACATTCTGGGAAAGATGTGTGGTTCTCAGACCCTTGCTTTTCAAAAATGAGGACCTCTGGAGGTGTTTAGAGACAATCCTTCAAAAAAGGGCCCAAGTAATTTTGTTTTTTAAAGTCATGACCCAAAATTGTTACCATGACTGTACTGGAAAGTCTGACTTTCAGTGGCAGAGTACTTGGACTCCACAATGCATTGCTTTGGGACTACATGAGCTAATTTCTTCACCCTTGCTGGTCCCATTTAAGAAGGGCTCTTCCCTCACTTAAAGAATGTTGGGCCAAAGTCTTGATTGGAAAACTTTGTGTCCTTTTGGTCTATGCTGCAGAGGTGAGACTTCTTCCCGGTTCTCTGGCCAAGTCTTCATTTGAGGTAAGATGGTAAGAGTGGGTAAATAAAAAGCATTCAGGAAGATGGCACTTCCTTTTTCTGTGTCCTCTCAAAAAAAGATAATCAAGGGAATTGATTGATTTTAAAAGAGTTTTTCCCACCAGAGAAAACTGTTTAACTGAAAAGAGAATCTTATCTCTGAAATGTCAGTGTCACTGATACTTTGTTTTGCAAAAGTTTTTGACAGAATCCTGTTGGTAGAATTGTCACCTTCCATTTCACTCCTTCAAAAGTAATACGTGTTCTACACTTTGAAATTTCTTTTTTTCAAAACTATGTTTGATTCTGTAATATTCCTAGGCGTTTCAAATGACAAAATAATTTTTTAAAATTTGATTTTATTGAAATGAAACATTTTGATTGACCCAAATTTGTTTTTGCTGGGAAGTGTGTTCTGTTATAGATTTCTTTTTGTGTGGATTATTTCCAGTCCCATGCGAAACAAATTTCAAAATTGGAAGTTTTTTAGAAAATGAGAATTTTCAATGTTTCTATAGTTACCATAATTGGGACTTTCTTCTCTCCTGGGATTCTGTTCTCTGTTTCAGGACTACATATTGAATTTAACACAATTCTTATCAAATTGTACTTCTCCCATTGTTTAGACTTCGTATTATCTTTGGTGCAACTTGATTATGAGAATGGTCTCTAATTACTTGTTGAAGTCCACATTAAGTTTTGATCTGATTAGCTATATTATGTTAGATCCTACTGGGACTCCCATGTTAAGAAACGGCATTTTCTCAGGCAAAAGAGCAGAAGCAAGGGATAGGGAGGGTTGAGTGACTTCACCAGAGATTTGCAGCAGTGGGGAGAGGACTTGGAAACACTGTCCATGTGTATCGACCTGTAGGGAATTGCTAAAAGCTGGTAGCCTGGGCTGTGTCTGTGGCTTGATATCAGTGGTCAGTTTAGAATAGAAGCAGGAGCATTTAGAAGCTGCCATTGCCCTTACAAGTCAGTCTATAGGTCTTGTGAGATGGAGGTGCTGCTTTTCCAGAATTTAACACCTTTAGGTATAGTTTTAAGAAGCAACAGCTTTGTGGGCTGTAATTAAGACTCTGGAAGACAGTTTTTCTAGTGATTCTCTCTGCTCACCCACAGCAGGTTAAATGAAGGGGTTAATAAGGTATTATTTCCCCACAAAAGCCCTGACGGTGCATTTCCTCACAGCTTGCCTGCCAGGCTTGGCCTAGCTCTGTGGATCAAAGGCTGGTTATCGCTAATATTGAGCTGTTGTAACCTCTGTCCCCTTTGATTAAAGTGGCGCTGCTGTGAATTTCTCAGTTAATCACACCTTGGCTCACAGGGTCAGCTTGCAACTTGGCAAGTTCAGAAAACTACAGCAGAGGAGAGAAAGGTAAAATGTATTATGCAAATGCAATTATGATTGAGTCCAACTCCATCCGGCCAAGGCCTTGTACTGCTGGAGAGGCTGGAGGGAGAAGAATCAATATCCCATCCTTCAACAAGAGCCTCTCAGCAAAGGAAAGGGAATGGAGCAGGAGACTCCTGTTTTCTCCCTAGAACTTCCCACACCACTGAGGAGAGCAGGGTTTTGGAGACCCTTAAGCCTTCAGCAGGCGCAGTGCGTTCAGAGGAGGATGTGACCTCCCAGACATTCTCCAACCCTGGGAGCTATGATTTACAGTTTTCCCTTGGACTACATTGAAATGGGAGCTCTGCCAATGGGTTCAGGACCACTAATTCTGCTTTCTGCTCCACATCACTTCCCAGAGCCTCAGGATGAGAGGAATCAGTGGGCATCACAGCAGTGTGGATCCAATTTCAAAGCACACAGTAAGATAGGTGTGTAAGTCACCAGGTGTATGTGCAGGGCAAAAGATGAAGATTTGAGCCCCAGGAAGGCCATAGTGTGGAATGTGAAATTCAACACAGTTAGCAGTGAATTAGGTTAGTGAACACAGCAGCCTAAGCTTGTTTTGAGGATCCTGAGGGATAGAATCCTGTGCTGCATAGAAAGAAGAGACCATAAGAGTTGAGCCTTTTAATGAAAATCACCCTTTCGTGTTCTGTGTTTTGATTTCCTTGCCTACACTTTAGAGTGTGACAGATTGCCCTACCAGATGGAGGTGGATATGGGAGTTCCTCAGAACTCAGGATAGGGGTTAGTTTTTACTTAGGAGGGTCCCCTATTCTTAGTAGCATTTCAGTAGTCTACAGCATCAGTCTGTCAAGAACTGGGCTATCTGCAGGCATGTGGTAAAGCCATATGTACATGCAGAGATTTTAATGATGTAGAAACACCAGGATGACGTACCAGTTTTGCAACTACAATAGAAAAGCTTCACTGAGCTCTGTACTTTCCTAGTGAATCCAAGCAAAAAAAAATTACAGCTTTTAACTCCAGTTTTTGCTATTATTGTTGCATCTTCAGGTGTGGTTTTGCCAACCATCTATTTGTCAATGTTTAAATCCTTTGCAGAGTTGCTCCATAAGAGGTGTGCAGGCTAGGGAAGGTCACAGGTGTGGCAGAATGACTGAGATGTTTTTACGGACAGTTCAGTAGCACATTCAGGAGTAGAATCATGTGCCCAGAGCTACAACTCTCCTGTGACAAAATTCACACTTCTAGTGGCCCTGGCTGACTTTAGCATTGATCCTCAGGTTCAGGAGGTTGCCTCCACACAAAGGGTATTTGCTGTTTTCACTGACCTGGCAGCATCTTTCCTTATCAATACGCAATCCATAGGGATCCCAAACTAATCCCCTAAATCATCACATTCCTACCTTTCTTCCTACTCCTAGGGAAAGAAGTGTTTTCCTGTGACTGCTGAAACCAGTTGTGCTTTCTGGCTGTGATAGTGAGAAGAGGGAGGGAACAGAACGAGATGTTTCTAGGAGACTAGTGTTGAGGAGTGCTGGCTAAGGGGGCACAGGGGGATGTTTCAGCTCCAGCTGTGCTGCAGAGCTGAACTGGTGAGGGGAGCACAGGCGCCTCTGCTGCTGCAGTGCTGGTCTGAGCAGAGCACCAAGCACAGAGCACGATTGGGGAATGCTGGGGGAAAAATGAGCACAGCAGGGCATTCTTGATCAGACCCACTAATTAACTGCTTGCTCTTATTTTATTTATTCCAGTCTTTCTATTTTTGCATCATTTGTTTCTTTATTCAAGTGAAACAGCAAGTAACTTTTCAAAATTTAAATGCAGAAGTGCTGGAATTGAGCTCTGGCTGGGGAGAAAGTCCTGGAGCTCTGCTCCTGTTGGCTTTTGGGAACAGATAACAGTGTTTCACTGTCTCTTACTCCCTTCCAAAAGCAGGTACCATTCTGCTCAATTGAGGCATGTGGTTCTTATTATGCTATCAAACCTCACAAGCATGGTAACAGAAACACAATGCCTGCTGCTGCTTCAAAGACCCCTAAGCTTGAATTTTAGTAGGTAACACATACAGGCATCTTCACATTGTGAGCTTTTCCTCACTTTATGTATATCTTTCCCTTGTGTGCTTCTCAATCCCTTTGCACTTTTGTTGCTCTGAATTCCTAATGTATGATTATTCTGATTTTTTAGAGATGTTAAAGATACAATCTAGCTGCCTCAAAGGTGTGACATGGTCCTGAGAGGATTTTAATTAAAAAATGCAGTTAATAATAAAATATAGTAGAAATAATATTGCTAAATTACAGCTTTTTTTTCTAAGTGCCTTGGAAGCACTTTTCTAAGTGCATCACTGCTGTCTCCATTGCATGGTTAAATTGTGTTTGGGAGAAATGATTCACCCAAGGTCATGGGTGAGGTTTGTACTAGAGTCAGGAGATGCATAAATGTTCCTGGTAGTCCATCTGTTCTATTATATGCTTCCTTCCTACAGAAAGTTTGTTTTCCTTCAGCTTTTGTTTTCCCACATACTGAATCTCCTTCTGAATTCTGTTCAAGCCTCTAAGAGAAGAAACTGGCATTATGCTGAGAGCCAAGGATTAACAGACTTTGCTCAGGCCCAAAATGAGTGTTTCAGTCCAAGCACTTGCAGGTTCACTGTCCAGGAGATAGTCCTGAAACCAGCAGTGAGACTGCTCCTCGGGACTGAGGCAGGATTCAGGAGGGCTCTGTAGAACAGGAGCTGCACCTTGGACTTTCTCTGTAAACTAATGCAACTGTGAAAGAAGGGGTGTGATGGGCCAAAACCAAAACTCTTAAATCTCTGCTTCTTACCCCACACACATTATGTTTGACCTGGCAAGAGTGAGGACCTTCAGCCCAAATGAACCTTTCAGCATCCTTTCTGTGGTTTCCTTTGCAAATGCAGATGATCTGTAAATGTGATCAGTAAAGGAGTTCAATGAAATTATGCTCCTAGGGTCCTTTTGAAGTCCAGTGGAAGCTGGGCATTTCTCTCTGTTCACTTGGTTAAAAATATCTCTGGCAGGGACATACAATGGGCTTATCAGAACAGGCTTCTTTGAAAGACTTAATGCCATATTTCTGTAGTCATTAGTACCTGATCTCTGCAATACTGGATCCCCCAGTAGTGCTAATGCAATTGATTCAGCTGTGGGTAAAGGTGGAATTTCTGTTCAGTGTGATGGAGCACTTGGCAGTTTTTCTAGTCATGCAATGTTTTTAAGCTTTACAGGGCATGCAGGAGAGTTATGCCTGGGTAAACAGAAGTCATGGTGTGATGGGTGTGTGACTCAGGTCATTACAGACTCTTTTGAAGAGATATTTCTATGGACAATCCTTTCTATAAAATACAGCATTCCTGAAGCTGCTCTGATACATTCCAATGCCCCCTGCAACAGCTCAGTATACCAAAGTTACAGAGGAGGTAAATGCTAACCCCTTTAATTTAGAGGTCCAACATTACTGCCTGTTCCTTATTTACTTCTTTTTATTTTTTCAGTGGTGCCTGTCATTTTAACATCCTGCTTTCTTTCCCTGCATCTTTTACCCTACCTTCTTTCCTTTCCTCCTCCTCCTTCCTCTTGCCCTTCTTTTCCTTCCTTTCTTCCCCTCAGCCCTCTACTTCCCTGCCTCTTGATTAAAATGTTGACTTTAACTTGGAATTAACCTGATTAATGTAATTGAAAGTAAAAGTCCGCTGCTCAGCACTTTGGGTGATGAGTGGAGATGGATTGAGAAAGAAAGCTTTCAGATTGAATACACTTCTCTCCTCTGGCTGTTAATTGCACCGTTTACTGGTACCTGACTCACTGACCGTCAGTGTTTAGTCCAGTTAATGATGATACACAGTCCATACTTTCCAGAGATAATTAAAAAACATTCCAGCAGACACAGCTGCAGAGAGCTTTTCTATCTGTCGCAGTCAGCAGGCCCCAGGGGTTAGCGGTATGTAAAGACAGGGAGTTCTCTGGGCAGAGTTGAGCTGGCCTTGGTTGTGCAGGCATTTTGAGAAGTATCATAGAATGGTGTGGGCTGGAAGGGATTGGAGCTGATAAAGCAGGATGGTAACTACTTCACATGTTGGCTTTAGTGTGTCTGTCTCTTGACTCTACAATGTAGTGTGCAGGTAAGCATGGAGGCTCTCTGGAGTTGAGAGTATTTTTGTACTTCTAAAGCACTTTGCCTAAGACATAAGATTTTTAAGTAGAGTCCTTTCCCCATGGTCATTTAAGATCTTATCCAGAAAGGATAGGAGTTCAGTGAGAATTAGACATTTAAACGCTTTGTCTCTTGTAGGTCTCTTGTGGCATACTCCTACATCTGCAAAATAGGAATGCTCAGACTTCCTTACAGATGGGGCACTCCCAAATTACTCTGGACAGAAATTTACAGAAAATGCTTTGGCTGACGTATTCTGGAGATTCACATAGACTGAAGTGATAGTAGAAAAAAAATTCTCCAAATATGAGAATACATTAGGAAGCAGACTGGCAAGGCGTATGGTGAGAATTCTCGTGTTGTTTGAAGAAGTATTCAGGCAAAACAAGAAATCTGTGACAATGCCAGAATTGGTTAATATATTTATTAATGACCTGAAAAAGTAATAAACATATGAAAGAGGAACTTGTAGCTGTGACAAAGTTTGGCATGCTGATCAAAATCAGGAAAGACAATATGGATCTTGTGAGGGACTGACAGCAGTGGACAAGTAGGTAATAGAAAAAATAGATTTGCGCACAGAAGGCATCCTGAAATAATCTACTTTGACCTCCTGAGTGAGACACGTGTTGTACAGTTTACATTAAGAGAGTAAGAACTCACTATTTCAGTTGACACTTTGTTTCAATAGCTAATCAAAGGAGATAAAAACAGCGGGCTGTATTTTTCATCTGAATTTGTGTTCTAACTTCTGAACCACTGGGTTTTGTTAAGCTTTTTTCTGCTAGACTAAAAAAAAAAAACCCTTTTATACATTGTTTTTACTCTGTTCAGATACGTCTGTGTTAGACTCAGTGCAAGATTATGCACACCCAAAGCTATGATTTACATTTCTTGTATGTTTTATGCTGTCAGCTCAGGAAAAAAAGCTAGGTGTCACTGTGACCAGCTCAACAAACATAAGTATTCAGCATGTCCTCATCCACCCTCTCTTGTCCTGCTGCCATTTCCCTTTACACATGGGCTATGTTCAGTGACCTGACTACGAGCAGTGTTGAAGCTCTGGGGAAGAAGATGAGATTTTAATGAGAGGAGTGGGGTTAGTGTTTATATTACAATAGCAATGAAAGGCTCTCATGAGATCAGAGCCCCTGTCATGATAGGATTTGTCTCTTGTTTAAAAAAAAAAAAAAAAAAGCAAGCAGATAATAATTTGGCTTTGTAATCCAACTGATGTGGAATTTGGGAATACTGTATCCTCACACATAGGAAATCAAGTATTTGGGTTTTAAACCACAGAGGGGAGCAAAATGACAACTGCAACCCTCACCTCTTGCCTGTTAGTCCAGTACTGGTATCACAAGATCCTTCTGCATCTTGGGCAACTTTTACATTGGTATTTGAATATAGAAAAAGAGTGAGAAGGTGTTTTTCTATGCTGTCTCCTATTTCCAAAAGGCTGTAAATCTGTATGTATTCATGGTATATTTTTATGCAGTGAAATGAAACTCTAATAGTGGTTATAGTAAATGTTAGGGGCTACAAGGCTCCTTTCCTTTGATCAGGTGACTCCTCTAGGGGATTTTCAAGCATTTAAACCTGGCCTGTTCCAGATGCAGTGTCAGTCAGGCATCAGTCTGGATACCTAGCCAAAGTATCCAAAAATAGAGTCCTACTTCTCCATCTAAAGGCATGTGTTGTTTGGGGGTTTGTGGGTGTTTTTTGGTTGGTTGGCTTTTTTGTTTGGCTTGGTTATGGGGTTTTTTTTGTTTTGTTTGTTTGTTTTTGTTTTTAAGTAGAAACTTTGAAAAATCTCCAGGAAATTCCAGCTTAAAGAAAAAGGCAAAAAGTCAGAGTATGAATGAAGAGCTGTATCATGGCTCTGTTCCACAGCCTTTACCTTTTTAATTTTTTACTTTCAATTCCTATATCTGCTTTAGCATTTGTTTCATGATCTTTTCTATGGTTATCCCATCTTCTCTGATGTGTCTCTGCTCTGTATCACAGCTGCTTGTACCCTTCCCACCAGCTGCAAGGACTTTTATCTTTGTCCATAGCCCCATGTCTCAAGGACATGCCATGGAGTATAAAAGGAACACTTTTGTCTCCATTCAGCAAAAGAAAAATCAGGACTCAGAAGAGCAAAGGGATTTGGGTAGGAGCCACCTACAAAGTGTTTGCTTGGTTTGACGAGCCCCTAAGTGACTAAGTACCCCAGCTCTTAAGAGCTGGATAACCTTCCTCTAGACTTTTAGTGGGATTTTTTTTCACTGAAAATTTTTCAATCATGCTAACAGAGCTAAGGTGAAGGAGGGATCATTTCCTCTCAGTGGGCTGGTTCCTGCTCCTGACTGATTTGTGCCTCTGGAGTGGGACACAGATGTCCATGAGGGCATAACTAGAGTCCTTGAGACCTGGTCACTGGATGAGTTTCCAAAGGACATTGACCAGCAACAGTAGAGAGTAGTCCTGCTCTGGGTTGCCTTGGGCTTGACCTTGATGCTGCAGTGAGTTTTTGATGGTGCCTGAACGTGGCTGGTGGGTGAAGTTTGCTGAGGCAGAGCGCAGCAGGAGAATGCTGCCATGGGACCAATTGTGCTGGCACCTGTGAGGAGGCCAGGCTGGCTGTTGTTTGCTATTCCCTGCACACACGCAGGGAGCCTCGTGCACTAAGTGACATCAAGGCTCATTATTTTCATCAGATGCCACATTTGTAACCTGTTACCCAGTAAATTGTGATAAAATAGACTGGAGCAGCCCAGAGTCTGACACTCTGTGCTGAGATGGCTGCTGTGTGCACAGCAGGCAGGTACAGAGCTTTACAGGACTGCTGGCTTCAGCATCCTGAAGAAGCAGGGAGCTCTCATGGATAGCAGAGAGTTCAGGTCAGAATCAGCTTATGATGCATCTTTTTTGCAGACGCTGTGTGCTTGGGATGAGGGTGAACTATGTCCTTCCAGTGGTTCCAGGAGGTATGTCTTTTACCTCCCTCCTTCTTGCTAATGGGGAAACTGAGACAAGAGAAAAAGAAGTGATTCACCCACTGTCACGTAGTAAATCTACAGCTTCATAGTGTAGTTCTTGCCCCCGTGCTTGGAGCCAAGAATGGGTGCCTCACAAGTTACAATCCAAATGGCAGGTGAACAGCAATATATCTGCAGTTTTCACATTCTCTTTCTCCCAAGCTGGAGTCCAGATGATGTGTGTGACTTGCAATGGCATCTGAGAGCACAGGAAAAAAACCAGCTTATTACTGGAGTTTAGTTTTCTGTCTTTAAAGATTCTTAAAGTCTGCCCAGGATGTTCAGGTTTTTGAAGAGGAACTGTGTTTCTGTAGCAGGAGATACCAATTGTTTCTGTTGCTTTGTTCTCCCAAGCCTCTGCCTGCTCCACAGGCAGAGACAAATATATTTGCCCTACAACATATTGTGAAGCTGTATTAAGTAATATCTTCAGTTTGTATGTGGAGAAACTGAGGCAAATGGGAAGTTAATAAGTGTCTGCAAGGACTCTTCTGTGCCTTTGAGAGTTAGAAAGCTCGGAGCAGGAGCCTCTCCAGGGCTCCCCCTACTCTGCAAGATTTCTAGCCTGTTTCTGACATTCACAGAAGAAAATGCTGTGGTTTAAGGAACAAATGGGACCTTTAGTGGAGATCAAATCCTCCAGTCCTGTGCATGTACGGAATGGAACTAACACACTTTATTTGGCTTCTAAATAAATATCTTTTTACAGGACTGATAGATGCTGAATAGCAAATACTAAAATGCTTCACATGTGAACAGTATGTGTTACTTGTGGTGCTGCAGCGGAACAAAGTGGAGGTGGTTATAATGATAGTTGTAGAGACAGAGTTTCTTGGGAATTAAAAGTATTCTGTGATCCATAATAGTTTGAGAAGTTTGGCTAAACCAGAATGAAGCAATTTTAATAGCAATGTAAATGTTTCACTTTGGCAAAATTAAGATAATATTAATTTCAGAGCCTTTCTGTATTCTGGTGTTTTACAAACAGAAGAAAATGTTGAAATGAAAATGTTTTCAATAGAAGTATAAACATTTATCAGAAAATAAGCTGGTAATATTTGCTTCCAAGTTTTTAGTTAAAAATACCTCTGACATGGCTAAATTATGAAATACTTTATTGATATGAAAGGTATATTGTGGGGTGGAAGGGGGGTGCATGAACATTTTTTCTAGCTTTAGCT
Source organism: Picathartes gymnocephalus (assembly GCA_013390045.1). Classification (NCBI taxonomy): domain Eukaryota; kingdom Metazoa; phylum Chordata; class Aves; order Passeriformes; family Picathartidae; genus Picathartes; species Picathartes gymnocephalus. The sequence goes on from WEKY01056088.1 coordinate 211,073, forward strand.
TTGTGCATCTGGACTCTGGTTACCAGCTAACTAGCTCTTTATTACAGCACTTCTTTAATGCTCACTGATCCTTTATAAATATAATAGAAGGTATGCTCTACTCTCTGCCCCAAAGGTCTTACAATTTAAATTGGCAGTTCATAAGAATCATCTCCCTATTTCAGGAACTGGAGCATAGCAAAATCAGTGATTTGCTCAAGGTGACATGGAATGTACAAAAACCCAGCACTAGCTCGTTCCAGTGTCCAGTTGAGATCCATCCTCCAAGTTACCCCTCACTTTGGGAGCACTCTGACACCTGGCTTTACTGCCCTAAGGCTTGAGGTGTGGACATGGCCAGTGGCTGGGGATGGGAGTGGCTGGCCAGCTCTGCTGCAGCTGTCACTGCTCTTTGCTGACAGTTACTGTAATCCATGGTGCCTGCTTTTATGGTGCTAATTAATCTCTTTTAATTAATGAAATCCTTCTACTTCATGTTCCTCCCCTTCTTTTCCTCTTTGCCTCTCTGCATCTTCCACAGCTGAAACCTGCAGTCCTCCTTGAGCAGGGGCTGATAAAATCTCCAGCCTTTAAACATCTCTGTGTACTCATCTGTGGCAGTGCTGGTGGCTCCATCTGCTTTCCTCCTTTGGTGCGGTAGCAGCTTAATCTTCATGGCCTGTTATCTTTGAAGCACACTTGATTTCTCAAAAGAAAAACAGCTAAGCATTTTCGCACCCGCTGCTTTCCTTCATAGGCTGCTACATGTCATTGCTGTTTAATCATGGCCTGAGTTTGCAAACGCTGTGTATGTACAAAGTACTCCTTTGAATAGAGTTATGGGCTTGATTGGGACAACACATCCAGGTAATATTGCTTGCCTGCATCTTTGCACTCCAGGACTGTTTATTTTCTTTCATTTCATCCCTTAAGTTCTACTCATAACCTTTCCTCTCTTCTCAGGGCACAGACTCTAATTCTTGCCCTTGTGCTATGAAACTTGTAATTCCATGTCAGGGAAATTCACAAGCAGAAAACAGGCTTGGGAACTCAGGACTCAGTGTATCCAGCCTGTCCACCAAGTTATCACTTCTGGTATTCCTGAAAAAGCAAGGACCAGAGCACACTGCATGAGCAATAACAAAATATAGTTCTCATTCTGAAGGACATTCAGTTCATCTTGGGACACAGACCCATTTCTGGAGTCACACATACATGTCACTGCTTGGCTGAAAGGTGATAGAAAATTCTAGGCACTAGAGCCATCAGTGTTACAGATCCTACTGCTAATCACAGCATAATCTTCCCCTTTGTAAACCCTGCCAGATAGTTCTCTGTTTACATTTTTTTCATGAGCTTCTTCACCTCTCTCAATATCTGAGTTTACAGTGCCTTTTCTCCAGTTCAAGCACCTGATTTACATACAAAAGAGTGATCAGCTGTGGGCAGAACAGTCTATCAAATCAAATAAGTGACATTAGGTGACATCTAAATGACCTTACTTTGATTCTCTGCTGAGCTATGAGTTGCAGTGTGACCATGCACATGGTAATTAATTCCTGTGCCTCAGGTGCCCAGCTGTAAAATGGGCAAGGTTCTGAGTTCCTGGAAAGTCCTGTGTTAGTCTGGAGCCAAAGTGAGCAGTGCTTGTGCAAAACTGAGAAACCATGGTGGTGGGATCCATTCAAACATGTCCTTAGAAAGCTGCTGGAAACACAGTTACTGTGAGTGGAAAGAATGATATTGTGTCTTGTTTATATGACAGAGCAACGCTTTTACATGAAACAAGGACTTCATAGGGATCCTCTAGTTATATTAACTTTTGCTTTTTTTATGTTCATCCGCATCCTTTTGTGTCAGAACATACAAACAGTTCAGTGGAAGTTAGAATTGCAGATTGACTCCTTAGCACAGTGGAGGTCCAGGCCCACAAAGCAGTATAGGGAGATATAGTGAAATCAGAAAAACTTCCATGGCTCATATAGATTTTTGTAGTTTAGTCAGAGAGAGAGAGAGAGGAGACAAAAAAGCATGTTTAGAGAGTGATCATAGGAAAGTTGCTGTAAAAAAACCCAAACAAAACCAAATAAAAAATTCTCTGTCTTGCTAAATCCATCAGGTCACACTCTGATTCTCACTTTCCTCATGGATTTAGAGATGTAAATCTAGAATTGTTCTGTTAAAGTCAAAAAGAATAAAATAATTTTCAGTGTATGTTTTCCATGTACTTGAACAAAATCAAGTCACTGCTGTAGCATCAAATCATTATTACACCGTAAGCCATAAATACACTATGAAAGGCATATGCTTTTTAACAGTAAAGGACTAGTTTCTTTTCCTGGTTGGAATGATGTATATCACAGATGATCTTTTTCAGGTCAGGGTGAATCCTAACAGGCTAAATAAGGCCTGATCAAGATGCAGAACTACCTGGAAAAGGAAGGGAGTAACAGGGAGACCACAGAGACTTGGTAAAAGCTCCTGTCATCACCTTCTCTCGTGGCTGCACACAAAAGGTCTACCCCTACTTAGACTGTCCCAAAAATACACCCCAAGCATCCCTTGCAGAGACCTTTGCCTCTGGATCAGGGGCAATTTCAGCCAAGCAGTGAGGTGGCCATACTGACCTCTTCTCCCCAAGGCCAATCTCACCCATCCTTGAAAGGAGACCTGAGGAGCAGTGTGCAGTCTCATGCCCCTTCATGCTTCTCAAGTGGGAAACGAGGAGCACAGAGAGAGACTGTGGGATCTCCACTGTCACCAAACATGTCACAGAGCTGCCAACACAAGGGGAGCTGGGAGGGCTGCTGGCCTAAGATCGGATGTCGAGGAGAAGTGGCAGGAGGTCAGGAGTGCCAGGAATACTGCTTCCCAGCTGGCTCTGGAAAGAGTTTATGCCTGTGTCCATCTGCACTCAGATCAAAGCCTTCCTGAATTATTCAGGTGCTCTTTGAAAATTCTCATCATGCAGAAAGTGAAGGCAGCTTGGCTTTACCTGCTGGAAAACAAGAACTCATTGAAACCAAGGTTCCTCTGCTCACATGATGACAGCAGCTCCTCCCACCTTTATGGCAGAGTTCTCTCCTCTTGTTACACCAGGTTCTTACATGTATGTCTCAAATGTGTGGGCAAGCTTCAGTAGGTACTTTGCATCTAATTCAGGTCAGCCTTGCAATCTTTATTCTGCCTTCTCCAGTGTGTTGGGCATGTGGAAATAGATATACTAATGAACAACTACTGGCAAACTCACCTGGATGGTGTTGAGTGCTTCCAGCTGTATCAGTGAGAAGAACATGCAGTTCAGCCTATAAAAAAGAAAGATAACAAAAACTTGAGATTTCCAGGAGGGCAAGGGCAGTGTGTGATCTTTTGTGCTACGATGCTGCAAACACTCTGTTGAAGTAATTGGGCCCTGGCACTGACCCTCACACTCTGAGAGCAGCAGCAGACAGCAGCTTAAAATAGAAAAAAATGGCCTGAGAAGGCTGCGATGGGGTCAGAGCTCTCTGCTGTCCTTTAAGCTACCAATAACAACTTCTGGGGAGTGAGTCTAGCACTCCTTGTATTAGAAGAGCTGTTCTGGTGTCATGGGCAGATGCAGCTGTCTTATAAGGAGGGACTATGTACAGTCTTCATATTGCTTTCTGCATATTAAGCCCTCTGTATATCCAAGGCTGGGATGACTCCAGCATTATAAACTGTGATGTCTTTGTAATATTTTAGTTGCATATTTTCTTTTAAATGTCAGCAGCAGGAGAAAAATTATTACCCTAAAAATAACTTTTATTTTAGAATGTAGCTTTACTATCCACGTAACTGAAAAGTGAAAGGGTTCAAAGGAAGATGGAAACACTCAGTTATCCCTGTCGTTTTTTGCTTTTGGACTTCTAAGGCTGTTTTCTGACTTGCTGAAGACTTTCAGATAGCAAGCCCCATTACTAGAAAGCTCATCAGCCAAATACCACTTTTCATCCTCTGCTGTTGACTAAGTTAACAGCCTACAGAGTCAGGCTATTCTTACAAGAAAAGGGATCAGCCACAGTAGTGCTTGTGATAGTCCACATAGATCTCATAGAATCACAGGATTCTTTCCCCTGATTGTCAGTATTAGTTATATTGCAAAGTCCTTGATGTGCATAAGTGTGGATGATGATGGTCTGTACCCTCTGAAACCCCCAGACTCCTCCTCATAAATCATTATCAGCTGCATTACAGTGTAATTCCCCAATAGACAGTGAAGTGGTGTGACATCTTCACACGAGGAACTGATGACCTGTTGTGTTTTACCTTAGGCAGGTAAGTTGTCACATCCTACCAGAAGATACTTTGAGGACAAATGTGTGCTTCAGAGAGGAAGTGACTATGCAGAATGATGTCCACAGCAAAGCTGCAGTGCTTTGGGACACACTAACTGAATTTTTTGACCAGCAGAGAGAGTTCCTTGAGGCCAAAGTATCAAGGAAACTTATAACAGTAAAATATAGGTTGCTGCTACAATGGGAATGTCTCTTGGAGCGAGCAAATGCAAGTCCAAAATATCCTTTCATACACGGAATGAAATCTTTATTGCCTATCTTTCTAGACAATAAAGGCAATCAGAATCTCTGTAAGAAAATCTATCCAAGACAAAAGTAAATTTTCTGACCTGTTATCAGGTCCTCCACTATCAAGACTATTTCCTATCTGATTTCTTCTGTCATGCCTGCTCTGTGAAGGGGTAATTTATTTCTGGTATGAAGCAGGATTATTTAAAAATATTTATTTTAGGGGTGCTTTTGTTATTTATAGTATCACTACAATACCTGAGTGACATCAGCAATACTTGTGGTTTCAAGGAATTCATGATTCCTAATACAAAGAAGCTATAATCTACTGAAAATTATGTTAGTCAGATGCTCCATTCTGAATATTATCTGCAACTTGAGAGAATTAGTTTGTAATATGATCCCTTTTCTGAATATCTGAAATATGAGGTTTTTGAAGGCCAAAAAATGACAATTGTATATTACAGTTTCACTTTTTAAATTCATTGTTTTCCCCATCACCTTTCAGGTGAAGCACAAGGAAGAAATGAACAGAACTAGCAGGGATCCCTGAGGTCACTGAATTTGGTTTTTTTCCCATTGGAAAATATCTGGGCTTTTTTGACTAATATTGTATTGTAACAATTATAAAAACTGAAGGGAGTGGTTACTGTTTCTGCATGCATGCTAATACTTGCCCCACAGACAGCTGCCTAAGTGTCAGTGGAAAAGATTTTTGCAGACTGTACATCCTGCAGATCTGCTAAAATCATCTTTGCCCATGTAAATTACTCATTAGATGAAATAAGATTCTCTTCCTTATCTTACATGGTCTTAAGGAACAGAAAACATTTTTTTCATCTAAATTTTTCTATAAAATATTGGTTATTCTCAACAAACAGATGCTAAAAAGCACACTTGAAGCCTGATTGAGAAACTCTACCATGGTTGGTCATGGAAGGGATTTGTAAGTATCGTGTGTGACTTAGGTAGTCCTTTGTCAAATGAGTTTCCTGATAAGACTGAACCTTCCATCACACACTAACATTTATCTGTTACTGAGTAATTACTGAGAGAGTGGAGCTGTAAATAAAGATAAATATGTAGATACAGATTGCCATTGGATCAGACGTTTCTTTCCTGTCTTTTGTTGTTCAAGATATGCTCTTTAGAGATATTGTTGTCTTGAGGACAGGATAGATCTCTCTCCCTGTCTTGTATAGAATACGTCTCTCTTAAGGAAATTGACACAGGTATTCCAATTTGTCAACTGGCCTGCGATGCTATAAGGTGGTTGTGGAATTGTAATCTTGGAAGATTGCCTTTGGGATAGGGATGGGTACAAGGAAGCAGCCTAGTATAGCCCTCCAAGGTGTCCTCCAAACCTTAGAAGGATCTAACTCTAGTTCCAGATCAGGAGAGTATGTTATTGTAGTTTGTGGTATTTAACTAAATCTAAGATATCATCTGATGTGCTGGAGGGTCTCTATGTATCTGAACTGCTAGGTGTGTCCTCCCCTCTGTGTACCATGATAGGCAGGGCAAGGATTTCTGGCCTCTTTAAATTGAACCATGGTGGGATTGGGAGAGGTAAAGGCAACAGCTTTTTGCCAAGATACAACTGTAGCAGTTCACCAACTCAGACTTTTGCTGTGGTGTCTCTATTGCACTGATAAGAATGAAGAGACAGGTGTTTATTTGGACGGACGTCTGCAGAGGAAATGCACTTAAGCCTTGTTCTTGAATAGTCCCAAAGGTTAGGAAAACCGAGACCAGGAATCCAAAACTTTGAAGTATAGTTTTGTTTCTTCAGGCATCAGATGAAATAATATTGCAGAATAGTCTGACTTGGAAGGGACCCACAATGATCATTGAGTCCAACTCTTGAGTGAATGGCCCATGTAGAGATTAAAGCCACAACCCTGGCATTATTAGCACCTTGCTCTAACCAGCTGAGCTAATCTCAGGGTCAGCTGGAAGGGTCCAACAGTGCAGTTCTTCACTGGACATCACGTGTGAGGGAAAAGTTGTTTCTTCTTCAGTAGGGTACTTGAAAGAGCAGAGCTGCTAGTGAGAGGTCTAAAATCTGCAATGCTAGTGCAGTATCACCACTCCCAGAATTTCTTCATGTTTTTAAGATGTCCAATGGAGGATAAAAATTTGGTTCTACTGGCCCAATTGGAAAGTACATGTTCTGTTAGATTAAACCAGACTGCATCCCATTGTTTTATAAGCAGACAAGAAAACATAAAGAGCAACCCATGCATCATCTGTAAATCTATACCATGTGGTACAGACATATTTCTGTCTCTTCTGTCTCTTTAAAGGTGGAGATATGTTTCGGGGTCCGG
>WEKY01056091.1:4206-15932 GCA_013390045.1 Picathartes gymnocephalus
ATAGGAAAAACTGGATATGAAAATAACACAAATGCACGTTTGTTACTTTGGGAATGTCTGGAGGCATCCCTCTGATTAATTTTCCTGTGACCAAGTCAGTTCCATTCCATTCAGACATGCAATTTGGGTGACACCAACTTGCTCAATATCAGTTGTATAAGAGACTACTGAGACAAGAGCAAAAGAAATGCATGTACAGGGTTGTTGTTTTTTTTTTTTAATGAGTTTGTGAGCAGATTCTACCAGCCTGAGAGTACAGCATATTGACTAGTTCCCTATGCTTCCATAAGGTGGGTCTCTGGTGGTGGTGGTGGTGGTGAGGAATAAATAGATAATTTTATTTAGATTTATTGTCACAGAAGTAAAAGGTGATCTTGACAGCTGTATGATTTTATAAGATGATGTTAACACAGTAAATATGGAAATACTCACCTCCATTAATGTTTTTTTCCACTTAAGAGTACAGGAAATCTCTCTGCCTCAATCATACCAGACACAAAAGAATCATCAAGAAATGTACAGTGACATTGTAATACAAAACACTCATTTCAAAAACTCAACATGCACCAATACAGTAAGTCATCTATTCCCTCTTATGAACAGAAGCACTTTCAAAATTCAGCTCTCAATGAGTCTATAATCCTCCTGGACAAAAATATACTGAGTTTTTCTAAATGCTACAGACAGGGTAGTAGTAAGTATAAGAGAAAATGTTTGCATGCAAGTTTCACCAAATTGCACCCACCACCACCACAGAAAAATAGGTATGTTTTCTGTAAAAACCCCACTGGAAAAAAACCTTCTTATAGTTCATTTACAACCAAAGACTAACCAGGGCTGAAATGAACCTACTTCCTCTTCCACTTCTTTGATTTTTCAGGTATGGCATATAGATATTTCAGGGACATGCAGCCAGGTAACTGATGCTTGTAAAATAATAGGCAGTGAAGATGTCTGGTGTAAGTAGAAATATCCAATAGGAGAACCAGGTGACATTGCTCCAAATAGACTACTTACAGTCGGCAAAATGTACATATTTTCTCTTCAGACTTGCTAACCACTGGAAATGGTACAAAGCAGGTAGCTTTGCATGCGGGAATTCATAATATACAGAGGAAAGTATAATCACATTTGAAAGTATGCGTAGGACTACACAAACAATAAAGCACTTTGCTAAAACAGAGTCTTAGGAAGAAAGCAAAGAGAAAAAAAATTCATTCTTGAGTTGCCATGAGCTCTGACAGAGCCAACAAGGTGCTGTGGTGGTGCATCACAGCGTGGTGGGAAGCAGCACAACGCATTGCTGCCCTCAGCTTGGTTGCCAGAGTCCCAAATTCCCCAGCACAAAGGAAAAGAGTTTGCACCACCAGAATGGGAACTCCCCACCAGGAGAAAGTTCCCCAGAAGAAAAGAAACGTGAATTTGGAGTGAAAAGGTACATAAAGTTGCCATTCAAAAATATATTATGCAGTTTTTAGGGAAATAGATGAAGCTTAGTAATATGAAGGCTGAACCCAGACAGTATTTTGGGGGTCAGAGGGATCCCTGATTTTAAATTTAGTTCAATACTAGTCTTCTTTGTCAGACACCAGAAATCTGGAATGTCATGTGCTGTCTTAAAATGACACAACCAGTAGGTCTCTGAAAACTTTTGCCTTGAAAATGATTATTCACATAATGAATTCCAAATGTATTTCAGATTTTTAATCTCTTAATACATGTAGAAAACCCATATAAAAACCTAATAAGGCTGTCAGTCCATTCAGTATTTTGATATATCAGCTATGCTTTCAGAAGACTTCTTTCCTCTACCCTCCCTTCCCCGTGTATGTTAATGTTTGCTTTACTGGTTATAATTACTGAAAAAAATCCAGTTGAGATTAGATTTCCGTTATAATTAATGATGAATGTGTCAAAGTATTATGATGTTGTTTATCACACTGCTTGCAATGTAATTTAGTGCAATAATACTAAGACTTGCTATGTGACAGTTATTTAGCATTTAAGTCTTCTTAAGATGCTCTGCGGAGTATCCTGAATGTTAACTATGGAAAGATTATTTTATACAAAAAGCAGCTTCAGGCAAAATATAGCGACAACTTGCTAGAGCCCAGCAAAAGCTCTTAAATCTTATGTCATCTACGAGCCGACGCATAATAATTAAATAATCTAGACAAGTTGTAAAGCTAATGAGAAATCCAAAGGATAAAATTAAAAATTGACATTAATAGGGCAGCTTAACCATCTGAGGGAAAAAACAGTCTTTGTTCTTTCTGATACAATTTCTGAAGAGATATCTTTCTTTTCAATGTGTACATAGACACAAAAGATTGAAACCTAAGGTCCCGGGGGAAAAAAAAAATTAATAACTTTGGATGCCATAGACAGACAGCTCAGGGTATTTTAAGGTAAGTCTTAGCTATCCTAGTTTGTTGTATTGGGGGCTTTTTGTTGGTTGTTTTTTTTTTTTTTAACCTCCTTGTAGCTACTAAATTGATTTTGTTTTCACCACAGACATGGTCCTAAGAATCTTCTACTGTCAGGGAGCCCCCACTGTGTATTTACTTGAATGCTTGTGACTTCTGTCACTGGCCTGGGGCCTTTTTCTGCAACGAATGTGCAAGTTTACCCTGAGGAGCTGTGTCCCAGCACAGCACAGAGCTGCTGTACATGATGTCAGATTGAAAAGGAAAGCAGTAGTTTTACCTATATTGCCTGTAATGAATAGACAAAGGTAATTAACTGCTACATGTTTTTACCAGGAAAATATCAGGCATGGTGGGAAACAAGAATATGTTCATTATTTTCATAGTTAGCATAGCTAAAATGAAAAAGTTTTAATATTCAGTCCAAATCTAGATGCAAGGTCTAGTTTGAGAAAATCTGTACATGTATATAGAAAATCAGTTCACTTGGGGATATTATTTTCAAGTTGCAGCATGCTGAAAACCTGAAAACTCATATATAAAGTTCAAACTTCTCAATGGAATTTGTTTATTTTGTTGTGGTTTCTCACTGTGCCATATAGCATTTTGTGCACATATGACAATGCATATAACATTTACTAACATGTAATCCCATCCTCCTAAACCCAAACACATTTGAGGGACACAATTTTAGGCTCTGAATTGCTTAAAAAGCACAATTCTCCATAAATTCTTCTGAAAATGGACCTAATGCTAAAAGTGCCATTCTTTTAGAAAGAAATCTAAATCGTCACTGCTTTAGTAGAAACCTACAAATAAATATTACTAATATCTTACTGACATATGTGACACATGTAACCTATGAAAATAACTGTTTTCATAACAAGTATATTCTCTAGTTTTTATGGTATCTAGCAAAAAGTGCTCTTTAGGCTATTTTCTCGCTAATACTTTATATTTTTTAGGGAAGGGATATATCTGATAATACACTGTTAAGAACATTATAACTAATGCAATTTTGCATTTGCTAATGTTTTTAAAGCTACATTTGTTATTGTAATTCAGCTCTGCAGATATGATGTTTAATACAACTTGACTAATGTATTTGTTCAATTAACCAACACAGCATCTATTAAAATTCTGGTGTTCAAACTCACCGAAGCCATTTCAAAGCTCCATTGAGAAAACCAGAATAAATTAGTGAGATAAGTGGAAGATTTTTGAGAGGCACAACGTTTGATTTTGGCACATTCATTATCAAAACAAAACTTGGGAAATTTTAAACTATGCAAAAAGAATCAGCATTTTTTACCACATTTTTTTTTACCATAAAAACAAATACCAGTGATGGAATTGACTGAAGATAACACTGACTACCCACAGAGACAGGTATTGATCAGCCAGAGAGATCCTGGTAAAATCTGACTCTCAAGAAACACTTGGCCACAGGCCTGGAGAGTCTGGCTACTAATTTAAAGTTGAGGCTCAGAGCTTTTGAATTGTTGTAACGACACTCCTGCTATCAGCAGCAAGTTCTATGGTCAAATTTATCATGGGCTGCAATCAGAATTTGTGACTCTTTCCCTTACTTCCTCCCTCTGCACGCAGGTAGATGTCGTCAAGAAGAGTGTTTGTGCAGGTAGGTTGAGAAAGAGCATAATGCTCCCTTATTCTGCTTATAATACCCATGTCCACAGAAGGAGAAGGTGCCTGGGGAGCTTTCTGGAGAGACTGGCAGGGACACACATTGCTAGCTCCTACCACGAGATGTTCTCATGGAGTACTGGTGCCTATATCCAAGTTCACTGTCCTTTAGAACTTGCACTTTCCCTTGATCTAACAGGTGCCACCTGCTATGCTGCCTTTACTTGAACCTTTTCCTGCAAAAGATTGAAGCTATTTTTTAATTTAAAATAGGAACATTAAAAATGAAGGTTTTCATTAAAGACATGGGAGTCATCTTGACTTCCCTGCTTTTGGGCAGATACATGGCACTTAGTTCAGTTTCCAGCCAAGTTAAATCATGCAAGTCATCCATTGATGTGAAGAAATGTGACCTGAGTAATTTCATATTTCTTTCCTAAGTACCTGTATCTCACAGTCATCAATGTTTATCCTGATTAGAATAAATTGGACAGTTTCCAAACAATTGTTCACCAGCACCTGCTCAGGAACACATTCAACCATTCATCTCCTCCAGGTACCTCACATCACTCTGCATGGTGGGTCAGCTCAGTGCTGCTAACCACAGTGAGCAGGTTATAAATTAATACCTTGTGTCCTTCCATGGGCATATTTCCCATAAAGAGATACTAATGAAATACAAGCAATGTACATTAACCTAAACGCTGCTCTAAGTTTATCTTCATTTACGTTTTCCTCAGTCACTACTTAAAACCAAATCTTAGTGAAGCTCTGACTGACCTTTTTGCATAAACGAACAAAAAATAAATACTGCTCTCCAGCTTTATAAAGGTGAACTGGAGCTTAAGCAGACGTGCTTAAGCAGACAAGAGCTGCAGTTCCAGTTTTGAGATACTAGAATGGGAACTGCATTTGGGTTCTGTTTGCAAGTGCTGGGAATAGTTACTGTTCTGCCAACTGACCAGTGGCGGATTTCAGAATTTAACAAAGGCATTACTGTTAAACACATTAAACACATAGTTTGCGTAAAATAAAATCTGTGTCCATGTTCAAAATCTATGTTAACCAGAAAAGATATATATCCTAAATTCTAACAAAATTATGGAAATTGAAAAAATAAAGATGACCCATATCTCTAAAATTCTAAGGATCTCCTTTAGTCACAAAATGATAGAATCATAAAGGTTGGAAAAGACCTCTAAGATCATCAAGTTCAACTGTTAACCCAGCACTGTCATGTTCACTACTAAAACATACCCCTAAGTGTCACACCCACACACCTTTTGAACCCTACCAGGGTTGGTGATCCACCACTTCCCCTGGGCAGCCTATCTCACTGCCTGGCCAGCATTTCAGTGAAGAAATTTTTCCCAGTTATTAATCTAAACCTCCCTTGGAGCAACTTGAGGCCATTTCCTCTCATCCTGTGACTTGTTGTTACCTGGGAGAAAGAGACTGAATCATAGGCTGTTACTCCTTTGTGGAGTTACAGTACACCGGCACATTGCAGACTGAATAACGAAGAGCAAGCAAACAGTATTATGTACATCTAAGACACAAAGCTGCACAGAGCGACTGTCTCAAAACAGAATGTCACCTGGAATAGGACAAGAATTCCCTAAAGTGAGTAGAGAAATGAAAATATTTAGTCTCAGAGACTCTGAAAAGTACAAATTAACATGACTGCTTAACATACATGAGAAATGTTTACAGTATCAAGGGACTATTTGAAGGCAACATGAAGAAGAGACCAAATAAATGCATTATAAACAACAATAGCACCATACAGACTCTGCTGTAGGTAGTCTCTTGTCAGCAAAACTGTACCATTTGGGAGGTATGTGACCAGGTAACATGGTCTTGCTAGTATCATTTGAGCAATTTGCGTTAGAAGCAGCAGCAGTGGAAGACCACAGAGCATCTCTTGACATAAAATGAAAAAATAAACAATCCTCTCTTTTCTAGTTGCTTGTCCTCTTTTTGTTTTCAGAAATGAATCCTTCCACAGCAAGACAGCGTAGGTGCAGTTCTTGTGAACAGCAGGCATGTACATACTTGCTCTTAGCAAACAAAGCAAACTGGCGCATCTTAGCTGTTCTACCGCCTCAGGTGTCTTCGTACATAGTGATTAGCCTAAGGCTAATATTTATGCTAAATAAGGGCATAAAGCTAAGTAAGTCTCTGCTCTGTTCCCTCTCAGAGACAATGGGTCCTCCCTCAGTGTTCTGGAAGACCGTGCTTCTCTGGAAAAGCATCTGCTGTGTTTAGTCAATCCAGCAGCCATAAATCTCTCTTACTGCACAAGAACAAATTAACTATGCTTGCCCAGGTATAAATAATTTATATTTAAGGAAGTAGCATTTTTAAGAGCAAACATTAGTCTCTCTAACTTAATGAAGGGTAAACTCCACAAACACACACACATTTTCATCTAGAAGGCTGCTTCGAAGTTGAACCACCTAAACTGTATTATTTTCTGGTGATAAAACTCTTCTTTCAAAGAAAATACATTATAAATGACAGAAAAATCCATGTTTACTTCCAACACAGTCAGCTAAAATCTCATTCTTCAACAATGAATACATTATGGCAAGAGGAGGTTAGAGATAAACTAAATTGAATATAGTGTAATTATATATAATTGTAATTGTAATGGCAATTATTTTTCTTAATTTGCGTCTTTATCAAATGGCTGAGGAAATATTTATAATGTAATTGTTATGCACGCTGGCAGAATCATAATTCACACTGTAAATACAGAGTGTTCTCTGAAGCTTTTCTTAAGACTGAAGTATAATCAGGGGATTGCAAAACAAAACCAGAAAAAACAATAGAGTGAAAACAGAATAATGAGTCAACAGTTCCTTAGAATAATCTTACAAGGAAGATCATAAAAATGCAATTTATAAAAAAACCCTGCAAAACAGTCACATTTAGTCTGAATGTTGACATTTTCTACCCATGCAGCATTTCCGCAAACAGGATTATTACTGACGAATCTCATATATGCCAAGGAGGTCTTATTCTCTTAGGATGCCGCTATAAGGCAGTGCTGAAAGGGAGAAGACAAACTTTGAACTTTTCAGTCTTAAAGAAGTGTTCATTTTAAATGGTAATCAAATTGCAAGGATCAAAAGGATTCATGGTTTTATCACTCCATTGACTATATTTTTCCTGCAATCAGGGAATAATTGAAATAAAGATATTAAGACAGAATGTTGGAAATAGTACAAGGTAACACTGTCTTCTCGGATCTGCTGAGAGACTGCAAGAAGACCCAGGAGGGACCTCAACTTCCAAATCTAATTGGGGCTGTAGATCTATACATCATTAAACAAATAAAGAAAACACGATAGATACCATGCCTCACTGATTTTTAGTTGCCTTAGGCTGCAGAACCAAGTTCATCTTTGAATGTAGATGGTGTCTAAAAATTGAAGTATATGGAAATTAAAAAACCAAAAACCATAGATCTAAATACTACTGCTAACTATTTTTTTCTTCCTTTTAGGATTAGGGTTTATTCAGCAGTATCTTATAAAGGAGATTATCTTTCTTTTACTGTGCAATTCAGCTTAAGCCCTGCAAAGAGTGTTTAAAAGGAGTTTTTTTCCTTTTTTTCCCTGCAAACTAAAACAGATGCCAAAGATATTTTCCCCTATGGAAATCTGAAAAATGGTACTGTCGTTGCTATATTTTTTTCCTGCAGATCTGTAATGCGTATAGCAATTATATCACCATGGGATGTCAAATCACTGTGGCATATGAAGCCATAAAGTCTCTGTTGCAATTGATAACTATAAGTTTCAGTACAAATGAAGTTATACTGTTCTTTCTTTCAAGTTTAAAAACCAGATTTCATCCCCTCCAATAAGGCTGTTCCCCCGAAATTAAACATTGTTAGAATTCTCGTTTTGACTTACGGAGAAATGGACAAGAAGCAGAGGACAAGTGTCTGGGTGTCTGTGTATTTTCAGTGGAGCACGAACAAACACTGCCTTATTTAATGGTGTCTAGAGCTTGTAATGCAGGTTTTATAAAAAGATGTCAACAGATTTCCCAGCTGTAGCAGTTGGCCCCATAAATAAGGTTACTACAACTCATGAGCCTTGCCTCACTTGCATTTTAGACATTGTGACCACAACAATTCCCATGTCCTTGGAGTTTCAGAGGCAAGAATTTGGCTGAACACTTCTGATTACAGCACTATGCACTGCCTGGACCACACAAGCAGGCTTAAAACCTGCTCCTCTGCTTGTGAAAAGGAAAGAGATGTGTTCAACATTTGGGTTTTGCCCTCTTCCCCAAACAAAAACTTTGTATTAGAGGATTTTTCATGTATTTAGCTTTAGAATAGAAACTGAACAGATACAAGAACAATCTTGTATTAATGTCTAAATAATCTTGTATTAATTGCTAAAAAAATAGCAGTTTATGCCTGGAAAGTCAGCAGTTTGAAATGAAGGGATTAATCAGCTATTATTACAGACATAGTTAAAATTCACATTATTTATTCTCAGGGCAGCATCACTCAAAAGACTTTTTGGATCAAAAAGAGCTCTAAAAGCATCAAGCCACTACCAGTTTACAGAGTTGATATGCTGATATTTTCTTTAACACCAAGTTCTTCTGACGTTTTCAAACCCTTATTCTGTAGCTATAATCAACAGGCACCTCAGCACAGCCCAGAGAAAAGGTGAGTAGGAGACTTGGCTTCTTTTTTTATCTCCTGTACCGTTAAGCCTACAGACAGGCTGATAGCAAGGCAGGGCAAATCATCCAGCAAGATTAGAAATAGTTAGGAAGAGACTATCATAGCTATTGCTCACTCTCTCTGATGGTGCACACTGATCAGTCTTGTTTGCCAGGTCACTGCCCCAGACACTGTTTGGCCAGACAGAATTCAAAGGCAAAGGATGTAAGATAAGGCTTACTCACAGAACCATGTGGAATTGAGAAATTAACCTGTCACGAGACACAGGGTCCCACTTCTCTGTTACTCTGAGTATTAGCTACAGACTTGGCTCTCTAGTAGTCTTGGAAGAAGAAGGAGTTCTGAATGTAAGATGAAGGAAGAAATATTTGTTGTGCAATATGCTGCATCCATCCCTATGGCTTAGTAGTTCCATGAAAAAACTAGTGGCATGCTCTCCTTCTTTGTGTGTATATCGTTTTCCTTTCCATGCATGGCATTTGCACCTGGAAAATGAGTTGATAGTGCAATTTGCAGACATAAATGTAGTGAATGAACATTATTATTTCTCCACCCTCTTCAGGACATCCACACAAAAGCAAGGTTCACAGACTTGTCAAGTATTTTCATATCATTTGATAGGCTACTGTAGATTAAAAAAGTATCTGAATGAACCTCACGTGATACTTAATGATTGTTGGGCTTTCCTTGATAAATTCTTTGTGTACCTGAGCAAAAAAATAATTCAGAAATGTTAGATTAATGGATTATTAATCATTAGCTTGGGAAAGCAGCAGAGAGAAGAAAAATTTACGTAAATAAGATGTTCTGCTGAGAATTCTTATGATTGTATAAATGCTTAACATTTCTGCAGCCATTTAAACAGCTGAAGGTAGATCTCCTTGGTTGTTATTACTGCTTCATTAACTGCAAAATGGCTTCAAGATTCACATTCCCACCTTTAGATCATAATTTAAATAAACCAGGCTAGGGTAAGAAATATTTTTCTTTGACACACAATTTTGATTGCCAAGCATTTGTGTTCATTGGACAGGAAGGGAGATTAATTGAGAACTCATTCCACACGCCCTGCATAGGAGAAGTATGTGTAAATTCACATTTTTTTGCACAGGGAAAACTAAAATAAACCCTGTATTTGCCATATTTTAACCACAGTTATACTCTAAGTTTGATTTGCCAAATAATCGGAATTTCTGAAAATTTCATATAGTTGATCTTAAAAGGTGCACATCCACTAAGGTGTGCATAGTATCACTTTAAGGATTTAGTGACAATGTTAACAGCATGCAGGTAATGGAGAAGTTTCCAGGGAACACAAAATTAATATATCTACATTCCTATGCATAGTTCAGATGAATGAAGACTACAGGTGTGTTTATGCTGTGGACATTAATCTTCATGTACTTTATTCCATAACAGAAGGATTTACAGAAAATATTTAGGATGTCTGCTACAAACTGGCACATTAACAATTTCGGAGACCATTCTCCTTTACCAAGAGAAGAACGGTACAATTTGATTAACATTTTTTATAGAAGCTGAACACATTCATATGTCTTCACACATGACTTCTTGGCTGAAGATAAAATTTTACAGCAGTTTTATTCGTCATGTTTACCTGTGCTCTGCTGTGGACTTACATAAGCAACAAAAGATAATGAACACAAACAAGAAAATGACGAAGCAACTCAACCTTCTTGAAAATGCAATCATGTTATTAAGCTAAAACTGGCTTCATTATATCTTATTGTTTAAAACATTTTGCATGTCATGTCCCTTATCAAGTTTTGCTTAGCAACATCACAGCATTTAGTCCTCACTAAAATTTAAAATTGCACCTTGCACTTCCATGTGTAAAACTCCTTGTAAATCCCACCAGCTAGTATCAGAGAACAGGAAGAGTTGCAGCTGCATGAATTTGTTACATGTAGAATGTACACTTACATGCAGTCAAAGTTTGGAGGGAGGAATTCTTCCATGGTTATTTGTCTACTGGTGAGTCTACTATGGTTTCTGCTTATGTCTGCCCTTATATTCATATACATATACATTTTATATTCATATACATAAAAGGAGAATTTCTTCAGGAAAAACAGCTAAAGTGCATGGTCCCGCTTATTTTTGTTCTAATTTAAACATCACATTAAATACCAAGAGTATCATTCTTATGAACAATTAGAGAGGTGATCTTTCTGTTATCACCAATTCTGCAGCAATCTGCCTACGAAAATCATCTGGAAATGTCTAGATAGAGAATCAGTGTGATCCATGTATTTTTAAGAAATCTAGTCACTTGATTAAAATGGATTAAATTTGGCATAAGGAATGTAACCAAAGGTCTCCTCTTGAATTGGGTCAACAGGCCTCTACACAGGAGTCCTGCCACTCTCCTCCCAGAGAGCTTATGCTATTCACATTTACTGTGTCATGTTTTTGAACGCCTGCAAAGGCTCTTCCTAGGCTTGTAGCACAACAGAGCACAACCTCTCTGGGGCTACATGTACTGTCCTAGCAAAGAGCCATACTAAAGTAAGTATCTGATGTGTAAAACCTTATATTGAAAGATTTCTGTCACACAGAGATGTGATTTGAACTATACTATAAAAATGTTATAAATATTTATCATTAAGATGATTAGAGATAACTTGGTGTCTACATACGTGTATTTGGCAGTGAAGGACAGGTAGTGCAGGGCTTCATTTTAGGCCCTGTGCTCTTCAGTACCTTTATAAATGACATGGATGAAGGGCTGGAAAGGATACTGAGCAAGTTCACAGATGACACAAAATTGGAAGGAGCTGTTGACTCCCATGAAGGCAGGGAAGCCCTGCACAGAGATCTCGACAAATTAGAGGGCTGGGCAATCACCAACAGTATGAAGTTCAAAAATCTAGGGAAGTGCTAGATTCTACACATGACATGGGGCAACCCTGGATGTATGA
>WEKY01056093.1:0-72249 GCA_013390045.1 Picathartes gymnocephalus
TATTTAGAGGCAGGAAAATCCTCTGTCACATCTACAGGAGCCACGACATTCAAGCCTAATGTCAACCTCACCTACATGTCATTAACCTAGTCTTGTTTTTCCTGACACCATCACTGTAGCACAGCACTGACACCACTCCCAGAAGGATGAAAGGAATCACTTATGTTAACACTGATCTAACGGATACCTACAGAAACTTCAAAACAGGGACAGTAATATTTGAGGTCTCGTTATCACTCGTAAGGTATGCAAAATTATTCTCTTTTTTTCCATTTCTATACAGGTATTTTAGTCATCTAAATCAGATTTCCAGAGCAGCTATGTGTTATATAATGAAAAATAACACGATAAATACACAATTGATGCCATACAAGACTTTAATGGGTGTTTACAGAGGTTCTGGGGCAGAGATGGAAGTGGCTTTCATGCCACATGATAACTGTGAGCAGTGAATTTCCTTCATTCACACTCTCTTTCTTGAAAGAGCAGTAGTTCATCTGTAATTTTAAGGATAACCAACTATGAGTTCTCATGGACAATCTGCCACTGAACCATGACCTACTAATGAGACGGAGACTTCAGCTGCCATAGTTTTATTTAAATGTTTCTCGAGTATCCATTATGGCCTTTGTAACAGAGATGAACTCTTAAAGGCAGCTCTGAGGAAAGAAAAGTGACATCACTAACATTCCTGAGCCTTGGGGAAATGACCATACCCTTTTTCTTTTTTTTTTTTTTAATCCAGAAAGAAAATCTTTCCGTTTCCTCGATTTGGATCAGATCTCTATGGATCAGACAGACTAACAATGCCCCAGAGGAAAGGGTGGGGAGGGAAAAGGAAAACAGTTGATTTTTTCACAAATCTACAAAAATAAGGTATTTCACTACTAAGTAAACGCACAGTGTTTACACTTCTGTTTCACTGTGAAGAGGAAAACAAATATCTACCTTTGCACAAGTGACTTATCAATATGTTTATGGTAATTCACATCCTGGCTCAAAACACACTTGAAAGTCTATTTCATGTTTCCATGGATTTCAATTACAATTCTGTAAATACACAAGCAGAACTTTATGAACAATACCTAGCAGCCAGCTAAGGTCTACATATTCACCACAGCACCACGCAAAAAAAATATTTTTGTGTTCAGACAGAAAACTTCCAGCAGTTTCAGAAGGAAGACAAGGTGGCGAGCTCAAAAACATATGTCCTTATCCATGCAGAGCATGGGAAAGTCCTTTTCCTGGCACTGAAAATCCACAGTGCATCAGTTACCAAAATATGAGCTAAGTTTGGATATTTCTGAAGGTGGGTGATGTGGCTGGGAAGTCACCAACGAAATCAAGCTCATCCCTTGTGGAAGTCTCTTCTGAGAATATTGGCCAGATCCAGCTTTACCCACACAGAACCCATCGTGTTACACCACTGATTTCTGACCCCACCCATCACACCCACACCTGGGCAAATAATATAAAAAAGACCTTGCATTCTTCAGGGGATTCGAGCTTTTTCTCTGCTTCGTTATAGTAAAAGATACATTGTGAATTCTTACCATTGTGCTTCACGACAGTAATGAAGCCAATTTTATATTTCCTAGGCCTTGTATTTCCAAAGCTGTTTTCTCTACTGCACAGTTCCACTGACAGGCACTCTTTTTCATTCCCCCTGTGTTTTATAAAGTAGAAAAAGCTGGCTTGAACTGAATGAGCAGCTCAGTAGCATTAAAGAACACTGATGGACCTTTCCCTCCAAGTCTGCTCTTCTGAATTCAGCATACTCCAACCATGCCAAACAGCTGCTAGGAACTGACAGTCTCTTTGCTACACCAATGTAGGTGTTCTCAATTTCCTCCTTTAGGGAATTTATAAGACCTGTCCTCTTCATTAACAACCATCTGAGCATTTAGGAAGCCTCTGGGAAGCCAGGCTGGAGGAGATCAGGATGATTCTCCCATTATTGTTATGGCAAATTTACTTCAAAGACTCCAAAGTCTTTTAAGTCGTGGTGTAGCAAGGAGGATTAGAGGAGAAAGCACCTTACTGTAAAAGCTCTTACATGGAAGGAGGTGCCTTCCATTTTAATAACGTGGTATCTTCCACAGGACTCACTCTACTTTCAACAAAATATGTTTGTTCTTCCGTCATGGCATCACCTTTTCTTTCACAAGATTTCTAAAACCAGATATTAAAAATTAATGTGAAGCACACCCACAGGTGTTGAAGAAACTTGGCTCCAGACACACCCTGCTCTCCCAAAGAGTTTCTCTAATTGCTGTTCTAAGCAGTTGCAAGAACCTCACTGAAGCATTTGGTACATGCATTTCCATTCCCCCCCACTGCTCTAGGGCTTGCCTCCCTATTTCAGTGTATTTTGCTTTTCAGCCTGACCTATCCTGTGAAGACAGAATGTGGCTGAATATATCAGGCAGCCCAAGCCATTGAGCAGAGAGATCACTGACAATACTCATTGACACAAATTTTGCTGTTAATAGCTTAAAAAACCCATGAAAGTTAAAAATTCCAAGTCAAGGAACAAGTAGCCAGAACATGCAAAATCAGGCCATTTTCAGCTCTGAATATTCTCAACTTGTGGGTTAAATCTCTCCAAAAATACAACAGTGGTTTGGTAACTGCTTTTCCAAACACTAAATAATGTTTTTCTGAGGCAGTAATCGACAGATCAAAAAAGGAGTAAAAAAACTAAAACCCAGGGCTGGTGGCAAATCACACTGTAGGAACAACATCGTATGTTTGCTACAAACAGCACTCCTTCCCTCTTGAGTACTGGTCAGTTCCTGGCTGGAAACCTGAGTATATCCACAGGTATACATCACTTCAGGAAACAGGGGAACCACTGGAAGAGAGCAATGAACGTTTCCAGAGCTCTAGGAAACACGGTGTCCATGGAGAATTTGGAAGGGTCAGGCTTGCCAAGCTCAAAAACCAGTAATTCTCACACATATTTCAGAGAATGACAAACTCTTCACGTTCCCTGAGGGCAGGAGAAGATGTAACGTGCCGAAAATGGAGCAACAGAGACTGACTGTCTCCCTTGACACCAGCAATTTCCCTACCAATTAAGACCCTTGGGAAAACTGTGAAAAGGGAAGGATAATCAAGCACTGTTACAGGCCAAGTGAGGCAAGCTGCAATCTCAGCATGGGACTCTTCCAGAACAAAATATACCCATCAAAAATCATTTTAAATGGCAACATCTGCTTTGGGCCAATAGAACGAACTGGATTAGTTGCCAACTTTTTTTTTTCCCCAGGCTATCTTCTGTATTATTTAATATATATTTTTAATACTAGCTGCTAGTTTCAGCCTAAGTGCTGCTTGTGTGTCTTCAGCAAGAACAGCAGGAGGCTGGAGCTCCTCGCAAGACCACAGGGAGGAGGAGGAAGTGCATGGTCATCACCTTCTCCACAGAAGCACTTGCAGAAAAAGGTTCCCAAGGATTCAGCTGGCAAGACAGCAAATCCTCATAGCCAGAAGGTATCAGAAATCGATGAGGCATGTAACAAAACCAGAATCCAAGATACTTTGACTATGGACACTGTTAACCATAGATAACAACCAAACCAACAGGAAAAAAAACCTGACCTAAAGGCAGTTTGGGACGGCTGTGCAAGGATAATGAACTCAAGATGCAGAATTTTTTTCGCCAACATGCAGTTTTAAAGCCCATTAATTCAATTTCTTTTCCTTAAAAAATAAGGAGCTGAACCTGAACATTTAAAGAAATACAATGGACAGTTACCAGCTTTGACTTTCACCGAGTACCCATTACCTGTCCTTGAAATTCTCCCCCTAACCACTACTGTTTTCACTTCAATTTCCCCACATTTTTATTAAATTCCTTTTCCTATCAATATAGAGCTCTGATCTTTTACTCTTGTTTGGATCACAAGCATAACATGAGTTGGTATCAGCTACAGCTGCCACTCTACCAGCATCAGCATTCTGTCTCCAAAAGTGGCTGTAAGGTATTTGTAAGGAGATGAAACAAATCCACAATTTACCTATCAAATCATGCAATAACAAGCAGGATAAACCAGGAGAAATTATTTTTCTGTATCCCTCAGCATTCAGCTTAGAGTCTGGAGCATGAGATGCACTTACTTTTAACTTCACATGCACATCTACACCTATTATTAAGAGTCATAAACCAATCTTTTTTTATAACCAAGTTACTCGAACAAATTCTTGGCAAGGTGATTAAAATTCTGAACTAGAGAGGCTAGGGAGTGGGGAGCAGGGGAGGGAAAATAGCAATAAAGAGAGTTTTCTCCTCAAAACACAAATAAATGTAGTATTAACTCTTGAGCTCACTCTGCTACATGCCACAGGCATATGGAAGGAGGCACACAGGAAAAAGACATCCAAAGCAACGCCATTTTTCTGTCCAAGGGCAACACAGGTGGACAATAATTTATCAGTGCTTCAAAACAGCTGCCTTTTATACACACAAAATATCCAAGACCCAGAACACACACAGATCTCACCTTCGTACTGCTGTCTCATATCTAAGAAAACAAATCAAACCCAAAAATCTCCTAGGGGGTTATTCAGAAGTTCATTGAAGGCTTCAAACTTTGGGTTCAAGCTGTAGCCAGCTCATCCAGACTCATGCTTGGGCTCGGATCCTCTGAGAGCCCAGCCACACTCACAGCCATTCAGGGGAATCCTTTAGCAAAGTCACCTGGCCCTCAAAGCCACCTTCTGCAAGAGCCTGAAACCCCCTGAGCTCAAATCAAAACCCTTTTTCCTATAGCAATGCCACTGAAATATTTGGACCACAGCAGGATTTAGCAAGTCCACACCTGGGAGCCTTTTCTGAAGACCAGGATCCAAAGCCAGCCCTCTCCTAAACAGAATCTGAGACCTCTGGACAAGTCAGTCCCCATCTCTGCTCCTGCTCTGCACAGCTGTGTGTCTGGGTGAGCTGGAAACACCTCAGGCAGGACTTGCATTTCACTGAATATTCACATGATGGGTTCTATGTATCACTGACATTCAAATGCACCTCTGGCATAACTAAATATGTAACAGAACCTAAGCTGGTTTTGTCAAGTCAGGTTATTCCAAATGGGAAAACTGAGGTACAAAACAACCTAGGCATCTTGCTGAATATTCCTGTGTCTGCTCGCAGAGCTCAACCCCCGGTGGTTTAGGATTAAATCTGGGAAAGGTCCACATGCAGATACCAGAAATAAGTGAATTAGCCGTGGCAGAATGAGAGGCCTTAGCAGAAATTCTAAGCCATCCAAAAGAGAGGCTGTGCTTCCCACAGGAGCACTGAGGGTCGCTTTTGTTTCTGCACCACGCTCCCCTGCCACAGTCTCTGCTCTCACTGCTGAGGAGACACTGTCCTCTGCTCCTGCCTGGCGTTCAAAACATGTCCTGGTCCAGTCAAATACAGGTTCTGTGCAACCTTTTTTATTTTGTACTCTTTATAAGGGGTAATTCGTGGGGGTTGCTTGGTTGGGATGCTCTTCTGCTTGCACATTTTATGTGAAAGCTGGACAGTGTAGAGAGGAGCCATTTAGATCCAAATCAGAGCCTCCTCTGTTCCTCTCATAGTTCAAGTTGGATCAGACTTCAGGTGAAATAGTGCCAACATTTTAAACTGCTCTCAGAAGATTTCAGCTGGAATATCTTCTGGACAGTAGCTGTTCTTGGGAAGTCCACCTAATGCCAAAATTCCATAGAAATGCTTCTAGCATTGAACTACAGCCCTACAGCAGAGTTCCCTTCTGCAATGGATCTAAAATGGAAACCAACAGAAATGTTTCCTTCTTCATTTCCGTTAAGTGGATTCAGTACTGAGGCTGCATTTCCATTTATTTTGTTTCAGCGTGATGTTGGCATGAAAAACAGTCACCCAAAATCCCCTCCTTCCTACCCCAAGAGCTCATGCACCTCTGCATACCCTTTTTACAATTGTTAAACATTTCCTGAACCTTTCAGTCCTCATCCATGGCTCCAGTCCGAGGAAAAGCCTTGACCTGGGCAGTAACTTTCACACAGGTGGTTTAGTAACCTTCCAAACACCAAATTCTACAATGCAAAATTCAACTATCACTAAGAAAGCTTTTTTCAACTGTTTATCCTCAGCCACCTCAAGAGTATTCACTTCCAAATACAAACTTTGCTCACTAGAACTGTAAATCATGCATGGCTGTGTAAACTTCAGGGACCGTCACTGCAAATTTCTCAGCTCACCTAGATAGTACTGGACCTGGTTAAGAAAACTGCCCATGAGCGAGCCCAGATTTCAGATATGTTACAATCCTCAGACCCCCTCACCGGGTATGTAACATTAATAAAGACCAGATCCTCACAAATAAACATCAACTGTTACTGCACTGAAAACCTCACCAGATTTCTATCTTTGCTTCACGAAGCAAATGCAGGTTTTTTTTTTAACCTGATAAATCCATATGCTGTGCCAGGGAGGGATTTACCAGCCTGGGTGCAGAAGAATCGTTTGTGATGTCATAATTTACGTGAGTTCAGAGTGTATGTAAAAATTGTATTTTATTCTCTCCATGCCCCACTGTTAGATCTGCTACATGATTTATGATATTGCATTCATTTTGTGCTGATACAAACACGCCTAAATAAAAGACAGGCTGACTTCCTCTTCTGAGGCTGTCAACCAAATGTATTCTCACTTGTGCTGGTCTCTCAAACTAAAAATCAATAGCTGGGTAAAACAACAAAGCAAACTTGGAAATGCTAAAACCATATTCTCAGCGGGTCTCTAGTGAACTTTGCAGAGGTTACACTTATAAAGTTCGTAATTTTCATTTGATTTAGTTCCCCTCTTCTTTTAGCAAACAAATCATTATACAGAAACAGGATTTTTATAGATGGCCCTCCTCAATTTCCACAAGCCTGGACAGCATAAGCTTACAGGTCACGTAATGTGGGTTTCTGCAGCCATTTACCCAAATATTTTACATTTCCACTTCTTCATATTTTCCAGATCATGCACAAACTTGAACCTACCCTCAGAGCCTTACCAAATGCAGCTACTACAGTGTTATTATCCACTAACACAGACACGAGGGTCAAAAGACTTGTGCAAAATAATACACATCATCAGCAAAAAGCTGAAAGATCAGAATGGATGTGATGATTCCAGCCCTCCTGGCAGCACAGTTCTGCCTTGAGCTACAAACCACAGGAATGGATTCGGCCATTTCTGCATCTTTGAAAAAGGTTACCAGAATCTGTAATCGAAAAACTTAAATTTATCCTGGGTTGTTTGTTTTTGTTTTTGTTTTTTTTGTGGCAGGCATCAAATAATGCATGATGTGGTAGCAAAGCCCATGCAGCATTAAATGAAACACAGAGGGCAGAAAGGTGATATCTGTGATGATCACACCTGGAATAGTTCATTCAGCTCTGGAGAACTCATTTCCTGAAGAACAATAACAACCCAGAGGATGATCACAAGACAGCCATAAAAGTGTTAAGCAAGCAGAAAGGGACTGACTTACAAAGAGATTAAAAGAGCTGTGGATGCACCAAATAAGTTCTAAGTAGGGGATGTGACAGCTGTCTTCAAGTATTAGAACAACATTAGCAAGGACAGAGAATCACTTTAGTCAAATAAAAGTTTACAGCTACAGGGAGCAGTAGTAAATCAAAAATTCTGAAAATATTTACTGATCAAAAAAAGTCATTTTAACAGCAAAATCTATTGTAGTATAGGGTAGACCTGATAATATGCTTAACCAACAGCACTGCTTCCCAAATTCTCATCCTGTAAGAATATAAAAGCTGTCAGTTAAATACTGAAAACTTTCTATTTTGGAATTTCCCCAGTGGAATATTCTATCCCCTGGTGGGGAAGTTTCAGACATCCTCAGCTCTGAAGCAACACCGACAGGTCGGGCCCATTGCTCTTGCACCACCCCCAGGTAGTTTGGCTCCAGAAACCAAACTCAAGCAAATCTTGAGAGTCACCAATCCAATGTTTTGCCTTCTCCAGCCTTGGATAAGCCAGCAAAGGGAACTGGAATGCTCATGTCACAGCCACCCAGGCTCACTTCACTCTGTTTTTTCACCTGAATAACAGCACAATATATAACTACTGGGATCTGATGTACAGGATGATCAATACCTACAGATGAAAAGCACAAGGGAACCACAAACTTTGCTATCACAATGTCCTTCGTCTTGGGAAATGCTCTTTTTTTTCCCCCTACCAAGCTTCAATGACCATTTCTAAAGGGTTCTATTTGTCTCATTCCATTAAACCTGCTAGTTTTCAAGAAAAGCAGTGGCTGCCTACTCTATAAAACACAAGCAGTAAGTGCATGGAAGGCCTATTGCTGGCTGGCCAATTTCCACGTATCCTAATATGGTTAAGAAAATGTCTGACTGGAGCCCAGAGCAGAGTGCCAAATTTAACAACTCTGCAGCAAGCAGAGCCCTCTGCTTAGGCTCACTGTAACTTCAGCCTGGTGCAGTGCTGCCTGTTCACATGAACTAGACCATAATTGTACTTGTGCACGGCCCCAGGGCCCAGAGCCTTCTGCTCTCCCTGCCCTGCCCAGGAAGGTTCACACTCGCTGCCCTACAAGGCTTTCAGGGAGTGTTTCCCTTCTTGGGCTAAATATATTGAGGAAACCCTGGGTATCCCGAGGATATAAAAGAGCAGGCACTCTGGGTTTGTGTAAATGGAGAGGTTTGCAAGGGCTGCAATACGAGAATACACTTCTTCTACAGCTAATGAGAGGTTTTGCAGTATGAAACCTTTATAAAGGTATTTTCCTCAGTGTTTTGCTACTACTGCCATTTAGGAGACTTGGCAAGGTGCAAGGCTGCCTACCGGCCTCTGAGCCCACTGCAACCTTAAACCAAATAACCCAAATAAACCTTGCCCACCTGTGTTATGTATCTGCATTTCAGTCTGCCAAATTTGACTGGGCAGCGAGTGGTTTAGGATTTTTGGAACAGCTGAGACAAAGGGTGACAACGTAAATGACATTATCGAGGCCAGTCTTCAAATCACACTTCAGTCTTCCCACTTATCCTTTTATAATGCCACCAAAATCATTGCAAAGGCTGATAATAGAGATTTGTTGACAGAAGAAAAGGGATTACTGAGTTTGTATCAGTAAAACTCACTTTGGGTCCTAAAAGAACAATGCTACCTTGATTATGCAAAAGGCTTAGCTGGCCTCTCCCAGATCATTTCCTATGAGATCATATGCAGACTTGGAGAGAGAAGGGATGGGCTTCAGGAAGTTTGGAAGCCTTTTATGGATTATATTAACAAGGCACAGGCTGTTCCCTAAAACTGATTGTACATCAAATTCCACTGCAGCCACATGCCCTTGGTTGGAATGCTTTAGCATATATGATAGTACCAACAGCCACCAAAAAAAGCAGCAATTCTGTCATTTAATCCCTCTGCCTTTTTTTCTTTCTTTCTTTTTTAAGTGTTGGTTATTAATTGTAATTTTTGGGGGGTACGGATAGCATACAAGAGGTTACAGTCGGAAATCTCTTCGGTTCTCAAAAGTTCCAAGTATCCTGCACAGTCCAGCTACAATTTTTTACAGAGTTAAATACCTGTCTTACATCAGCAGAAATAAATGTTCAACTGCAAGATTTTGGAATGATACCGAATAGCTACCAGAAGTCAGTTATACATTTTCTTCTCTGGTAAGTACTAACAAAAAAACGCATCTACACAAAACCACATCAGTGTCTGAAAAATACTTTTTCTTTCTATTTCAGGTCTCAGCTAATGCACTTACTAGCAAACATTTTCCAGTCATTTCAGTTTTTGTACACTTAATCCTGATACAGAAGATTAGAAAGCAAATCAGAAACTGCATGACTTTTGCAAGAAATAATGTTGTACGTTTCCTCATTTTTTAGAATTTTACAGCTAGGCATTATTTTCCTGAGGATGCATATGGATGGTGCAGATGCCTGACATCACTGCAGGACTGTCCAGTGCTCCAGCAGACTCGTGAGTCTGTAAGGACACCTCACACTCTGTGCTTCTGTTGGGAAATGTCACAGCACTTCTGGAGGCTCTGGCCTTCAGAAGGCTCTTCAGCAAGGCTTATGCCCCATTTGGGTTTCATGAAAACTCTTTGGTGATGTATAAATTGCATGCTGAACTCTGCAAGACCCACACTGTGAGAGACTGAATTTCACTGTGGGACGTAAACTGACCTGTTAATGGGATGAGATGACACTCACCTATTTATTGGCAGTGACAGCAGCTGGTTTTGTTCTCAGTGGAAAGCAACACAACATTTTCAAACAGCTTCTCTCTAAGAAAAGTTATAATCTTCCCCACTACTTAGAGATGGGGGAAAGAGAGGCATGGATAAATGAAATGCAGTTCCCTGCCCAAGCCCAGCACCTCCAGAACCCCAGCGAAGTGCTTTTCCCATGGGGCTGCACTTTCTCCTGCCACCTCAGTGCTGCCATGGCTGGAGAACCAAAACGTCTGGCATGAACATTCCCCCCAGCACTAAACTGCCATCTCTTACTGGAAATAAGACACATTTTGGTTCTTGTTGGGACTGGAGAGAAATAAGAGGCACCTGAGCCTGAGAGGAGTGAAAACCTCAAATCTGTTATAATTATTTGCTATCTGTTTAATAAAGGTGCTCTCTGTGCCAAAGAAGATGCAACAATTAACAGACAACCACTGCCTTTGCTTAGTTTGGGGAATAACTATCCCTGATACAATCTCCCAGGAATCCATCCTTAGAGCCTTGCCCACTGCTATTTATAGCTGAGTAAATATCGGAGGATTCACATCTCTTGCCCTGAAAAAACAAGACCTTTGGCCTTAACATTTCTTTGGAAAGTGTTTCAGAGAAGGCTGTTGATCTGCAGCAATGTTTCCTTCCATTAAAATTCCCTCTTGAAATATATGGCCCAAAGGAGGAACACTAGACCTCAAATATACCACAAATATGGACAAGTCCGCCTGCAGGCATTTGGAGGCTGGGAATTTGCCCAAAACATTATCCTTCAAAAATTAACCAACTCTCTGTCAGCATAGTTAACAGCCTAAAAAACCCTCAATTTACTTCGACATGCCTTTGTCAGGACAGCTCACTAACTGAATATTGCACTGTTTATCACTGCTTAAGGTTTAATTATTCCCAAGGACTGAAACTGGAGCCTTTACAGATTTATGTGCAAATAACGAAGTGTATTTGGGAGCTGATATTGCCCAGCTAATTCACTTTCAGGTTTCTTTTCTCCTGGATTCAGCCCAGCTCACCCTGCCTCTTCTTTCCCTCATCTCCTGACACAGTCTGTGATAGCCAAGGACCAGAAGAGCAGGCAAGGTACAGCTGACCACACAAACTCAGGCTGTGCTCAGGACTCTGCTCGGCCACTTGAACACCAGAAATGAGAAAAATGCTACTGAGGCACCAGAACTCAGAGACAGAAACTCACTAAAAGTGAATGCAGCTCTAGCACGTGTATGGCCTAAATTTCTTGGGATGCTTACAAATCTTCCCCTTATAAGAAAAGTCAAGATCAGACCAGATCGTGCAAACACAGCCCCTGATAGTGCCAGTCACTCCACAGAGCTGTTCAACAAGCAGGGAAACCATTCAGGGCAAGTCCTTTCCTCACCTCCTCATCAAGGTTGGCTTCTTCACTTAAATTTTGGAGTCTTTTTGTTTTCCTTAGTTTTCACTTCTAAAACTCTGTGTTGTATTTATGTTGTATTTCATATAAATGTTCCATCCTTTAGAATCAGTGAATTTGCTACACATGACATCATAACCTCCACCTGTGCAGTCAGAATGATGGAGTTTCCTCACTCAGAGCAATTTGGGCTAAACAGCAATTATAAAACAAGTCTAGCCTGGGAACATTTATTATTATTACCATCATTGCTTAGCAAGACTCCTATCAAGTGCTGAAGCAACGATCTTTTGAAAGGCAAATTTCCTCCCACCTGGCAAGCAGAATTTTTTTTACATGTCCCTATCAAGCTAAAGCCAGAACACCTGGGGGATAGAGAGTCATTGACTTCACTGACATATTCAGCAACATTATTATCTTAATGACATATAATGGTCTCCATGCTCATAACCTTTCACCAGGAGAAAGCCCAATGTGGCTGCTGAGCTGACCTCATTACCTCAGCCTGTACCCTGTGGGTGCAAAGATGATCACATTGTAGGGTTAATGACAAATACACCAGAGTTAGGCCTCCCCAAGGGAAAAACACCCCCTTCCCATTCAGGTAATTCCCAGGAACCAGCAGATTAATATGGAGCCACAACATGGAAAAATTTCTCAGTGGTTTTAGAGAGCTCAATTACCATGCACATACTTACAATCCTTAGTATGCAAAAAAATAAAAAAAAAAAAAAAGGAAAAATCAAGGTGGAAAATTCCCAAATATGTAAGTAATTTCTGGCAGTCAGTTTGATCAGCGACTACCACAAAGTGTCTTCCAAATCAGGCTGGTCACTAACCCAAAACCTCTTTCCAAACCAGACTTTGAGTTTCAGAGGAAACGAAGCTAACACTGAAGCACAGCTCATGATAGCAATTGTCTCAACTGAACAAAACACACCTCCAGAAAAAAAAATAAAGGCATAAACAGCATGTATCTCACCAGATATGATGCCCCTGAGCCTGGAAGACGCTGCCTCTTCAGCTCCCAAGGGATTCTTTGAGTATCCCAGTGGTTATCACAGGCACTGGAAAGATAAAAGTGTTTATGTGGGGGGATGAAGAGGGCACCAAAGGCAGAAGAACTTTACAGTCAGGATGATCTAGAAAGCAAAACAGATCTTGATCCTTGCTGCAGTTGCTAGATACTATTGCACCACTGACCAAACGGACTTGCTGCTCTTTTTATTTTTGCAGTGGCTCCTCTGTGAGGAAGAAACTCCCAAGCAAGAAAGGGCAGACTGCTCTGTGCATCTCAAGTGCCATTAAGGGGAAAAAAGTGGCTTCCACTTGCAAGGAAAACTGCTCCATTCACCTGATCCTGCTGCCATGACTGTAACCCAACCACGGTGTAATGCAATCCTGAGAACAGCCTGGGAAACATCAGCCCCAGAACCGAGAATTTTAATATCCAAACTGCACTGATTAATATGGAGCCAAACCTGATTATGCCCCTATTAATCACTTCAGGAAAAAAAAAATAATCTGAGGGAATTCCCTATTTCTTTTGGCTGTAGACCAGCACAGTTTCTTGATTGCTGGCTGCCTCCAGTCAAAGATGCAAAAAAGGTTTGGCTATTTGTGCATAGCTGCTGGATTGCATTTCCATGGGTTTCAGTGGCAGGTTGTTTGTCTGCCTGTACATGTACTTTGATTGCAACAGTGGTAGAACAGCCACCTTCAAGCAATAGCTGGGATAAATGATAGCTTAGACAGCATGTGGTGAGAAAAAATTGCCTCTGAGCCGTGCCTCAGGGGGAGAACTGGAGAACAAACTCAGATCTCCAATTTGGAGGAACCTCAGCCAGCTGGGAAAGCTGCTCGGGGACCCTGCTGACTCTCATCCACTTCCACTACAGAGGCAGTAAAAAAGACAAAACTTTCAAGTGTTCTTATACTCCGAAGACAAAAGGTTGGAATGACAAGGTGCAGAGGAATTTTCTTTATCTGTTAAACCAGGTGAAGAAAGATACCAAAAAACAAACTGGCTTCGCAATCAGCTTTTAATTAGACAGAGTTTACCTTCCCACCTAATCAACACAATCAGCAGGTGGGCTTCAGAGTATTCAGCAGACACACTGTCTTGAGCAAGAGATTTGACTGAGCCCTGAAAAAAATACATCAGGCTTTTGCAAGTGACAGTGCAGTTTTACACCATTTCTTCTAAATCCATAAGCAGTAGTGTCAGGGGCAGGGAGGTTGCTTATCTTAGAGAATTTTGAGGTGTTTGTTTCAATTTTATACTGCCTGCCAAAGGAGGTTTTTGAAGGTGGAATGAAGAGGGAGTTAAAGTCTCCTCCACACATGCAGCACCGTGCTCCACCAGGTCTAAACACAACAGGTACCTTGTTGTTTTATAAAAACAACAAACCTTTGCTGCCCCAAAAGCTGCCAAGATGGAAAATCACAGCTGTGTCCAGCTGAGATGGCAGTTCCTCCAGGAAACTCTATTCTGGACCTTCCCAAGAGTGTATCACAGCAAATACTGAAGAATCCACTTTTCCCTGAGGTTTGCCAAATCCAGCAGATCTGGTGAAAGGAATGCAGGTTCTCTTTGTGCATAAATCCAGGCTACAGGACTATCTCAGCCTGTGTAAAATCCCCATTTAAGTCAGTAGCAGTTGCCTGTTCTAATCCAGAGAAAACCCTTCTATCAACAAAATGCCAAACTACTCCAATCGCTAATAAAATCCAAGGACTGAGATGCCATCCAGGAGTCATGTAGCTACGTGAGGTGATCCAGTTCTTTCAAACAGAAACTCAGCTCTCACACCTCTCGCCCTGCTTAACTTACTGTAGCTGCGAGAAAAAATGCCCCACCATTTACATATGAATAAAATATAAATTCAAAGGCACAATACGGTACAGTTAAACAGCTTTAAGCTGTGCAGCTTCCTGACTGCTGAGATGGTTCAGAGATAAAGCCCTGAAGGTGGACACCAGTCTTAATCAGAAGAACATCTTGTTTTCTTTCTAAGGCTCTCGCTTAGCCTTGTTTCCTGTGATGCCTTAACACCCAGTCGTTCCTAAGTGCTCTCATTCACAGGGTACTTAAGTGTTCTCCTCACCAACAAAACAAGATTACTCACCTTCTCTAAGTCAGGCACACGTCTGTTGAGGCAGAGCCAAAACACACACACATACATTATTCCTGACCAAGGACATGTTTTTCTTTCACGGGCTGTTTTTACTCTGTAAGTCCTAAGCACAGTACTAAAAACACTTTTGAAAATGAACTCATTTTGCCAAATATCTTCAAGAATTCCTTACTGAAACAAAACTCGCTAATATGT
Source organism: Picathartes gymnocephalus (assembly GCA_013390045.1). NCBI lineage: Eukaryota > Metazoa > Chordata > Aves > Passeriformes > Picathartidae > Picathartes > Picathartes gymnocephalus. The sequence continues at coordinate 14,985 of WEKY01056093.1, forward strand.
TTTAGACCTTTTACCAACTCATGCCACTCTATGATTCTATGATCTATCAAGTGAAATACCATGAATGAGCAAATGCTAACAACTAGGCATGATTTGAGCCAGAGGAATTTTTTAATCCACTTGCTGATATACTTTTATACTGTTTCGTACCATATAGCCTGCAAAATATCAACGAGCACCAATAAATAAAAACCTTCTATAAAATCAGTCTGTTTGATTCATCCTCAAGAGATCTCTGGATGACACACCCAAAGTTGAGATAATTATCTTGCACTTCGTTCTTAAGAGCAGCACAAAGTGCAAGACAAGTGAATTTACCTTATTATTTACCTCATTATTTCTTTAATTTCTTCAGTAGATCATCTCATCACTATATTTACTTACATACTGATCAACTAATTACCAGATGGGAGAAATTGGGGTTTGAGTACCAACCCAAACAGTCGTGGAAATAGAAACGTTTTCTTCCTCTTCAAGGAGTCAGTACTTTCTTTCATAACTTTGTAACTAGACATAGCTACCTCTAAACAGAGCAGTAGAACATTTAACGTTTTATAAGCAAACTAAATCATGTTTTTCCATTGTTCTTTTTCAATGTGAAGTTCAGTTCTCTGTAGGAAGGGGGAAATGATGATTTTCAGCAATGTTCCTCACAGAGGGCAATGCTCTCGGCCCTGTTCCATGGGATTAAGTACGGGAACACTTAGATGGTAGAGCCTGCATCAGCAAGCAAAAACAACAGCACTGAGGGCCACCTACTTCCAATCTACTGGAAAAAGCTTGATCTTCTTTTCCATAACCTAAACAAAGAAACAAGATGCCTTATTTAATTGCAACACTCAGGAATTGGCAAAGCCTTTGAAGTTTCGTTTGACCAAAATGCTGAGGACAACTCTCCCCATTATGGCACAAACATGTAAAAACCTACAGAAATCAAACCTGGATTTCTGAACATCTTTGGAGCCCTGGCTCAGGGAGGCATGAACAGTGAGCATGAACACTCACTGAAACCATATCAGGTATGGCACTGATTCAGAGGAAAGCATTGGATGTGCTGAATTTCCCCGCTTCCTAACAGTTCTGGTTGCAGAAGTTCCCAGGGATTACTTGGCCTGGTTTTATTCAGCCCCTAGGATCAAAAGAGGTTACAACCCAAGTGAATCTGGGCCGCAAATGTTTTAAAGGAGAAAAATGGCAAAAAAAAATCTCTTTTAGGGCAACCAGAAACATCATCTTGCATTTAAAATCACCTGCGGAGGTAACATGAAAACTACCCATCACAGACAGCAGCACCTCTCTGCTGTCCTTTTGGCAAGCAACACAGAGCTCAGAACCACACTTACGCAAAAGTACATTTGAAATGCTCTACAGGATCACACTCAGGTTCAAACTCCCAACTCTTCCAGCTGACCAGGTGGAAGACTTAAATTTGACAAAAAGGTGTCACAAGTTGCAGCTCATAGACTTCTCATGTGCTTTTGCAAATCTCACTTAAGATGTCATTTTCCATAGGCTTTATATATGACTGATTGAAGAGACGTTGTTAAAATGAAAAAAACAGTAATTCTGGGTGTTCTAGCAAGATGGCTTCTTTCAGACTTTCATTTTACCTATTAAAATAAGGCCCTGAGTTTCTCCTCTAACAGCATTTGAAAGAGACCTTGAGCAGTTTTGTCTGTTACTTGAACTAGAGCAGCAATTGTTTCTTCACAGTATTTCTCACTGCTGCTGAAGAAAAGCACAGTTAGGCACAAGCCTTGCTCAAAGTACAGCTTTAGTCCCTTTTTCAAACATGAAGCTGAATTTCTGACCATTTGTCTTAACAACAGTTTGATGACAGCCCAACATGTGACACTCCACTACGTAACAGGGAAAAAAGTAAGGCAGGTTCTGTTGTTTCCTTCTTAGCACCCAAAAACACAGCACACATGTGAAAGCTGCACATGCCAATAGAAACCCCCAAAATCTCGGTTTAGACAATTTTGGTTAATTCTTCCACCACCCACCTGTCTATCCTACGCCTCCATCAATTCTGGAATCCATCATCAACATAAACATCAACGCTTTAGGAAAAAAAAAAAAAAAGGCTTTTGAGGATCCTTTAATTCCTCCAAATATTTACTCCAAAGAATGTCACGTCCTGTTTTACTTACTTTTCCCCCAACATTTTTGCTCCATGTTTTTCTTTATAGGAGACTGAAAGGTAGAGATTCTGTACATTTTTGTGGGACAATTCTGGTGGGGAGACAGCCAATTCCTCAGGCAATATTAGCCCTGGAATTATAGTTCAAAAAAAAAACTCTGAAGAGACAAGAGCTGGTGGGACAGAAGTTTTGTTTGGTTTTTGGTTGGTTTTTTTCTTAAAAGTGCAAAACTCTTTTGACAAGTTTGTCATCAGGCTCACAAAGGATGAGTAGAATTTAAAGTATCATTGCTCTGAAGGATCTCCAGCCACACCATGCTGAACACCCAGCCCCACCCCAGTCCCTGAGGTTATTAACTCCAACACTACCAGGCCTACTGAGTGCTCCCTGCACCTTTAAACTGACTATAAACTGGCAGCCTGTATTAAAAACCACATAATTTTCACTTCACCACTCATTTTCTTCGCTTAGTTCTCTTTAGTTTCAATGCGTGCAGAACTAAGGAATAAAACACACGCCAAACAACATTTCACCCGGACTGAGACTTTGTTACGAGGCTGAAACCGACTCTTTTTTCAACAAAACAGGTTTTTGAAACAAACATTTTCTGACAGGCATTGGGAAAACAATTAGAGTTCTACAAGTGGGGAATGTAGTGAAAATCAAATACTGAATTTTAATAAATGCTGCGTTGACAGCACGCACCCAGCACAGCTCCGTGACAGGCTGAGAGCTGGATGGGACTGAAATCTGTGTGGCAATAGGAAGGCACAACAAAATCACAAAGCTGTCAAAGCCACGCATTTAGAGATAAAACCTCAGATAAGGCAGCAAACAACCAAAAAACTGTGTGCCAGAAACAGGGGAGAGAAGAAAACAGAAACAAGGTTTATTAAAAAAACCCTAACTCCAAGCCCTAACCCCAAACACCTAAAGAAAGTTTCTTTTGAGACATTTTAGTAGAAATATGTTTGGGAAAATATCGGAATGAGCCACTTGGAAAAAAAAAAAAAAAATGCAATACCAAAAAAAAATTACTGCATCTTTTTGATTTGGTAGGAGTCTACTTTATTCCACAGATTTTGAGACGTGTTTAAGATTCCACGGGTTTAGTATTACATCACTGATTGTTCATAATGAAATTCCAGGCAGTAGCAAAAAAAATATTTAATGACAGACCCACACAAAATATGGATATGGGGCCCTTTGAGCAGATTTGCTGATAGGAATGTTGAATATGGGTTAAAACAACATAGTTGCCTGGCTCACTTGTGCATGCTAAAATGTCATGTGCACAAGGTATGCTACTGCTTGAATCGCTCTGAAGAAGTTAATCTAATTCTATCCTTTGCTGGATTTTTCAAAAGATCTGTCATTTGCTACAGCTCTATGATGCTGTCAGCCATTGTAAAAAGCATTTTTCCTGTTTTCACATCCCATCCATCTCCCTGATGAATAATATTTTGATGTTTTTAGCGACATGTTTGATGCCAGCTGGACTGGGAGATTAGTGCCCTTCAAAGCACAGCGTGACACAGTGGACAAAGCATCTGGCTGGCATCACCTCCAGTTTGCTGCTGTCACAGGAATCATTTTTCTTTGTTGTGCTTCAGTTTGTCATAGTGACAAAAAAGGGAAAGTAATGCCAAACTCCTCTGTAAAAAATTTTGAGACTGACACAGAAAAAGCAAAGCCTGACAGCTTGATCATAAAGCCATCTTACACTACAGAAAGAAGGTATCCTTTAAAGATTTCTTTAAAAATAAATACTGAGAAAGCCACTTGACACCTTGCAGCTACACAGCGTTGAAAGTAACTCACAATCATCATTTGTTTTCTGCAGGTAGATTACCTGAGACTGGGAAAGATGATCTGCTGGAGTCCAACAGCATAGAAACTGGCAGTCATTGAACAGGAGAAGTTTATAAAAACTCCAAGATATTCACTGTAGCAACACCTGCCTTGGGACTAAAAGAGACTTTCATGTAGTATCTCAAACTGTTGCTTTCATAGCTGCGCAAGAAATAATTCTGATTAGAGCTGTTCAGTTTCATGTTTTTGTGCCAGAAGCAGAAATACAAAGAAAGCAAAACATTGCAAAAAAACCCAAGTTTAAAGAAGTCTTTGGAGCAAGGTATTTGAAGAACCACCTTTGCTTTAAAATACAGGACAGAACTGTGTTGTCAGATCTGGAACAAGTCACGAGCAATCCCAGGCTGACATTTGAGGACCGGGATAAAACAAACGAAACAAATGGGCTGTTGACAATCTCCTCCTTTGGAAACAATAATATTACTTGGGTCACCCAATGATCCGCGTCCCAGGCATCAAAGCAGCTTCTCCCATCAGAGTCTGGACAATGAAATTCACACCTGAGAAGGTGCTTCCACCCAGTGGAGCTACTCCTCACTCTGGGAGATGGAGAAAGCACCCAGCCCAGCTTGGATCCACAGAATTCAATTCCCATTTTGTGTGAATTTCAGGTAAGCACAGCACACAGATAATTCTTATTCAGCTTTTTTTACATACACATAAAAGAAGCACAGAAATAAATTTCTGATTCAAAAAAATGCACGTGGATGTGCATGGGAACAGAAAGGAAAACACAGCAGACTCTCTCTGTTGCTCTGCAAAGGGGACACTTAATTTTGGTTAAAAGCTGATGTAAGACAAAAGATATGAATTCCCTGCTAAGCTTACAATTAGTGCCTCGCTGTTTTGTGCAGCTGAACAAAACTGTATCTTTAGATGAATTTTTCTGGAAAGCTTTTAATGATTTTGGCTGCCTTTATTAAGCTGCTGCAACATTTGATTTCCAGGGTAATGACAGCCAGGTCTAAAATATCCTAATCAGACATCCAAGAATCAAGGCCTTTCAAAAATAACTTGGAAAAACCCCTGCCCTTTCTTTTGGCATCTTCTTTGACAGAATGTGTGTCCAGTTGCCAAATTAATGAGAAATATGAAAGAACAAACAGACCCTTGACCTATAGCCAGACTATTGTTACGCATTCCGTGACTGTGTGACAATGTAAAACATGAATTTAACAAAACTGGTTGGGAGCTTTCTACCATGCACGCCCACTCGTTCTCGTGATTTTTATGAGGTATTTTGTTCAACATTTTTTGTACCATTTTACTCTGGAAGAATTCAGCAGTTACATGAAAACTCACCAATTTCTGTGCAGAGTTCTCCCCCCACCCGCCAACAGTGACAAGTCAAAATAAGTAGGTCTGAAATATTTCTCTGTTAGAATTACTTTATACTGCACTGACTGACACAGCATTCTACTGGAATCAATCCAAAGCATCAGGCATACCAGGATGTGGAATGAAAATGCTCTGTATTTATGCATTAAGCACCCATACAGGATTTACATGAAGTGGCCTAGAGCACTGGACAGCCTGGGAGCTGGTGTATCGTGGCCAGAGATTGCTGCTAAAAACAGCCAACAGCCAGAAAATCAGCGAGCCTGCCACATCTGAGGACTACAACTCAACAGAAGCTTCAGCATCAATTTCAACAGGGCCAAACACACAGCACCTGTTTCTTACATGCTAACTTTCACTTCTCTTAGAAACCACCAGAATAGCTTCATTTCTGGATTTTTAAAGGAATCACAAACACTTACTCCAACCATACTGTTCAAGTCTCTTTATGTGTATATAAAAAGCCTGCTCTCCAATAAAATCTGTTCTTAAATCTAAATTCTGTGGTGTTTCACAGGCAAACTGTTTCATGATCTGATCCAAAACTCAGTGAAGACTTTGCATCAGGCTCTTCATCGGGTGACTACTGAAAACAAGTGCTGCTAAACAACACCCCTACATCTTTGTTTCTGTAAAGCAGCCAGAATCATCCATGTCATGGAATGAAGCCCAAGGACTTCCCTGCTCTGGGGAGCCTCAGTCTCCAGCTTTATAAACCTGACTACAGCTCCTTGAAGGACTTCTTTCCATTGGAAGTTAACAAAAATAAATGTAAAATATATGCTTGCACATCATAAAACTGAGTTTTTGTTTCATTTTAAACCACAAGATTAAAAAATTACGCCGTGAAAAAGAAAATGGAACTTACAAACCCCTGAAAAATAAAGGGTTATGCACCATGGAGCTGTTTCTGGTCAACTTCTCTCATAAAGATGAAAAAGACATCAAAAAGTACAAAGTCAGCCTCTGATATTTGTCAACTTCTCTGTACCCTTTCTGTATGCAGGATTTGGATATATCAGGGTTGTTTTCCAGCTGACAGGAAAAGACTCCAAAAGCTTGTCAGCCCACTACCACAAATCAGGTTTCCAATTTGCCCTTTCCCATTCCAAGTGTAAATTAAAGCAAAATCTCCAAGTCTGCTCTACTTCAGTCTGCATAATCCGAATTATAACTTTCAATGAGCTTTGGCACAAAACTCACCTTTGGAAAGATCTCGGAGACCCTTCAGATGAAGGGTTTTTCCACGTGATGTGCTATTATCAATGACAACCAAATGTAAAAGGGCTCCATATTTAAATGTGAGATTATTCTTACTGCTAAGAGACCTTTTTTTTTTTCCAATCAGCAAACCAACCATGTATTTTAAAGGCTGTGGTCACCTTTAATTTCTGATCCCCAAATTTCTGAAGATATTTCCCAAGTGTTCCAACAAAACTCTTCCTTACATTGCACACCCACCACAGCACCAGGCAACTTTCCCCACATGACCAATAATTGTGTCAGAATTAAACCGCCTTACCTGAAAACCAGCAAGCTTCTCTTTATATACAAACGCTAACAGTTCAAAGAGAAAGAACAATTTCAATAGATCATCACATCTCAGTTTCCTACACAGTGATGGTCTGCTGAGATAAACTTGCATTCTCTACTTGTAAACTGAGCTATTCCTCAAGTTTTCCATCCTCAAGGTACAATGACAGTTTTTCTTTCTTCTCTGCTTTTCAGACAATACAGACTGACTACTGATTTTCACACTGGCTCTCCACAAGTGAGAACTTCCTGCTATGTAAAGAAGTTCTCTCTTGAAAAAATGAGTCTTTGGATAACTGAATTCACTTTGTACAGCAAGAAACTCCCAACAGGCAACAGAATATTTTCAAATTCCGGAGCTGTGAAGGGGTTATAATTGTGGCTCCACCTCTCTGGATTATAATGAACCCAAGACAATGGAACCTCTCCTTTGGGAGAGGTACAGGACTGCCCCATGGCTGAATAAGGATGCATCACTCAAGGTGCAGGCAAAACAGAGCCTTACCTGGGCGTGACAGAAACAATTCACAGCAGCAGCGGCCAGTATGAACCAGCAAAGAGCACACCCAGCCAGAGAGGATGAAGCCACTCTCTCACTCCCCTGATCCTGCAGCCCTGGAAGGTGAAATATGTCACACAAGCTGGCCAGCAGAGCTAAAATTCACCTGTTTCACACCTGGCACTGGTGTGAAAGGGCTCAGGAAGTGGAGACCTCCACGCTCGGTGCTTGCTGCTGGCCAGCCTTGCTCCTCCAGGGCCATTCCTTCTGTTTAACCCTCCCCTGTGGGGCACACGGGCATTCCCAGCAGCTAGCAAGATACCTCAGTGCCAAGCGAGGGCAACCCAACTCTCGTGTTCAATCACACCCAAAACACCACTACCACTGTGGCCATCAGCCACGCATTTCAAAAACCTGAGTCCTAGACCTCTGCCAGAGGATACAGAGGAAAATCTGAAGGGAATGGTAGGTCTGCCAAATTGTAGGCAGTACTTCACTCATTAGATAACCCTTTCTCTCAGATCTCTTTGTTATTGCATCTGGAGGAAGGAAAAAAAAAAAAAAAACCCCACGCAGCTTTAGTAGTACCATTGTGCTCCTGCTGTCTTCGAGATGTTAATGCCACACATAAATCTCCACGTTTTACTAATGGCATCATATATCTTCTTCCCAGGCATTGCTAATTCACCCTTAGTTGTGCTATCTATGTACTTTATCACACAGGGTTACTCTGTGTCAGGTATTAATACTAAGACACTGTGCCTTGTCTTTCGTAGGAAAGTACACGCTCTTATCTAAATTGCTGAGACTAATAACTTGAAATATTGTCCCTGCAAACATACTTGAGTAGTGTATATTCAGATAACCAGAGCTTTTTTTTCCCCCGCCCCTTCCCTCCCAGTGAGTGAACATAAATTAAGGCTGCACAAGAGCTAACCCAAGAATAAAGTGAATTCCCATCCTGGAGGCAGGGAAGGGCATTGTCCTGTACCCAGGCAACTCACGTCCCACCTGGAAGGGACCACAGGCACACCCGGCAGGACTCGCAAGGGTGGCACAGCCCTTCTGTCCCCCTGCAAACCCCTGCCTGCAGAAACACCAGCTGCGAAACTGAGCTGCTTCTCCCCTGGAAGCTTCTTTGTTGCAAGGACACGCTATTTTACCCAGTCCCTATCGCTCAATCCATCTGGTGGGCTCTGTGCCTTCGAACTTGGATACCTGACAGCTAAATTGTTTTCTACTGATAACTGGCCTAAGGATGCCCCCTCTGCTTATTATTTCTTTGATCCAGATAAGCATTTGGTTGTTTAATCAGCCACAAAGCTAAAGCTGAAAGGGAGATCACTCAAAAGCCTTACAACCCCACATACTTAATTTAGCCTAAAAGTAATTTCTGGGCAAAAAGGGAAAATTTAATTAAGTCTTCTCTATAAAAATGCATAGTAAGATGTGTAGCAAGATCTTATGCATTCCTTTGAAGTTTGTCATACATTCCTGAATACCTTTGACAGCCTAAGAAGTTATGTGTCTGCTTCTGATTAGATAATTGAAATAAATCTACACCAAATAAATTCAGATCTCTTAAAATAAACTGCAGAGGTACATGAACTTTGTAAAATGCATGGAGCACTTCAACCAAAAGGCATTTCTGCAAAAATCAGCTAGCATGAAGGAATTTATTTCTCTATTTTTTTCCATGCATGGGGTCTGCAGCTAGTGTCCAAATTTTAATCCAGACTTAATTCCAGTCAGTACCAACTACTCTTATGTGAATTGCAAACCACTGCAGCAGAGGGAAATAATCTTTTCCACTTAGTGCTTTCTCCATTTCACACCTAAAGTTAAATGCTCATTAAAAATGCCAGATAACACAGTGTCAGTCACTCACTCCAAGTCCAGCAAATATTTGCCTGCTACTTCAACTTGGGACAGCACTGCCAAAGCTGGCTGAACCTATGAAGGAGAGCACTGCTTCACCTTCACGTGCTCCATCTCAATTCACTGCTTCCAACCCAACAAGCTACCAATGAATCCACCTTGCAATACTGTTTTGGCCAGACTACAAAGCCTGGAAAGGTGTGTGTATATATATATATATATTTAATAAGATATACTACAATGCAATATAATACCTAGACCCAGACATATTACATAAAATGAAAGGTAGCAATAAAATTGCATGTATTGCTTGGCAATACTTGAAGAGAACAAGGAGAATTTGAGAGCACAACTGGGCAGTAAGTGTTTAAAGCCTTGCAGCTACCTGAGACTCGGACATCAAAGCTTCCCATGAAGCCGAGAGTGACCACGCAAACCTGAGTCGTGCTGATGAGATGGATCCGATCAGAATTCTCAATCAGGCAGCCCTGCCAATCCATCATTGTGCAGTGCCCTTCTGAAATCACAGACAGGATGACACGGATCCAAGATGAATCATCTTGATAGAAATCCTCATAAACAGCTGACAGCAAGATGACCAAACTGACACCTGAACATGCTGCAATTTCTACTGTGTGACAGGTCTTGCTAAAATGCTGAGATGGTCTCACACTTGATGCAGCCAGGAACTTTTCTGGAAACACATTCTCCAGCCCACACTCATGGGGAGATAATATTCCCCTTGTCCTTGTTCCTGAGACAACATCAGCTCCAAAAGCAGGCCAAGAGGGCAAATTCAGGCAGTGGGATGGCACAGAACAAGGGCTGCCATCACTCAGCCATCTCTCTACACTGCTCAGGAGCAGGTCCAGCCCAAAGCACAACTGGTGATGACAAGATAAACACAGACTTGTTGAATATCCCAGGCCACCAGCCCTGCACAAAGGTACATGAAGTCATAGAGGTGATGAAGTGCCTGATATTTACAGGGAGACATCCAAAAAAGGTGATGAAAGATGCAACAGAGAAGCCTATGCAAGCACTCATTTGAAAATACAACTTTGAGTCACAAAAGAACAAGTTAAAAATGTGTCCTGGAATCCTGTTGAGAAGTCAAGACCCATCAAATTCATGGGCAGACAAAAAGGAAGCAGAAGTACTGAATATAAAAAAAAAAAGATGACAAATTCTACATTAAACCTATGTCTGTCTCTAACCCAAGTATCCAGATGAAAATTTACTTCAAAAGGCTCGTGTGATGGCAGATCCACCTTCTGTTACTTTGCACAAGCTTCACACTGAGCCAGTGAACCACAGTCAGAGTGGAAGTCTGATACTCTGCCCTACCCAGGACATCAGCACTGGAACACTGACCTGGGGCCAGAGTCATAGAAACAGATTAAAAACTTTACCCTGTATGTATCTCAATGCTTTTCAATTTCAAAAATAAGCACTCTGCTCCTAAATTTCACAAAAGCAATGTTAACAACAATTTTTTCTGTGCATACCAAAAAAAAAAAAAGTGGAACTAGAACCAGATCTGTCACAGAAGATGGCAAGTGAGTGCTGCCTGCATACAGGTTACAGAAAAATACAAGACAAACCCACGTTACCAAAATCCTGGTGATGAGTAGGAGGATAGTATGTATAACCATCAAAAGCTTTTGGAGAGCAGAGAATTGATATAAAAATAGATACATAACATCACATGAGTGTCTTGCACTACTTTTTTTCCCTCCAGATTTTAAAGCGTAATTATCTGCTTTTGGTCCATTGAAATACATGGAGTGGGATTTTCCAGTCCCTTTTTACCATCAGATATGTGAAGTGTCCGTGCTAAACAGGAAAATATTCTTTTCCACCAGATGGAGCAGTGCCACAATCAACAAAATTGCCAATACTAGCCTAAAACACACTGAATAACATCACACCTAAATGGAACTGCAACAGCCCTCAAAATCTGTGTTAAACAGCAGTGCCCAGAGCTGGTATTTCTGATTTCAGTTTCATGACTGTATCATTCCAATCACCTGTAAATCTTCTGTTCATCCCTTCCTACCCTCTTTTTCACAGCATTATTTCAGACTGATTCTTCAAACACCTGCACCCAATCTTTCCTGTTTCTGTCTGTCCTCTCCTGACAGCTCTGCCCTCCTTCCTCTCTCATCTCAAACTTGCAGATCCAATGCAATCTTAATTTCTTTCCCTCATATTTCCTCCCAATTTCAAGTCTCTTGCTAAATTCTACTGTCATTTCTCATAATTCTTTTCTCTTAGCCCTCCTCAGGAGTATTAATGCAAACCTGAAAAAAACCCCACAAAAATAATAATAAAAAGACACTAAACAACAGAACTCACAAAATTTTCTGATTTATTGCAACATCTGCTTTACTTTGCAACCTTCCCAGTTCCTTGGGTTTACAAATGCCACTGCAGAATTAGTCTTCTTTCCCATCCACACCCATTTTCTGACCATATCACACATGAAAAATATACCAAAAAATGCATCCACCCTTGCTTCTGTAGAGAAGTTAACTTGCAAACATTCTAAAAAGAATGGGGCTTGGTCTTCTAAGTCATGCCCACATTGTCCTATAAAACTGTTAACCAGCTGTCAATAATTTGATCTACTGATAAATACCTAGTGGAAGATAGTATTTCTTTATTCCTAAAACTGTAAAAACCAAGCTCACATGGAAGGCACAGAGAGCTCAAAAGTAAATTCATTCCATTCTGCATAGGCTATATATTAAAGTAAGCATTAAATAATGTTTTCTTGTTCTGTTCTGTCACTGAGGTGCCTGCTGTCTACAGACACATTTAGTAACTCACGACTATCTCACGAGTAGTTGTTAGAAGAGCTTGCTCTCACTCTGGAGATGCAGCAGAGCAGTACATCTCACTGTCCCCATCTCCTTTCTCTCCAACGGACGCGAGTCATTAAGGGGAAGTTCAATCTACAATAAATTCCAGCCTGAAAGTCTCCCATGAAAGAACGCAGCCAGAAAAGCCTCCAGCGCGTGCCTTGGTGGCTGCCCCCAGTTTCTGGTTCCTTAATGCCCAGGACCTCCAAAGCCATTTTGCTCTAACCCAACATCAGCCTTCACGTCTGCTCTGCAGCAGCTCATTTTCCATGCATTCTGTTTCGTGTCTCTTGTCTTTCCAGACATCCCTGGATCGCTTTTCTGTGGCAACTCCAGACAGGCTCAATAGCACAGTGTATTACCATTCTAAGAAAATTTTTCCTGTTGGGGTTTTAATTAAAACAAGCTCAATACTCCTGATGTGAAACATTTGCACTTCAGGTGCGATCAGAAAGGTTCCAGCTTGTCTAGCAGGACCCAGTGCACACACAGTCCCCAAATCAGTTTTTAGGTAGAACTCGAGGGGACTTCTGAATGACAAGAAAGAATTAAAAAAACAACTGCGGGACTCTGTGACATAAGGCAAATGTCACATTTTCTTACCACCACCACCAAGAGAAGAATCAACCAAACATTGTTCCTCCAGTGGTTCATCACCCTGAGCATAAAAATGTGTGTCTAATTTACTTGTCTGGTTTCAGATTCCAACTGTTCCATAGGATTTTCTCTGCTAGAATCACAGAGCCTGTTAGTAGCCAATATCTGTCCCTGAGGAGGTACCAAGATTTGATTTTTATTGGAGTCTTCTATATGGTTCATACACAGAAGACAGAGCCCCTCATTCCACTTTTCTTGTTCCTTGAGATACGATTTTGGTTTTGGCTGCATTACAACAATTTATCTGAGCAGAGTCACTTTATTGAGTGATACAGATTGCACTGTACAGCTGCCTTATCTTCATCACTGCTCCCTATCCCCCCACCCTCCTGATCCTGCTATCATCTCTGCTTTTTAACTGAATTCTAACTAGTAGCAGCTGTAGCATCACCCAGCAGTAACTCTCCTTCACTTCTCCCCACTTAATTTTTTTTTCCCCCTCCTGAGTTTCCCAGTTCTGGAGTGCTGCACTGACAACAGTTCAGAGAGACCCATTTCCCAAAATCACCTCGGAAATTCTGCAGGGACCACCTGCTAAAGGATTGCCCAACTGATTTGAGTTATTGATAAATACCCAGTGGAATATAGTATTTCTTTAATTCCTAAAAGTCTAAAAACAAAATTAACACGGAAGGCACGGATAGCTCAAAGTAAATTCATTAACAGATAGCTCAAAGTACACTCATTAATAAACTAACATTTTCTGTTACCAAACAATTACTGCCAGACAGGGCCAGGTCTCCCCTGCTGGCCCATTCCTCTTGGATAATCCCAGAGGAGCTGGAGTACTTTTCATGTAGGAAAGGAGTGTTTATGGGAGTCAGGGCTTACAGGAGTACAGCCACAGTATATTCTGTTGACCTTGGAAATTATCCCACCATTGATTTTATGTACAGAGCTTCCAAGCCCTGCTTCTCCCACCACCCCCACTCCGTAAAAACTTTTTTCAGCAGGGAAGGTGAGGAAGGAATTTCTTTTTTCTCTCCTTGTTACAGTGTGTTAATTTTTCTTCTTTTCCTAATTAATTGTTTTGGAGATTTGAAAAGTAACAGCTAGACAAGCAGCAAAATTTTTAGGTGTGGGACAGGACAGACCACAGAATTTCCACAACCACTGAAGTCAGTTCAAGGAATCTCTATAACACCATTCTTGCATGTAATTTGCAAGAATGTGGATAAATGCAAATATTTGATAAGTACTTCTATTTTTCCCTAAGGTTTCAAACACAACAATTAAACTTGGAGAACTTGGAGCATTCCCAGTACCAACTGGACACTCTTAACCTCTAAACTCTCCGCTATATAAATGTGGAGTGTGTTTGCTGAGTAGATGTTTATATGCACTTCCTGTTTCAGTGCTAACTTTTTTAGTTACTGGAAAAAAACCAGAAGCTCTCTAACCCCTTGGGAATCATTTTCCATTAAAGAGGCTTTAGATAGACTATTTGTTTTTTCAGATTTGGAAAGAAAACTCAAAGGAATGTGTATTTTGAGTATCTTTACTCATTTTACAATAACAGTCCAGGGCTGTATGGCTGGAAAAACTTGCAAATTTATTTTTTCTAATCTACCTCGTGACACCTGATGATGCTTTGCACCAATGGAACATGATTTCATTAGGCATGACCCTGACAGTTTTTCACTTGATCACACTAACAACCACAGTTGTTATAAATGAGCAGCCCTACCAATATCCTGGGTAAAAAAGCCCAACCATTGTGTGATTATAAAACCTGCACACATCCCGTTCCACTTCCTAACAGCTGGGCTCTCTCAGGGCAGGAGAAAAGTCTGATAAAAGCTTCTGTTTGGGCCATCTTCTCCTAAAAAAGCAAATTAATTTCATTTCAACAGCACACATCCAGTACTTCTAACAAGCCCAGCTTCCAATAAATTCTATTTTTCAAGAAACATAACATAACAATCATGCCAAGTACTGGGGTACCTCACCATTAGCATGTTTTGTCACAATAGAAATCAGAGGATATGGGACAACCAGGAACTGAGTACAAGCCTGGAGGCTTCTTTTTATTACTGCTCTAGGCTTGACAGTAGTGGAGAATCGTTGCAGAAAGAACTGAAAGCCTAAAAATATGTAGAAAGGACAGCAGCAAACCAGCTATGTAAAATAATTCAGCAGATACTGTTTTAAGGAAATATTCCAGATCACAGCACTCAGAAAAGTGACCAGATTTCAAAGGAAGGATAAACTGAAGGACAAGAAGAGAAATCAAGACACAGAGGTTGGTGATTTAAGCATCCTCATCTGGCCCAATATTCTGTCTTTACTTATTTGACTACAGCCAGAGTAAACCAAGCTTTAAAGTATGCATCTGGACTTCTACCAGTTAAGGCTAAAAAAAAGAACGTCTGCTTTTGCTGAAGTGTGATTTCTGAAAAACCCTGACTTCACTTCCAAAATGCCACTTCACTTAAACTGGTTCATGCTTTTAGTGGGACTTTCAGGAATAGCAAGATTAACTCCAGTTGGGTCATGGTGACGCTTTCACATTTAAAAATCTGTACCAATCCCATACCAATCACTCACTGCAGCCCTTCTGCTTTGCATTTTCTTTACCCTGCCAGCCACCATCGTGCCATTTCTCAACACCTTGGGAAAAGAATTACGTGAAGGCATGAAAGCCGCAGGTAACATTTGAATACTTTTAGCCAAGTGCAAAATCTGTCCAACAACGGCAGGTTCAGCATTTAGAGGAATTACTCCAAAAGGCACTGTGGAAACAAGAAACACTAAGTTGCTTCAAAAGTAAAGCAGCCAGACATGTCCTATACAACCACAGTCCAATATATGCATCTATAATGAACTCTCTTTTCTCTCTGGGGGACCTGCTTGAGTTTATGTCACTGTTTCACAGCACTACAGGTTTCACTCTTGCAGCAGGATGTTGCAAACACCCTCAGTGAACATGAACATTTGAGAGCATGGCAAACTGAGTGGATCCAGGGCTGATCAAAGATGCTGAATAGGAAGTCCTCTATTTAGAAAAAGTTACTAAGGCAGAGACTAAGCAACACAGATTTTATTCTGCTTCCCTAAAGACACCACTAAGTCCTGAGCAATAATCCACTCATGATTAGAGTGACTGTACACAGGTGTTGTGGAAAAATGTCTTAAGCACTGAAGAGCATTGCTGGAATATATTGCTTTGCATGCCTTAAATCACTGTGAAGCTCTCAGAAAACAACAACTCTCAGTAACTTCTGACTTCTGCCAGATCTGACTTACAATTCTGCATCACACTGTGCCTTTCAATGCCCAGAACTTCAAGGCAAGTAGTCTCATTTAGTAGGTATCTCTCTAAAAATGAGTCACCAAGTAAAGGTAAGGAACTTAATCCAAAATCTAATTAAGTCTCTAAGCTCCTGGTATGTTTTAGTATCTTTTATTTACCCAAGCCTTGATCTCTTTCAAGATCAAGAGTCATCAGAAGGAAAAAAAATTATTCAGTAAAGTGTTCAGGTAAGGAAGAGAAATACAAATATTCCTCCAAGTTGTTGGGTTTTTTTAATCAATTGAAGTGTAACAGTCCAAAATATCTATTTTAATAGTAGCAACATAACAAAGTATCTTCTCAAGATATTTCTATGAAGGAAAAACAATCAAAAATCTACAGGTCTAAATATAATTTGTTTAACTTTTTAACACACCACATAACCTATTAGGCAGTGCATACTGCTGTGTGACTTATGGTCACACTTATTTTTAAGACACTCAGCCTGACAAACATTCTTATGCTCCTCCTTATTTTAAGAGTGCTTGGGGTCTTTTAGAAGGTTTCTGAAGGGAAAGGCAAAAGGGGAAGTCACCAACCACCAGCAGCCCACTGTGTTTTCTTACAGGATCTACATCATAATAAAGATTCCCCAAAGCAAAGGTTTCAGGAAAAAAGACTCTCAAAATCAGACTTTTTGAACTCCCTTCTTCAAAGCCTTTCCGATGCTCATATAGGATGACTGAGAAGTAAATTTAAATCCTCTATAATATTCTTTCACAACTTTAAGCCCAAACCATTCCATCTTCTGCTAATTAAGTGGGCCAAAAATACCATCCAAGTTCACTTCAAAGCTCCTCTTCCCTGCCCTCCAGAGCAGCTATTGCAGCCCATATCCATTCTGTACTGCCCAAATATAGACTTCCTTTAGGACCTGGAAAGTGAATTTACCTTCCCAAAAAAAAAGGGATGAACAAACAGCTGTTAGACCTCAACCTTTACACTGAGGGCTAAAAGAGCAGGACTCCACATTACCCATGTGCAGGATAACTGAAACAGAGATAAGGCACTTGGCTGCTCCACAGCATCACTTTTCTGTCTCAATCCTGCAGCAGTGTGACTTGATCTACTGAGCTTCCTTCCACAGGTATCACAGAGGCAGATTTTCTCCTCCTTGCTATTTGAATGTATTTTTCACACTCTTTTCAGATGGGAGGACCCAAAGGGCAGTAAACTATCTGTTCTAATGTCACATGACTCCAGATTTCCAGTCTCCTACCCAGAAAGCCTCCTCTTTCCAGTCACACACTGGCATAAAAGCAAGATGTTTGATGAGAAAATTTCAATGGAGCCACATCAGTGCAGAAAAATGATGGACTGATTTGATCCAGGTCATGGAGCATTACCACACTTGCCCATGTTATTTATTTTATTTTTAAAATCAGTGATACCAACTACAAACTTTAATTACAGAGACTCTAAGCTACTGCCCATCAATACAACTTCTATTAAAACCCCATGATTTCATGCATCCAGAGAAATTAGGTTTGTGTAAAATAAAAACGAAAGCAGATGCCCAAGAGATGTAAATCAGTAAAGACCCACTGATGTTACAGTGATTTACAGAGCCCAGGAGTTCAGCTTAGCCAAGCTTTCTGCATTTGGCATTCTCAGAGCACTCACAACTCTCTCCCTTCCCCTCCTCAGATTCCCATCAAATGCAGTCCTGTAACAGAAGTGTTCTTTTCCCAACTTGGCTTCAAGTCATGGCTGCAGCTCTCAACAGTATATAACCTGTCAAGATTAAATATGTTTGGGGACATACAATCTCTACTGAGCATTTTATTGACTTAACTCTACCATTCCTGAAAGGCAGCCAAAATTCTTTAAGGTTTCTAAATGACTTTGTTTTCTAAATATTATCCATGGACAGATATAAGAACACAAAAATCCTCTGTTGTTTGTGTAATTTGACTTAGGTGCCATGCATTGCCCATCATGATATATTAATTTTCTTTTGCAAGCAAACAAAACAAACCCCAGTAAAAGTTTCTTGGGACATACACAATGCAGAGTTATCCTGGGAACCATTCAAAGCAGGAATTTTGCCCACATAATGTCTGCAGGTCATTCAGAAACTACAATTTTGCTTCTTAAAAGGAAAAAAAAAAAAAAAAGGCAACCCAAAGCAAAACAAACCCCACAAAGTTTAGGCCTTCACTGCAGCTTTTATTTCCAGATGCTGCATGAGACCCAGGATGGTGAAGATCAAGATACAGAGTAATTACTGATGCCACAAAACATTCTCGGTAACATCTCAGAGGAGAAAAATTACTCTTGGAGAGACCAGACTATGTGAGAATAAGAATGAGGCCACCTCTCAGGAAGACCCCATGTGTACTCTTGTCCTGTAACATACCCTGGCCACTCAAGACAGTTATTCCTGAATGTTAAACCTCCCAGAAAGCAATTCTGAAAACCCCAACGCTCTAAATTGAGACTGAAATTGTAAACTTGATAATTTGCTCCAACTGTTTGAATTAGAGACCCAAAAATCAGTCGGCCCACAGGCGTCCTTTGTGAGGAGGAATTGAAAACTGCCGAAGTGGAAGAACTAAAAACCTGCAAGATTAAAGAGCAGAAACAGAAAATCAGCAGCTGGTGATGGCCTTATCTACCACTAGCTCTTGGCAGGCATCACTTTACTGAATAACATCACAATGCACTTACCACTTTCAGGGCACCTTTCATTAAAGAACCTCTAAACACTTTGTAGGGCTTCAGTAAGCCTCAAGCCACAGCATTCCTGTGAAAAATAGCTGCTGAAATTTCCAGTAGATCAGGAAACAAGTGTATTATTATAGTAGATTCATAAGGTTCTATCCACACCAGGAAATGACACCCAAGAATAATCAGAAGACCCACACCAGTGCAAGCAGTGCTCTGTGCCAGCGCTCTGACCAGAGAGAGATCTTGTACAGCCTTTCTTGAGTTCACTGTCACCACAGCAGTCACTGACCACAGCTGAAGCGCTTTGCTGCAGTCAGACCTTTACCTCTGTGCTGCTGAAGAAATCTCACATGTGTTTTCTAGATAAGAAACCAAGGAAAAAAAGGCAAAAATTCTGCTAAAGCAAAACCACAGCAGAGCCAGAGATGGAGTGCAGCAGAGTCCCATCTCCTGCTCTACCAGACTTCCACCTTGAAGGAGATCAGTCACAGCTTCAGATGCCTCAGGTGCTCTTGAAGGTTTTATCAAGTGTTCAATTTCGAGGCTTCGCTAGAGTTTTAACAGAGATTTTGAAATGAAAAAAAGCTGCTCTCACCAAGATGCTTTAAACAGAAGAAAATAGTGGGAAGATGTGTCAGAGGTCAGATCTGCAACTCTGTTTAATTTACTTTAATGCACACACGGAAGAATGCAAAGCAGTAATTTTTCTCTGCCGTTCTGCCTGCAAAGCACAGCTCAAGCCATCACCTCTGTCTTCTGACTCCAGTCAGCTAAAAGAAACAGGTACCTTCATGTTAAACCTGGCCAGCTCTAACACATTTGCCAAAGTAATTACATTTATTTTTACAGATTACGTGGGTTTAGGTTTCCCTCACTGATGTACTAGAAAATCAGAAGTTTCGATTTTGCAGCTGAAGTTCAGCACTGTCATAATCAAAGACAGCACCCAGTGCCTAAAGCTGCTAACCATACACACATTTTAAAAACTGAAAAACTGCAGCTAGCATGTACTACAGCATCTATATTTCTTATCTGACAGCTCAAAGTAACTTATATCCTTTTCTCTTTTTCCCTGTCATATTACCAAGGCTATGATAATTAGACAGCAATTACCTAAATGTTTAAATGTTTGGTCTCTGTCAAATGAAGCCTTTCTCAAACTACATAAATTTATGCACAAGAAATGTTGTTATTCTGAGGTTGATATCAACAGCTGAGGGTCGCAAAAAAATCTGGAACTTCTGGCCATGGAGCAGTGACTGAGCTGTTTTGAAGGCAAAACAGCATTCAAAATGAAATTTCAGGTCCCATTTCCCTCAGTGAGCATAAGCACAAGATAGGAAATATGAAGCCACTGAATGGATTCAGATGGGTAAAAGGCAAGGGCAGGCACAGGTTTCTTTGGGCAGTCTGCATCAGCTGTAAGCAGGACAAGAAATGCTGAAATAGTATTGAACAGGCTAAATTGACAAAAATCCCCACATTGGCCAGAGTTGCTCTTATAGGAGAGTAACTCCCTATCAAAATTGCAACAATTAAAAGCTCCTAAAAGCACTGTTCTGGCAAAATCCAGGTTTTATTGTGAATGTGTCAAAGGCAACCCAAAAGAGGAATGGTTACTTTCAAAAGCTGCTGGAAATACCATGATACAGGGTGGAAACAGGAGAGCGCCTCCAACTTCTGATGTGCATCACCTCCGAAGGTATTTCAGTGTCTGTAAGGGCCGTCTCTGAATGATGTGCTGGGGATTTTCAAAGCAGACATTTTTCTCTAGAACCCTTCATTTAATACACTATTCTATACTGAAATAGAAGCTTTTTCAATTTGAAGGGAGAGGGGAAACAATTGCTGGTTTTGCACCACTTTGAGATAGATTCTGTAGCATGACAAGTGGTTAGAAATGACCTTCACCAGAGATAAACCTGGGCTGAGACTGCTCCCGTTTCAATGCAATAAGCAGTACACTCCTCCAATGTAATTGTCTAAAAGCTACTTTAATACATTGTCCCCAAGCTTCATATTGCTGTGATATTAAACCAGAAGTAGGATGTGATCAATAAAGTGAAGCAAAAGACAAAGAATAAAGCAATCAGGGAAAAGAGGAAGCAGCCTGGGACTGTCACTCAGTTTCATACAAAACAGCATTTTTGACGCTATGCCCTCTTAGTATTGCTGGCACACCCCAAAGTTTTGAACTGACCCCCTTGCCCTGATAGGGAGAAATTGGATGTAAGCACAGCTGGCTCCCCAAAAGACATTCTAGGGATTGGTGAATTGAAAAGGTGAAAATTGGGCAGTGTACTGACTTAATTCCTCAATATAACACAACAGTTCAAGATCTAATCCCTTAAATTTGTGGGATACCTGCTTCCTTCAGTCTCCTTTGTTTCTATCCCTTGGAAAAAAAAAAAAAAAAACAGAAAAACCAATTCCTGATATCACCTAAGGAGGTTCATTCAGCTTGACAAAGCTTCTTTCTTACACTGGGAATTGGAACTTAACATTGGACATCCCAGTCAGAATTTTTCTGCGCAATGCTTATTATAGGTCACATTAAAACAGTATGCAATGGACTGGAACAAGAGTCAGCTGGTGCTATCCATACAAACATGGTAAACCACTAATTGCATTTCTTTTAATGAAGAAAAAAATGTATAAACAAGTTCCATTTGAAAAAAATCAGTGATTTCAGCTGGGTGGAATTCTGCAAATGCCTCTCCTCATCAAGGAGCCAAGGTGGGTAGCCACTACTGTCTTTATGAATACTGAATAGGGGCATTATGTCCACACAGAAAATGCATGTGGGGAAGAAGGACAGGTCATCTTTCACGCACACAGGAACACCAACACAAGTGGAGTGTGTTTGTTTTCTACTACTCATGTAAACGTCAAAATGTAATTTATATCTACGATATAAATGAGACATTCCATCTCACCAAAATGGCCCTTCAGTTGAAGCCAATTGCACCTGTATAAATGCAAAGTCACATGCAGTACATAAAGATTTTCTTTATGGTGTTTCAGAGAGATACTTTTGTGCTCCTTTGTGCAGCAGGCAGCACCAAATTGTATGAGAAACAGCTGCTCCTGTGCACCCTCCTGTATTTCTGCCACAGATGTGCTCCAGCATTCTAATTGCTCATTTCTGACACTCTTGTTTCAACTCTTGCAAGGCTTCTGGGCATGGCAGAAATGGATTCAAGACCATCTGTCTGATCTCTACAAAGTGCACTGAAATCCAGGTTACTCCCAGGCCTTCTCTTCTCCAGGCTGAACAAACCCAGCTCTCAGCCTTTGGCCATGGGGGAGGTGCTCTGATCAACCTGGTGACCTCCTCTGGCTTCAGTCCAACAGGATGATGTCCCTCTGTGTTGGGGATCCCAGAAGTGGATGCAGCACTCATGGCTGAGGTCTCACCAGAGCTGAGTGGCAGAATTGCCTCTCTCCCCAGCTGCCCAGGCTGCTTTGGATGCAGCCCAGGACATCACTGGCTTTGTGGGCTGCAAGTTCACGCTGCCAGGTCGTGTCCAGCCTCTCCACCGGCACCCTCAAAAAATTTACAGCACCCCTACCGTAAAAAATTAATTCTATCCTGGCCAAATCCAGGACACCTATGGATATTATTCCCTGGGATGAAAGCATATTTTAGACCTGTGTGTCTTTCCCTGCCCCTACTGCTCACTGACTTTCCCCATGACCTTGGCCATTTTTGTCTCAGTAAAGGGATCTACAACATACCCAGTGCTGTTCAGCATATACAAGGCAGACTGAGTTTGGTAAGCACTGTTCAACTAAAGACAATATTAAAATAGAAATACGGGGTGGTTTTTGAGACAGAAGAATGCTGGAAGCAAGCAGAAGAAAAAGATTTCTGTGCTGTATTCAGACATGAGCTCTCCCACTGGAGTATTTCTCTCTGCAGCATTTAATTTCCTCAGGGAGAAGATCCAGGGAGAACTAAAAACCTCATCTCAAACGCTTTCAGCAACAGGCTCTGTACCCCATGCCTGCCACTGTGAATCTGGCAGGGCACTGCAGCTGGCAGAAGTCATTTTTGCCTGGTGGCAGAACAGCACCTACGTGAAACAAGTTGGTGATCTCAGACCAGTTATGTAAGAACAAATTTCTGCATCACCACTGGAAATAATAAGCAGTTGTATGAACCACAGAGACACCAGCTTCTGCTGTGCTTTTTCTGTGGACAATATAATGAGCTTTGGCTCAGACAGTGAACACTAAGAAACCTGTAATAGGCTGGGAAGAGGCTTGTAACCCCACTCTCTAAGAGCTCACTTTAAATAAGCAGATAGGGCCATTTAAAACATTCCCCATACTTTACTGCCTTCCCCCCCTCAATTTTGGGCTACAGATCAAGCTTAATTACCATCATTCTGCTTTCCTTCAACTCCTCAAGGAAAGTAAAAATGAAAGTTAACACTACTGAATTCCATAGTCTTACAACATTTTCCCTCCCTCACTGGGAGTGCACAGCATCAGCTGCAAACCACACTACAATGAAACTTTACACCACACACCTGTAAACATCACTGCTTCAAACACTGAGTGAAGCAAAAAGCGTCTGAAACCCGTGTTTACACTGGTGGGGGAAATCCTGCTAAAACCAAGGGAGTCGCGTGAAACTCTGCCCCTGGAACAAAACACTTCAAAGCTCACAACAAAAAGGCTGCAGGCTCTGGTTCCAGGTGTGCCTGCACCTCAGGTGCTGCTGCACAGGAGAGCGGCAAGCAGGACTCCCAAAAGCAACAAACCAAGACAGCAAAACCCCTCTCTTGTCTCTTTTATTCACTCTGAACCAATACCTGTCACACCTTTGATTCCGCACCCCCAGAAAAGAGCAAAGCCCATCCCACAGCTGCAGACTGTTGCTGTAGCACCAAAATATCCTTCTTAACTAACCCTCCTGCTGCACCTGAAGAAGCTTTGAAGTTCTGCTGCCTTTTTGAGACTAAAGCTACATTTTCAATAGAGCACAGCCACCTTGCCTCAATTTTGCAAGGTTTACCTCAGCTGAAGGCTGAGCTGAAAGAATATGTAATATTACACAATTCTGAAGAGTTGACTTAAGAAATAGACAGTCCTTATTTCACTGCTTCCTTTGGTATTTTCAAGGCAGAATAACTGTACATGTGCTGTTGTCTGAACCAGGTTCACAGTAACCACCACAACTTCTTTTGATATGGTTGAAATTAAGGAGCCAAAACCATGAAGCTCTCTGCAGAACAGCCTAATTTTGCTGTATTTTCTAGCCATCTAATCAAGGAAATCTGGGAAATCCAATAAGGAAAATGCACTCTAGCACTCAAATAAAATTAGATACTTCTTTGGTCCTCCCTGGAACATTTTTCGTGCAGTCAATTTTGGATTTACACAGGTGCTACTCAAAGCAGAATTTGGCCTCCTTCTCTCAGGTGGCCTGACACATTTACTACAGTGTGCAGATATATTTTATACTTATGTAAAGCACATTTCCCAGACTAAAACCCTCTCCCAGAGAGTCTCCCTAGGTCTCTGTCTGATTTTGGCTTCATTTACTCCCTTGCAAATGAAAAGCAGTTCCGCTGAAGCCCGTGAGGTAACACTTGTCTTGAACGTGTGTGAGATCATGTCAGAGCCATGGACCATAATAAAACCAGCTGCTGGTAACTCTTCTACAACTTTCCATTCATTAGGGTTTTGGGTTTTTTTTTTTGCTTGAATTCACATGAGTAATATCCACGGGCCAAGAAACACATTTTAGAATGATAGCTATTTCCCCTTGCTAAAAACTAGAAAGTGCAGCAAACCATCCCAGTCCTCACTGCAAAATGACAGTTTATTGTATTTTGTTAATAAACAGAGGTGTTTATGGACAAAACATGTGTGAATGTACTTTTGGGAATTATCCTACACTGCCTACAAGATAGGGACAAGATGACCTACATATGGCTTCCCCACCTTTTCAGTTTTGGTTTTGTGGGGGGACATTGGTGTTGGTTATGGGGGGTTTTTTTACACCTATAGCTTCTAGTATTTAATTCTAAAGTGGGAAACATTGAGTGTACCTATTTAAATTCAGCCTCAGATCTGTAAGCATGGAAGCAGGATCAATGAGACCAGTTCTGTGCCTGCTAATGCCAACAGCCTTTCCACCAGTGACTTCCCATTGCCTTGGAGGGTCACAGGAGAGACAGAAATAACATGCTCAGATTATAATGGTTTTTTCCAGTTCATCACACCAGGCTTTCAGAAGTGTGTAACTGTATTTTGTCATGTAAGTCAGATTCATAGCCTGTCACCACTTCAATCCGTTCATTTATAACAAAACATATTTCCTACACAGATCCTACACATACAGTAAATTCCTTTCATTTTTCACTAAGATGAACTGATCTTTATCAGATACTCTGACACAGAAGGCAAACACAGCATTACTCCCTCTCCACTTGTTAATATTAAGTTTGCTATATGTTGACTCCAAGAAAGGAGCTCATATCTATTTACAGATGATAGTAAACAGAGGGGGGAAAAAAGCCAAAATAAACTGCCCATTTTGGAAAAGCAATTGGCAGATGGCACGAGAATGACAAAGTAGTTTTTTGTTTGACAAGTGAAGCAATAAACATCTTTACTGACCATGGACATCAGAGTTAAACACCATGAGCTCCTGCAAAGCTTCTCTACAAGTAGCCAGAATGAGATTTCACAAACACTGAGCTGGGTCAAAAGTCATTTAGGGGAGGGGAAAACCAATCGAAAAATTACCCCAAAATATGCATCATTTACACTTTCCTCTTTTAAGAGGTAAAAGAAAAACAGAGCAGTCTTCCTTTGGAATCACGGAGACAGTAAAAATAGAAGTGAAAAGCATTTCTGACCATGCAATAATACTTATTCCATTCAACGGGATTATTACTCAAGAACTTTTTCCAAAGGCTCCAGATGCCACTTAAAAAGCTGATACAATGCAGAGTTTCTCAAAATCCAAATCCTGAATGAAAAAAATATGAATGAGATTAGATAAGTAGCTATTTTGGTCTCCAAATTGGCTATCCCTGATCCTTCTAAGAGCTGGCAAACAGAATTATTCATGTGCTACTCCTGCATTGCCCAAGAGTCACAACTTGACCGTGCTTCTTTCAGCCACATCAGGGCTCCTCAGCGGCCATGTCTTGGCATGACTGTGTAATAATGGTCAAATGCCACCTCCTCAGAAGTGCTGCTGGCCAGAGATGAAAAGTATCTGCTGGTCTCCAAGCCAGGCATCCTGTCACGTCAAACGTGGCCTCAAAACACGGGCATGGGATGGAATGAGGTGGAGTCTGGGAAATCCAATTGATCCATCAGCCCTCCTGGCCACAAAGTGTGGGTTTTCGGCAAAATTATGTAAGAGATCACAGACAATCCTCACCAATATCACACAAACAATGTATTTCTAAGGTACTCCATGCAAAACCAACAACGAAAATCTCCAGCAAGCAAAGAACCTCATGCTGCAGCATTATTGTGCTTCAACTGTCTCTCTCCATGAGAAATAAAATGCAACTACACCAACTACTTTATTGCCATGCTTTTGATGGCAGAGAGTAGCAACCCCTAAACAAAATAAACTAAAAAGCAAGAATGTAAACACGATTGTGCTCCAACGACTTTGCATCTCAGTGGTGTCTGTGTAGGGTTTCACTGCATAGAAACCGGTGTGGTGGAAAGAAAATCCCTGAGTGCTCCATGGAGCTCCCTTCTGCTACTTCCATCCAAAGCACATTGCTCCCTTCCCACCCCCAAAACTCATCTCTGTTTATACACAGACACTTACTTGCTTCACTCCTGTGGTCCCATCCCTGACCCTGAAACACTGGCATTTAATCACTGCTTTTCTTAAAGTTACTGCTTTATACCTGGTAAGAATAAGATTTTGTCCATTAATCCCAGTTTTTAGTCATATAAATGCACACTAGAGGCACTGAAGACCAAGGAACTATGTTTTTATATATGCACTGGTAAAGGAAATGTTCTTTTCTTGTTTGGGTTATATAGGGGGGAGGAGAGGAAATAGGCTGGTGTGTCTGGTTTTAGAAGGAGGGTTAAGTGGCAAACAAAACTGACTGAAGTTTACAGGGATCTAAATAAAAGAACAAGAAAAAAACCACTCACAGAGCTTCTAATAACACACAGCAGAGAAAACTGCAAGCAGACTACGTACAAAAGTTTCTGCTTTTCCTTTTGATTGTCAATATGCTCCTTGATTGCTTACTGTGTCCGGTGAATAAGCCATTTACTATTGTGGTTGGAGTGAATGAAGCTCAGACCTTTCCCATATATGGCAGGGCCTTTAAATCACCAGGGAGTGAGGAGCAATGGAATTTTACTGGCTTTCTGGGTTTGCAGTGCCCTCTCTTGTACGAAATATCATTTCCCAGTGAACGCTGCTTACTGGGATTTTGACCCAATTTCCTGCTGTCACTGCCCTTCAGGGGATGAGTAGAAAATCAAGCAAAAAGGGCCAGCTTCTTGATAGCAGGCACCTCACAGAGGATTCTGAATTCCTCTAACTCAAGGAAATCGGACTAGATCCAGGGTGTATTTTTAAAAAGCCCTCGATACCATTTACACCACTTAAATGTATCCCAGTACAGCTACTGAAATCAAGTTCAGATTCAGGCCAGCTAATGCCCAGGTTCTCCCTCATTTTCACCAACATAGCAGAAAGGAGATTAGTGGTGTTTTAAATTACTGGGACAGCAGTAGGGAAATTCTCAGCAGGCCTGCTTTTGTCAGTACAATATACATCAGCCACAGAAATGCTTGGCTCTTTATCATCTGGATTGCCTAAACGTTCTTGTCCATATTTACAGCAATTAAAATGCTGCACTTCACTCTTTAAAATCTGAGTTCTGTTTGAAGTGGCAAAGCAACAGCTGTGGCTTATCAGACATCTGAATGAAACTCCTCATTTTCATAGCAGGGGTGTGGCTCTGCACATGGGGAAATGCTGCTCCCAAAGCCAAACAAAGCAGCAAGCCCTCTCTCCTTTGTGCAGACCCAGGGCTGCAGCCCTCCAAAGCGATGCTGACGAGAGGCATCCTGCAGCACCAGCAGGTTGAGTTGTGCAGGTGAATGAGAGATGACCAAACACTTCTCCAGATCTCACAGCTAACCCAACCCACTCCTATTTCCACACGTCGTAGCCAAGCTCTTGGAACTTCTTTTCCAAACCTGTGAGTTTTAACTAGGCCAGAGCTAAGCCAAATTCTCCCCAGCTCAATGGCTGTTGAAATTGCTGGGAGAAAGGAGGTTATCACGAGGTCATGAGGAAGATGTAGATGAAGTCCTTTGCCTCCTCCATCTGCAGCTGAACCTACTCACACCGAGCAGAAATTGTCCTCCGTAACACAGCTGATGCTAGAAAGCAAAGGTCTGGGCTATCACACTAGCACTGCTAGGTCCTCTGAAATGGTGAGGAATTAGAAAAGGTCCTGCCTTTGTGCTTCTGGGATGAAGGATTTTACCAGGGTAAACGTTGTGGCTCAAGGGGGAAAAAAAAAAAAAAAAAAAAATCAAGTGAGTGCCATTTCACCATTAGAGAGCTCACTGTCAGAGAAAAGAATGAAGTGGGAAAAGGGTAGGACCATGCTCTGTGGCAGTCAGAAAGACAAGAGAGAACATCAAAGCCTTGCAAATAAGAAACAAACAATGGCCTGATCACAGGCTGCTTCATTTGGGCAGAGCTCCCTTTGAAGAGGACTGGAATCCAATGGGCACAATCCTGGAGGAGCAAACCTTGACTTCTGAAGGAGCGCAGGAACTGCTGCTCCTGCACTCACGGGATGAAGGTTTCTCCAGGCCTGCTCTGCTTCTCCCTGGGCAAAGCCAGCTCCTCCGGACAAGGATGCAAAGCAAGCTGCCAACACATCTCAGGCCCTTTGTTCACACAGCTGTCAGGGGTTCAGGCTCCCTTGGCCATTTAATGAATTGTCAGCACCAGTCCTGGCTCACCCCAAGTCATTTAACTTTTAGAGGTTAAATAACTTTTCAGGGATTTCCATGCCCCTTAGGTCTCCCCATGCTTGAGGGAAGGTTGGGAAGGTCACACTTCTGTGCATGTGCAGTGACACTGTCTTTCTGCATTTAGCAATACCCCCCTTCATATCTGTTGGCCTACAAAGTTACCCTTCTGAACCCATCTCAAACCAGAGCATTTACAGCAAAACTTTATCTCCACAAATCTATTTATAACCCTCCTATGAGCTAAATTCCGAAGGTTTTTTTTTTTTTTGCCATTTAAGGACACAAACCAGAAAATGTGCAAACGGGTGGGTTCCACTTTGCCTCACACCCTCCGCAGCAAGTCTCAAGGGAAAATGCTCTTTATTTGTATTCTGTACACAACAGGGTGTGGAAACATGTCATGTTTCCATTGCCTGAAATCTTTCCCTAATATTTTCCCCGCTGCAGCTTGGCCTGTCCCCAGGGGTTACAGATTCAACTGCTCTCACCAACATGAGACTGAGCAAGCAGGGAAGGTTCAGCAGCTTGCTGAGTAGTTTTGCTTCCAAGCTTATCACACTATGGTGGCTCTGCAAGCAAAAGCTGCCTTTGTGCGTTTTTGGAACACACGTGACAGCTTCACAGGAAGACTGCTCCAGATGCAGCACAAACAACTCAATCCTCAAGCACCCAGGAAATTCCCTCTAGACGTGACAGCCCAGTGTCACCACTGAGCCTGGTCCCACCTTCCACCTCATTTCCTGGGCTTCAGTGGTTTTATACTCATAATCTGTAAGTCAAAGACATATCTCTGTGAACACACCAGGAAAAAAAGTCTCTAAGGTCTTCTGGGTAATCAGTCAAAAATCAGGTTTTAGCCAGTGCTTAAACTTGGCGTTTTGGTATTGCAAATTCTTTATAAACACTAATGAGCTAAGCTGCAGCAGACCCACGGGCTAAATACAGAAAGGTACAGATTATCCTTTACTCGGAGATAGAGAAACAGACACACGGCCATTAAGTGACTCACCAGGTATTTATGACCACAGGAAAAAATTCAAAGGAGAAATTATTCCAGTGGCTTAAGATAATGCTGCTTTTTCCCTTTCTTTCCCCTGCTTCCTCAGCTATTTGGTCCTGCCCTCCCTGCAAGCCAGCAGGACCGTCCCCACAAGCAATTCTTCTGGCTTCAACACTGCTGTAGACAAGATTTTCTGGTCAGGAGGTGCCCCTGTGCTTCATGGACAGAGTTTCCCCTCTCGAGGGGCAGGAAGACAGAAAGAGACATCAGTTGGTGGTGGTGGTTCCAAAGGAAAAATGCATGGAAAGGAACACTTCCTTAATGCAGGATGTAAACCAGAGAGTTAAAATACCAGCTAAGTAACAGTCTGATATTCCCTAAACTTTTTGGTTGATCAAATCTGTTTCAAGAAATGTAGGAGCAAGCTCTCCCGGGGGTGGGAGGGACCCCAAATTACAGAGTACTGAGCGTCCTTCCCTGCTGGGCTAGTTGAATGTACAAAAGCATCAGGAAAGGAAAAAAAAAAAAAAAAAAAAAGTTATATAGTTCAACCGTCCTGTGACCTCGGTGTTTCATCCAGAAAGGTCAGATCTAATCTGGCCTTCAAATGCCTCTGAGTCAAACTGCAGCCGTAGCCAAATCCTTGACGAGCAGCAGCTCCATCTTCCAAGAGGAGGTGCCCGCACACAGGGTAGGTGACTGCCCTCCAGCGCAGGTGCCCCCCAAATCCATCCTCACCCCTTCAGCCCCTCAGCAGCTCTGCACAAAGCCAGCAAACCGCCCCCTGCACATGCACGCTTCCCAAGGCTCTAGTCAGGCAGCAACTTTCTCCTTTCAAGCTGCCAGGGGGTAGCTACTACGAGGAGACAACTTTTAAAGAAGGAAAGCTCGCTTTGAAGGCAGACTCGCACTCTTGGCAGTGCCAGGCCCGTGTGCCTCAGGCTTTGTACACCTGGAGCCCCATCCTGCAAACTCCCTGCAAACTCCTCTCAAAGGCAATGAAACGCTCACAGGACTGCACTTCCCCTTCTGCCCAGTTACCTTTTTTGGTGCTTTCTCCCACACCCAGGAGAGTCCAGGCGAGCCCTGCAGATGGACAGTTATGATCTCTTGGCCCTCTCATTCTTGGGCATATATGGTTTCCTATGAGTCCCTCTTTGTTCACACACTGGGATCAAATGCTCCAAGCTGCACCCTTGGCAGATAGAGGTTAAGAACTCCAGTGATCTTCAATACAAAGTAAAGCTCAAACAGCCCACAAGAACAGGTCTTGTGTGAGCAGCTACTGGGAAATCAGAGTATTTTCCACAGTCCCAGAACATTCAAGTTCTATTTGTCCCGCAGGAAGGAAGTCCTGCAGGCTCTCGCTTTTCTACAATGAAAAGATCACCCCCCACAGGCAGGGCTGCTCCAGCTGTGCCAAGGAAAGTGTGAAACAAGGAGGGCTTCCAGTCAGGCTCTTGACAGAGCCTCCCTGGCATCTTCAGAGGACAGAAGCCATGTCCTAGCAGGCAGCCATGAGAAGAGCCTTGTCCTACCTTTGTCATGTCCCCACCTGGAACAAGCAGCACCCCAGTCCTGGATGGGATTGAACAGATGCTCTGTGTCACATGTGGCCGCACGAACGAGACCAAGGAACAAAAAAACCATCCCATCTAAATGCACTTCAGTTTTCCCTCTAATGCCAGCCAGAGGAACTTACACCCCTCCCCGCTTTCCTTTCAGCTCACCTGTCTGTCAGTGTCACTACTGCACTGTGTAGATCGGTGTTGGACAAGAAATAAAAGCACAAGGGAAACTGCCCCTTTCTCAGGCTGCTCCATGTCAGAATGATGCTGTGAGTGTATGAAACAGCAGTTGTGGAAAATCCCTTATTCTCCTAAAACGTGCTTACATCACTCACTGTCAAAGTGCATTCAGGACTCCTCTTGCATCGGACCCTGAATCCATTAATGATGGTATTGATTTCACCCGGACTAATCCTGTGAATGAAGGCTATGGAATCGATCCTCTTGTCATTCCAAGTGGCAACAAAGAGCAGTTTTCAGGAAAAACAAATAATTTCAGTTGAGTCTCTTGTTCACAGACATCTCATCTGGTATTTCTTCCCTGCCATCATGATTTAGATACATTAATATACACAGGTTTTATTAAGATTGCCTATCAAAGCAGCTTCCCAAAAAAAGGCAGACCTATCATTTCTTCCAATATATTGAGAAAGGTTCTGCCCTGCTTTACCTTAAAGGCAATTCATTAAGCAAATGGGCTAAAGTTTTGCTCCATTTGTACTTTATGTTAAAAGAGTCTGTTCAATTGGGTTTGGTGTGTGTAGTTTTAGGATCCCATCCTGTCTAAATGGCAGGAGAAAAAGATAAGACTTGCTGCAGAGGAGGAATTACTGCTACATTTAATGAGACAGAAAGAATGGAGGCAGAGTCCAAGGGTTTGCCAATGGCAAATCATACAAACACAATCATCCACAGTATGGTATCTAAAATAGACAAATTATAATAAATACATGGTTCTTACCAAAAAAAAAAAAAAAGAAAAAAGAAAAAAAAAATCCCACTCAGCCTCCTTATTTTCTTTGAGCTGCTGCCAAGGAGGGAATGTGTTATTTTCCCAAATTATTCTCCTGTCTGCCTTTTAGCAGGGGAAGGCTTCTCAGGCAAAATTCTGCAAGAACTGCATACTCTGAAAAGAAATTCTCCTCTGAAAACAAATACTCCATAAAAAAGTCATTTTAAAACAGCTATGTTTTCCTTCTTCCAAACAAAATATGACGTATGAGACAAATCTATTCTATCCCCGCAGGTCTGGCCAGAGATGAGCAGCTTGGTCAGTGTCTACCAAGCAGTCATCTGCAGCTAACTTCCTCCCTCCCTTCATTTTCCCAGCCCTTTCCCTGAGAAATCCCCTGCTACGCAGAATATCCTGCTTGCACAAGGCTTTCCAACTGTCCTAGCATGTCACAGGGGCTGGGAAGGGGAGCCTGCTAGCCAGCTCTCCCCAGCAGCACTCTGACAAACACAGAGCCAGGCTCTAAGAGCTCCAGTCCCACCCAAGCGCATGTTTTAATCCCCTCTCTTTTAACAGGAAAGACAACTTCACAAGAAACATTCTGGCAACGCGCTGCCGCGCATGTTGGAGGCTGAAAACAAGAACTGATGCCATCTATTGTCAACAGTACTTCTGTGAAAGGCTGCCATGAGGGACATCTGCTTCAGCCAGTATCAGATCGCTCACATTAACCAGAGCTTCACTGTATCTGTATCAGTTACGCCCCGAGACTGCCCCTGCAGCCGGGCTGCCCTGAAACTCCACGTACTGAGTTGCAAAATTAAAAGCAATTCACCAGACCTTAACACACTAAAAGCTTTCTCAAAAAAAAAAAAAGAAAAAGGGGGGGGGGGGGAAAGAGAAGGGTAGATAGGTTATTGCTCCGCTAACGAGCCCACCAAAGGATCAAAAATGGAGCGGTGGGACCAGCACAGATCCTGCCCTGCACCTCGAGGAGGAGGTGCGCAAACCTGCATCGCCCCTCCGCGATCTCCCTCAGCTCACCGCGAACATCTGGAGAGCTCGGGGGGGGCACAGAGGGAAAAGAGGAGAGCAACAAGAGTCTCGGGCAGCTCGTTCGGTGCCGAGCGCTGCTCAGTGTGCAAGGCAAAGGCGGTCCCAGCCCGGCTCGCTCCCCAGCACAGCCGTCCCGCACGCCCTTACCTCCGGCCGCAGGGCGCTCAGCTGGCAGGACGGAGATGAGGAACTGGCTGCTCGGGCAGCGGCGCAGCGAGAAGGGCGCACCAGCAGCCTCACACACACACACACACACACAGCCCTATTCAATAAAAGCGCAGCTTTTCCCTGGCCCCTCCCCAAAGTCAGTGCTAAGCGAACACATATCCCTGATGTTTACAATTGGCGGGCGGCGGAATGCATTGTCCGCAATTTATTCCAATGGGCAGCCAATGAGTGCGAGCAAGCCAAGGTGGGCTCAGCCTGCCCTGCCGAGATGCCTGTCATTCCCCAGGCATGCTCAGGAAGCCACTCATCAGAAAACCAAGACCTAAAAAGCTCCGAAAATTCGTGCGAGCTGCCAAGACTGTCTTGCTACATGCCCTTTTTTGGTTATCCTTCGCAGGGCCTCTGAAAGTAAATCCTCTGTCAGGAACAATCATAAGAAATGTTAATCTTGGGGAAAGAGGCTGTCTTGTTGAACAGAAACGGAGCTTTAAAAAAAGGAAATGCGCTGAATGGAAAGGGATACAGTAAACATATTTACTTTTTGCACCGGTTTTTAAAAAAAAAAAAATTAAATAATTTTACCATAGCTAAACTTCATTGTATTTTTTTTTAACGAGGACCACATGTAAAAGGCAACAGAAATACTCTGCTGTGCAAGCTTGATTCTGCAGAAAGAGAGAGACACCAGTGGGAAAGGCACGTGAAAGATGAGTTGGCAGGCTTCATTGCCCGATCCCATTTCAAATAGTACAATAGAAGCTACAGATAGAATAGCCATGTTCTGAAAAATAACTTTTAAAGAGATTTGAAACTTTCATGATGATGCTTGGCAAGCAGGATTAGTTGGATACACAGGTTTAATTTATAGTTCTACAACTATTCATCTAGACATTAAACCAGGTTCACTTACTACAAGAACAGCCCTATATCTACTTAATATGACCAGTAGTTTCATTGTCTTTGGATATTATCAATCAAGTAAAATTAGATTAATTTTATCTTTGTTTTGCTGTAGTGATTGTACACTGTCGATAACTCTGCAAATTATGCAGGCGTCTTAAAAAATGGACAAACAGATAAAGACTGATCATGGAAACATACAAAGTACATAAACTAATTAAGTGTGAAAATAAAGACGAAAATTATTGCCTAGAAAACAGCACAGTACAGAGATCTTAACATGAACATGTACCAGCCACTAAGAAAGGCTGCAGAACAGCTGACTGCTCTGAGGGAATGAGATTCCAGACCAGGAGATGTTCTGCAGATTCATATTTGACAACAACATACACAAAACCAGTTAGGGGGAAACTATGTGTACGATGACTTTGCAGCTGAATGGCCTAAACTGTTTTAATGCCTTTCTGGGTCTTTTTTTCTGGCCACTGGGCCCCACAGATTTAGTCACATGTGTAATGCAAGAAGGATCCAGTCCACGGACAGTAAACTAATCTTTATAGCATTAAAAAAAATTTCAAAGAGAGCCAAATCTATGCAGATTTACAGCAAGAAATCATCATTATTCTAGTGCCATTTTAAATTTCACTGCTTTAATATATGAAACAAAAAGCGATGTTTGTTTTTTGAAGGCTCCTTTTTCTTTCATTTTAACAACCCTTTGGAAAGTTTTTCTAATGCCAGACAGCTCCCGTGATGTAGCTATGATGGTTTTAAATATTAATACCGACAGCATATATGTAACTTTGTTTTGCAGGATTTACTAGACGAGAGAACAAAATTCTTGTTCTCAGTCATTCCATTAACTGCAGAAATTATCAACCTATGTATCCATGACCAAATAAAAACAGGTAGTGACACTATTTAGGAAGGAATTACAAATCTCTGCTGGATCTTAGCATCCCCTAGATTTTTAGGATGGAAAACACTGAAGAATCCAGGCTAAGAAAAAAGTAGGATTAGGGGATGGGGATTCTGAGAACAGAAAACTGAATGTCAGAAATACCCTCAGGTTCTCATTCCAGCATGGCCGTCAACTCTGCAGTGTCCACTGCAACAGGGAGCTAGAAGGGATACACTACCTAAAGATGAAAGCAACTAGGAGTTGTTGTGGTATTTTAGCGTTTTTTTTTTTTTTCTTACCGTGACTTTTATACTCCTTTGCCAAAGCATCCCAAAATGTGTTCCAAGTCACCCTTCCATCAAAATTCTGCCAAAAAAAAAAAAAAAATCAATTTTGCTTTGGGGAAATTACATCACGAAAAGTAAAGTTTGCATCCTTCTTGCTCAGTTGAATTTCACTGAGGGGAACTTTTGAATTCTATGACTTGAAGCTTTGAAGCCAACTAACCCTCACAGATCCCAGAGTTTTCCTGGAGAACCTACTGGAAATGTGAGCTTTGAAGAATGCAGAGGTAAATTCTAGTGGGTGCCTTTTTGCATCCTGTGACAGGAGCCAGCTGCAAATGCCTGCTGTAAATATAGTTATAACATTCCTAAACCCACAACTGTAATGATTTAGGGAACTCCTTGCCCTCACCACCAGGAGTGCCCCTCTAGCCACACCCTCCCCTTTGCTTTAACAATGAGAGACCCTTTGTGTCACAGCCCAGAGGTAAAAATATTTCTGGGAGTAGAATAACCCAAATCCTGGTTTATGATTGCACACGTAAGACATTGGGGGGGAAAAAATACTATATGCAGAAATTAAACCCCTAAATCAAGTACAATTTTAATATCAATACCTTATCACAGCAAGGAAGGGCCCTGCAAGTGCTCATTGCTAAGCTCTCCAGCTTGATAACTCAGGGCAAGGGTGGGACAGCTTGTGATAAGAGTCAAAGCACTGAGACATTCTGGGTTGTTAGTGCATTCTTGGAGACCTCTGTGTGCAGTCTTTCTCTCAGAAGAATCACATTAGAAGTACCTGGAAATCTCTGTCGAGACTGGGGCTCTCACAGGTTTATCAATTTTTCCTGCCCGATTTACAGTCTAGAGCTGAGGTAAACCTGTGGTCTAGAAATACAGTATAAATCATGCCCCTGGGGGGGCAGGGCTGGTTGCTGTGTACAGACACTCTGAAGCACTTGCGTTTTGGCACCACGGAGCCCTCGAGGCTCAGCAGGCAGTGCTGGCAAGAGGGGCTGCTTGGGGTTATTGCTGCTCCAGCCCTCCGAGTGCCTTCTTCCCAAAGCAGCTGCAATGGCAGAGCTGTGACCCCTGCCTGGAAAAACCTCTGGGGGATTTATGGAGTGACAATACTTCACTTTTCAAAATGAGGTCATTTTTATTACTGAGCTTCCCAAAACTATTTTTCTTCTCTTTCTTTGCCATGGTGCAGGTGATCAGTGCTGAGCAGCAGCACTGTCCCACCATTGTCACTGCAGTGCCTTCGGCTGCCATCCCAGAGACACATTTTGGAACCACTCCACCCCTGCACATTCCCACAATAGAGCAAGATGCACGTGGAGCATCAAATGCACCCCAGGGAAGGCCATTCTTCCCATCTTGCCCCCAAATTGAAATTTTTGTGTTGTCTCCACAGCTAACAGTAGGTCAAACCGTCCTGATGCTCACAGCAAAAAGACAAATCTTTAGAAAGGAGCTTCTCTCCTGCAGCCAGCACGGATGCTCCGTCTTCAGGTTGGGAGACCACAGCTCTGCTCTGGAGAATCACAGCACTGAGGGCTGGGAGTAACCAGCCCCACTGCCCAGCTCGGAGCCTGACACAGAGAGGCAGGAACAGAACCCAGCTCTCAGCCCAGCCCTCAGAGCCAGCCAGCAGCTCTCTAACGCCGCAGCTCTGGGTGCCCTTCACAGCACTGTTCGCACCCCCGCGCTGCAAAACTCTACTGAGAAAAGTCTGCCCTCCTTCGTCTCTGAGCACAGCTGGGATGGTAAAGAGTTTTAACATTCCTAATGACAAAATATATCCCTGGAGGGTCACATGGCTGGGGCAGAGCCTTGGTCCTGCCTCTAGGGAGCTAAAAGAGAGCTATGTCCTGAGAGGAGAGGCAGGACTCCCTTCCTTGGCAACATTAAACAAACTCCTCTTGCTCCTCACTGCCTGGTGGAGTATTCAGGCCCTGAAAAACCAAACACAATTGCATCATCCTTCACCTTCAGCCTTTCCAGAACTTAAGTGCTAAGTGGAACTTCACAGTCAAAGATGAGGGGAACTTTTGTGAGATTCCAGGCTAAGCAGATCTTGTAGGAAGGTTTGTTGCCTCTACCAGGGTAGGTGACACCTGTGTCACTTGGAAGGAAGGAAGGAGTACCAAACCTCCCCTGGCCCCCAGGGGACACCATTAGCTCAGGACCTGGGTTGGATGAGGACCATACCCAGAGAAAACCAGCCCCAGGAGCGGCTGAGGAGATGGTTCCCCAGCTCACACTCAGGCTCTCCAGCAGACTTGGCTTCTTCCCCTCCTTTGAGGAGCAGCAGGCAGGAAACGTGCCGTGCACCCCGGGCTGGCTCGCACCTCCTCACTCCCTCCAGGCCAGAGCAGGGAGCATGGTTTGGCTCTGAATATTTTCTTCTACCTCCTCACAGCATAAAGAGAGCACAGTGTGGGTTTCCCCCACCCCAGCAGGCAATTTCTAAATGATGCCATGGCCATACCATTTCCACAGCTCATCTGAAATCAGCCTCATCTCACACACACACACACACACACACACACACACACACACACACACACACACAGCCTCCAGCCCAGGTGCTGGAGCTCACAGCTGTCTGTGGCTCCCTGACACCAAGGTGAGTAAAGCTGAGATTTGTGAGCCAGCCAGCTGGCAGCTCTGTCTGGGGGATTGCTGCTGAGGGCATGAGGGAGAAGCCCACACACCAGGATTTGATCATCCTCATAATTACCTCCTGGGCACAGACAAGCTGCCTCTGTGTTAGACAGGCTAGAGGTAACTTTTTAGGAAAATTTTGCACATGCTGCTTGAGGCAGTATCTTTTGGCCTGAAACAGCACAACCCGTAGGGCTTCAAAGCCACCAGCACGCTCAAAGAGGGTGTGAAAACTACCACAAAAGAGAGCAGAGAAATATGAGCATCTCTTCAAAAGCAGGGCTGCGTGCAGTACAGTGTCAGTCAGCTAAAAATAAAAAAACCCAGCGCTGCTAAGACACAATAACAAGGATAGAACGTAAGTACAGAGAAGGGTGCACTTCCTAACACAAATTCCAGCCTCGGTCTGCCTAGGACTCATTTATATCCAGTGGCAGAGCTAGAGCCCTGCAGGGAGCTATTCCCATCATGGATTTTTAGCACCTCCAGAAGAGCTACACCCAGGACACAAAGCCTCTCACTCCAAGTGCCCCAAACCCCCCATGAATTGTAAGGACTCTGCTCTGTTCCTACCTGAAAAGCAATATGATTCTTCAGAGGGCTAGCAAAAGCAATCAGTGAAAAAATGGATCCTGTTTGAGGTGCAGGAATCAAATTGCACAAAAATCAAGCAAGGAATAGAGGGCAGAAGATGGTACCAGTTTTCCTGATGGCATTGGAAAGAAAAGGCCCCCAGGGGATGGAGATTTACCCAGCACCGTGAGGGTAGGATTTAGTCAAGTGTTTCCACGAGCAGCACCTCCTCACCTTGGATTAAAGTAATTAAAAAGTTGGCATATAATTATGCCTCCTTGCCATTCATTTTGGTGTGGTACATCTACCCATTTCTGCTAGGTGAGGTATTTTATTTCTCTGGGTTTCAACAACTAAATATATGCAAAGCACATTTATACACTCTAAAAAGATCAAAACTAAAAAGACATCCAAAAACCTGCTGGAAAAAGATATTTTACCCACAACAAGAAGGAATTAATCATGGGCACAGTGACTTTACCTTACTAAAAGCAAAACAAGCAACACAGTGGCCCATATTCCAAAGAAAACAGAATACCTGCACTTTTCCACTACAAAACTGAGCCTAGCTATTAGTACACAGTGCCCCCCAAAGAACAGAGACTTCACAGCACCTTCTCTCACTAGTTAAAAAGTGGAAAAGCTCTTCTGCATTACTTCTGAAAATGGGACTTCTATACACTTTTTCTGCAGGTGAACACGTGGTAAGGGAACTCTGCCCTCAGGGTGCCCTTTTTTTGAGGAACACACCCACTTCTCACACGGAGTACAAACTATGAACAGCAGATCGTTTGCCAGACAGTGTATCATTTGCCAAACATCTCCATTTTCCGATGCCAGTCGTGAAAAATTACCCGCAACGCAAGTAGCGGTGCTCAGAAATTTGCACACTGTTTGCCTTATTTTGAGAAAAATCAATGCATTGGCCCCAAACAATTGCACAGTACACACTCCTCCTTTGTAAATTTGGCTTTGATTCGGGTATTGTTTGCCAGGCAGAAAAGATGGTGCCATCTTTTGCAACCCGCTTAAAAATTACCCAGCTGCTGGTACAGGCTTTTTGAGGGCGAGGCGTATTCCTTGGCCTTGATTCTCCTCTCACTTAGACCAGGCTACACCAAGTATCAGCCTAATCAAATCAATGTTCTCTGACATCTCCTATTGTTGCAGCAATGTGAGAACCAGGCTCCTTTGTGCTCTGCTGCTAATGAGCTGTTCAGCCTCAGCAGCTCGGCTCGGCAGCGAGCAGAGGTTAGGGCAAGGTCCTGAACTTGGACTCCAAACACAACTTCCATGGGCAAAGCCCCTTTAAGTCCCACACACGCCCATGTTTGCAAACGCTTGTGATCTTTGTTTAGGTTTCCTGTGCAGCTCTGTCTGCTGCAAGAGAATTCAACACTTGCAAATGCTTCTCCGTGGCCACATCCCAAAGGATGGCAAGCCATGGAGAGAGAAAGGCACCTCAGGCAACTGGAGGCTGTGCTTACTCAACAAAATGAAGTCGAGGTAGGTGCTGGCAGGAATACCTGATTCTGCCAGGATTGGCTTCAAGCAGTGAATTTATTACTGTCCACATCTTACCCCTGCCTAAGGGGAACAGCATGAGCAGAGTCAGCACTTTACAGCCAGCTCATGCTGTGTTTTATTGTTATATTTCCCTTCATCTCCTCCAGACCCAGGGAGCCCTAACCAGTCCACACCTATAGAGAGAACCGAATTCTAAATTCCATTCAGAGTTGCATTTCCATGCCATACAGGCGAAATACAGAACAGTAAGAAGTAAAGGGTACTGCTCCCTTTTTAAAGGCTGAAAACAAGGTACTGAAGAGATCACTGTAGGTCCACAGAGTATCATCAGACATTCAGCTCATCCTGCACATCAGTATGAGACATCTCAGCAGAGACAGCACCAGGAAGAACAAGACTGTGAGCAGGGGAAGAGGGAAGAGCACCCAATCTCTGCTGTCGCACGCAGAGGGCAGAGCTGTGCCGGCCCAGCTCAGGACAGAATCTCTCGGCAGGTTTCTGCCACTCTCTGAGCGCTCACATGCCGTGCAAGTGCTGCCTGCTGCAGTGCAGAACGTTTTCAGAGCAGGATCTGCAGCGCCCTGCCTCTCGCCCTCGCAGCTTGTGTGACACAACAGCAGAGCCACAGCTGGAAGCCAACCAGAGCAGCCTGGGACCGTGCCAAAGTCACACGGGGGATTTGTGGGAAGAGCTACACGTCAGAGTACATCCCTCCCTCAATCTGCCAGCCATGCTGTCCCCATGGACAGGACAAGCCTTTGCCACTTCCTTGGAAAAGCCAAATTTCTGTCACTGCCAAAGACAGCAAATCTGTAGGGAAAAGCAGGCACAGCAGGCAGAACCTCGACACCATTCTGCGAAGCCAAAACCTGTCTGCCCTTGGTTTACCCAAAGGAGAGAAGAAGAATTGCAATATCTGCCTCAAAAGAAGTTATTAAAAGCAGAACAAGAATCAAATGGAGAAATATTAGCAAAACGGCTTCTGTAATACCACAGACCTAATTTGGGAAGTGGATATGGGAGTGAACCAAGTGCCTAACACTTATCTAGCAGCATTTACTGCCAAGGCATCTTGTTCCAAAGCTGAGGGGCCCCACTGAAACTACAGATATCCCTATTGCAACACCACCAAGGCATCTCAGCCAGGATTCCAGTTCCCATGAGGCTGTCCCTGTGCTTATATCACAGCAGCAGGCTGTGGAAGGCACGTGCCCTGGTGGGACTTGCAGGTTCCAAACCCTTTGTGCACAGACAGGACTCCACGCCAGCAATCCTAGGAATGTATAGACCCCCCAAGAGAGCTTCTCTAAAGATGAAGCATTTGGTGTGATAGTGGACATAGTGGAATGTCTCTCCTTGTCCCCTCTCACACAGAAAGAGAGGGATAGTGGGGTTTTGCCAGCTATTCAGTGTTACATTTCCTTCTCTCCAAATCTAGACACACCCAGCTTTCTGTGAAGTGCTCTGGGATATGTCCCCTCACAGGCAATTTCCTGCAACAGCTTTATTTAAATAAAAGAAAATAAGAATGAATTCAAACAAAGAACCAGGACAGAAGCCTCCATGCTGTATAATTTTCCATTACATTTCATTCTGTGCTGCCTATCCTCCGATACCCCCGGACCATCTCAGTCCTTGGTATTGAAGTAGCATGACAGAATTTCTCAGCTGGGGGTGTGACATGCTGACAGCTCTGCTATTTGTCTAAATAAGCTACATCCCTGGCACAGCACATGATGAGGTCACAGAAGCACACAGAAGACAGGAGTAACAGCTCATCTGTTTCTCACAGTTCCAGGCCCTCTGCACTTCTAAATTACTTTGCTTTGCTGAGAGGTTTAATCCCTGTGCTTTGCTGTGCAAGAGGTGTACCCACAGCTCATGGCAATGTTGAGGTTTATGTAGAAGGTGGCTTTTGCACATTTTATCAAACCTGCTTTTGCCTGCCCTTTGGTTAGACGGTGAAACTGAAAGTATAAGAATTAAATTCTCTACATAGGGATCACACTCACTCAAAGAAATACTTTATGACCTTCCAGCTCTCCCATGATCAGTGCTCATCAAATAATCATCAAATATCTGATCTTCTGAATGGCTTCAATCTCTATTTGTCCCTTCCTTTACCAAAATGACACGTTCCCTTCTGTGGCAAGCTCTTAACCCCTGGAGTTTAGTGTAATTTTCAGTGTATTGGTGTTTGCAGACAGAGTGCAAATATCCTTTTTCCTGTTGAGACAGATGAATGTCACAAAATGAAACTTTCTCTTGTCCCTCCAAGAATATTTCACAGCAACTGAGCACCAAGTGCCAGCTGTATGAAGCACACTGACATCAATTAACAATGTACAGTGCTGGGGGAATAATTCCATCCTGTC
Source organism: Picathartes gymnocephalus (assembly GCA_013390045.1). Lineage (NCBI taxonomy): Eukaryota > Metazoa > Chordata > Aves > Passeriformes > Picathartidae > Picathartes > Picathartes gymnocephalus. The sequence continues at coordinate 57,711 of WEKY01056093.1, forward strand.
CAGTCTTTTGAACTTATATTTGAAATGGGTTTTTTTAAGTGATTTTAACCAACTGGCTCCAATTCTGTTTCTAGAGGAATGAAAATGCAATACTAGTGCTCCCAATTGGCTGTCTGGAATTCTTTTGTAAGACAAGGTATCTCCTCAGACAAGCCATATCATCAGGAAAGGCTGCAGTGCTCCTGTATTTTTTGTATTGGTAACAGCAGATACAAGAAACACTTCCAGATACCTCGAATAATGTCTGGAAGGAACCACTGCTCATCTTCTTTAGCAATATCAGTGGGAACCTAGCACTGCAGGCAGGTCACAGTTTTCTGTGGGTGTTCACTGGCATTGTGTCCCTGATTTATGAGTTACCACAAAAAATTAACACGGGTATGTTTGTAATACACGTTCAGAGTCTCTCAAAACGACCTCAGAGTTCACTTGATAAGAGTCTCAGGATACAAAGCTCAAAAAAAGAAGCAATCTTTGAAAGGTTGCATTTTTCCCCATTAGAGACTGAAAAGACATCTTCAAGAACGTTAGGTTGAGGATTCATTGCATTTTCCTATAAAGAAAATAACTTATTCTTCCATGAAACTCTCCAGATTATCATCTGCCACCCTTTATTATGGTAGCACCATCACCACACTCATCTCACTTCCAGCACTCAGTCTCACAAGTCAGCAGGAGCAATCCCAGTGCTGCAAGTTTAGATACTGATGATACAAACCAGTCACCAGTGGCTCATGGTTAACATCCTTCTTTTCAGCCACAGAGACAGCATTCATAAATAAAAAAAACAATCAGTGAACTTTTTTAAAAGCACAAAGATGGAAGGAATTATGCCTGCCTTGACAAAAGTCTTTTCACCACTGCTAAATGCTTTTGGGTAAAGGGAAGGGATGTCCTTGCCAGCATCTACCACATATGATATTTTAACCATCGGGATAAACATAGACATGCCTTGAGTCAGAGCTGCTTCTGAGTGTCAGAATGCATGTTGAATTCCTAGCTAATAGCTATTGTTTGGATTCATTAGAAGAAATATCACGAGTTTGACTTTTTCTGGAATTTAACACACTGTGACGCCACAAGCAAAGAAGAAAAAAAAAAGTCATAGTTGATAGGTTTTCTAAGCAGTGTCCTTAGCTTTTAAGGAGAATTTAAACTGATAATGGGTCAGAAACACACTCCTGCATTTAGCTGCCAACTTTTAGCATTCAAAAGAAGTCTTAAGTACTCCACATTTGATTGAAAAAAAATGACAGAGCTCATTTAATTTGCCTTCTGAGTAGTTAAATACAACTGAATTCTTTCTCCAAGTCACTAAGTGTTCATACACAGATGCATGCAAATCAAATATCAGAGAAACAGCTTGCTTAAATCCCTGCCTGGCCCAACTGGCAACACTTCTCATTTGTGATGGGATCATGGATAAATTCACCATCCTTCAGGGAGACACAGCCCCATCTCTGACAGACTCTGAGCCCCACCATAAAACCCTCGAGCTGCTGACTGCACGAGCAGGCAGTGGGATGGCTGGAATGTATAGCTCCATATTTCAAAGCATTGTCATCCCGCCTCCAGCGTGTGTCAGGAGCTCATAAAAATCACAGTGAGAGGATTTGCTGGCTCCCCTCAGCCCCCATAAGCAGGGATTACTCCTCAGTTTGCACTGAGCTCAGCAGAGGAATCCCCACGAGGAGCTGTTGGGAAATCCAAGCCAGAGAGGGAAGTTCCCCTCTCCCTCCCACAGCTCCATCCCCACCTGTGCCAGAGGCACGCTGAACACTAAATACTGTTCTCACAGTGCTGTGAGCAGGCAAAATTCTATCCAAGCAGTTCACTGGGGTGGTCAGAGTCCCAAGTGCCTGTCTCATGGGAAATTCCAACGTTTCAGAGCTGTCCTTGAGCTCATTATTTAATTGGAAGGGAAAATAAAATTGCAGTCAAGTTTCATGTATTCGTCCTCTTGACAATGTCAAGTGACATCCTTTCTGATCCTCCACTGGACTTCATAGTAAAAGTATCAGAAACAGAAATGAATGCTCCAATAACATGCAACAACTGCTCTCAGAATTCCTTCAATAACATTTAACAAAAAAACCCAAAAAAATAAACTCTTCTGAAATATATTCCGGTGATATTCAGCACATCTTTAAATAAAGACTCCAATAGAAGAAATTTTAGCTCCTGAAATGATATTATTCATTCATTGTTTACTATTATGGTCTCTTGGCAGCCATCGAGGATGTGTGAAGAAGCACAGAGAAATATCCAGAAAAATGTTTAGCTTAAGCTTTTTGACACAGTGACCAATTTCCCTATTGCTTTGTCACTTTATCTTCCAGAGTAGTTGTGATTGATTAGAAAATTCCTGCAGTACAAGTTGTGACTTATGAACTTCAGCTTCATATGCTCAAAAGGATTAGTAAAAGGCATTTTGATTAATTTTCTCCAATAGGAAGGGTATTTTCTATAAACACTGTCCAAATTTAATCAGGAATAAAAATATATTGGTGGTTACATACTGCAAAAGTATGGGAAATCGGACCACTTATTGTTTCAGGTCCAGGCCACCCAAGATTTGAGAGGATTTGGCAGCTTTCAGAAAGTATCACATGAGAGACTGGTTTGACAAACAAAACAAAGACAACCCAGATGGCTGTGCATCCCTCAGTTGCAAGGCAATGCCATCAGAGAGGCCTTTTCATTTTGAAAAGGTCAGATATTTTCAAATTCTTTTACCAAAGATCATGCTTTCCTTACATTTCCTGTAAGAAAATTCATGTTAATGCCATGGAAATTCTCAAAACCCACCCCCAAACATCCCCAGCCTCACAAGATCTCTCTCCAGCCTTTGTCTGTTTTTCTCTGGGATATAAATATCAGATGGAGTACACAAACACAAAAAGTAAATAGTTTGCTCCACTAATCCAAGTATTAGATAGTTCAGTCATGAAGCCATTTAAAAGTTCTCCTGTATCATTAGTTTTACTATCCTGTTACGTTGACGTTTCTGTCATTATAGGGCTGCTCATTTTAGCTCGACCTGATGTGTTTCCATGCATCCCAGCTGTTTAAAGTTGGGTGTCTTTTCCCACCACACTCAGATCACAAGCTCAGATCCAAACAGGTTCTTCAGGGTTCCCACCAAGGACCACTCCTAATCTTTTTTAGCTTATCTGGCAATTAAGGATATTAAGTTTATATACAAAATCGAGAGTGCATGGGTAGAAAAAGACATTTACAAAACCTTAGCACCTCCTAAGTCTGCAGAAGAAATCTCCCATGAAATATCAGTGTCCATTACATTGCTGTCATGACGTGAGCAGCACAGCCACAGGAATTAATCCAGACTCCAGGATTTATGGGAAGGTGCATGACAGGTGCAGGTGGCCCAGTCACTAAGACTTCAGACAGCACAAGAAGTTACCAAAGTCTTCTGCCCTCCTGTCTGTGCCCCAGAGAATCTGCTGGCCTGCAGCCCTCCTCTCAGTAATGGCAAAACTCCAGGGAGGAGGAGCAGGCTAAGCATCATCAATCCTCAGAGGAGATGAGCAAAAAAGGTCTTAGAGCTGTTAGAAGAGAAACCAGGATAAAGATGAAGAGAAAGGAGGTGGACACATGCCCTGGAGGAGCCTGTCAAGTGGCAGGAGGAAAATAAGCCCAGGCTTGCAAGGCAGTATTTGCTTTGTGTTTTCTATAGTTGTTCATTTACCACGAGCTGTGCCCATGAAAGTGCCTTTGCAAAATATTCTTTTCACCATTCATCATGCAGCCCCAGCAGGACAAAACAGCAGCCCAGAGAACGAGAGTAGAGATCTGGAAATAGCACAAAGAGAGATAAGCGTGTGCGAAATGGGAGGAAGTCCGTATTCAGAGCCAGAGCTCCCCAGAAGGGAACTGGAGACAGACCCTGAACCCCAGAAACTTGCTGAGAGGCTGTACATGTAAATATGACCCAAGAAATCTGAACATTACCCAGAAATTATTAGTTTAAAGATCAGCGGGCCACTGAAGCTCAAGGTGGCAGCTGGATGTGTAAGACTGTAGGTCCATTACTGAGAATTAATTAGCTATATAGGGTGATGTTATACAGCATCTGGTGGATACAAGACAGTGTCTACAGACATAGCCTTAGGCCTCAGATACAACGAGAATAAATCAGTCAAGTCAGGCCGTTTCCAAACTTTTACAGTCAAGCTTTACTTGATAAAGTGTAGGAAAAAAATGCAGTACTTTATTCCTGCTGTCATCAGTACTCAGCCACTGCATCTCCTTTTCCACAGAAACCTCTGCAGCCCAAACCAGGCTGAGCATATTCTGTATACAGAATATATCAAAGACTGTCTCCAAAGACACACAGAAAGCACTCAGATCACTCCAGACCTCACACCTCACCAAGGCCAACTTGCTCAAAAACCAAGCCCGAAGAGTGAATCTTTCCCAGAGAACTAGACCAGATCCCACAAGCCAGCAGGCTTTGCTCAGATGAGTAAAGAGGTAACACTGGAGAAGGGGGGACTTTCCCCTATAAAGGCTTTTGTGCTGCCCAAACACACAAGCAGTAAGTTCATCTTCAGCAGGGGGTGTTGAAGGGAAGGGGTGAAGGCATGAGTGTATAACAGATTTCAGTGGGAACGAGCACAAAAGGGCAATTCTCAGATGAATTATCACTTCATTCATTGAAGATTACATTTTTATTTCCATTTAATGTTGCTGGGTCTCCTCTGTTCTACAGCAGGAGTAAACCACTAACCCTGAGCTGAAGCCTAGTCCAGTCCCTGCCCTAATGAGTCAGGAGGAATCTGGGAAGGAAAGCTGGGACCGGAAGGAAGGGAGCAGAGGCTTGGACCAGTCTCTCCCACATCCTTAGCAATGCTCCTTGTCTCCTCCAAACAGCACTTTTTGCCAAAATGGAAACGCTCCAAAATTTTGGTGCAAAATTGTTTTGTGCTGCTAGATCCCAGCACACAACCAGAGGGAGGCACCAGGGTCAGGACTATTATGCATTTAGACTGTCGAGTGTAACATAAGATTTCTTTCTTTTTTTTTAAACAATGACTCTTTTCTTGCTCCACAGACACCTATACTGCGCATTAGACGCATGTTGTGAGCTGTTTATGCTGGTCACATCCTCTGTGTAAAATTTTTATGACGTTTTCAGCTTTTTATTATGCAGTTGGCTATTGTAGTGCTCAAGTGTGGCTGGCCCACCTTAGGCAGTGTAAATCAAGTGGGACAGTAGTGAGTGATGAAGGATTTTAAAACTCTGAGGAACTGGCTGAACTCTCTCAGTTGTTTTAAGACACTTCCATCCCCTGTTCTGAATACGTAGATTATTCCAAAGAAAATGGAGAGCTAGATTTTTATCTTCCCCTACGCCTGTGCATGGAGTCTTCTGAGAATATTTTCAGATATAACTCCCCCCTTATAAAACAGTCACTGCTGAGAACACTAATTCAAATTCTCTATGTACAGTACCCTCCCTCTCCTATCAAATCAACAACAAATCCCAGTTCTGAAGGTGATGTCTTTTAAAACTCACCTTGATGAGCAGCTGTGGTTTATAGGGCTTTTCAGGTGGCCTTCAACCCAGACAGCAACACTGAAACCTCATTTAGCTCTTGTGGAGAGGTGCATCCTGCCCAGACAAAGAGCAGCTCCCTGAGCACCTCCAGTTTTATTGTGGCCCATCCAGCACTCCCACCCTCACTGTGCTGGCTCCTCCTCTGTCACACCCAGCCCTGTTTGTCTCCAGTGCAGAGCCCAGGGGGGACTGGAGTTACCCAGAGTTAGGATTTCACATGAGCTGAACCCACAGACAATCTTCCCATGATTAAAGAGCTACAGATTTGGGTGGGCAGCAGTTTCTGCACGGTTACACCATGTTCTCTTCAGCAGATGCACAGGGGTTTTTTTGTGCAGCTTGCACTGTGATGTGGCTGTGATGGAAAACCTTTTTTACCCCCAAACTCATTACGTAGGAAACTGGGAAGAGTTGTTCTTGAATCAGGTTGTTAGCGACATACCAGTTTATTTGCTAATTTTAAATCAGTTACTTTTTTAACTAGAAGTTGTACCGAGAAAAAAATGCAATCAAGAAACAAGCCGGCAGGCTTGGAGACATCCTGCAGATTTCGTACCCCTTCCTGCACTCTCTTGTGCCCTCTAAACAAGGCAGGGCCACTCTAAGCCAGCACAAGTAACTCATTGGACTCAGATGCAGCAAGGGAAAGCCAGAGTTACCTAGTGAAGTGGTAGAAATCAGCTAGGAAAGCTTGGATATTAAGAAAGGTCCGTACTCATCAACTCCTAAAATCTGAAGATTTTGGCAAAATTGGGTCATTGTTCTCTTACTCCTCTCCTTCCCAGTTTGTAGGCACAGGGGGTTTTGCACATCCAGTTTCTACCAATAATCTTCTGCTTGTTGTTGTAACCCTTGGTGTGTGTCTAAATTCTTTCATTCACTCTTGCTAACCTAACTCTGCCAGATGTTTGGGAGGTTCTGCATTCTGGAAAGAAGAATTACTACAAAAGGGGCAGTCAAATCTTGTGGGCTTTTCCCCTTTCTTCCTCCTGTCAAACCGGTTGTTGGGATCTTAATCTCTTTGGCTTCAATTTTGATTTCACAATCATGGGTAGTATTTCACCATGGAAATAATTGCTTAAAAGGTTTAAGTCCTTTGCCCCTCACAAAAAAATGAGCCTTCTTTATTTCCTAATTAGAAGAGTAATGGAACCTTTACGAGTCTTCAAAGTAGGTCTAAGAATTCCCAGAAGGAGCTGGGCTGGAAAAATGGCCACTGTGGCACTTTTGTAGAAAAATTATGTCATCATCTGTGGTGGAGAGGGGAAAGAAAGAAAGAAGGAGTGAGAAGCAGGGCAGCTGAGAGCCTGTTCAGATTCTCTGGCAAATAAAACAGCCCCTCCTCTCTACCCCAGGACCTCTTTTCCCTCAGCAGCTGCTCCTGCACCACCTTTCTCCATAGGTAGAGTGTCCAGAGGTGAGGGGAGCTGCTGAGGGAGAGGCAGAAAGGATCAAGGCATCCCTTTAGTTTGTCAGGATTCACAGTCAGGAGCTGAGGAGGTTGAAACTGCACAATGCTATGCCAGAAAAATGGGCTACCAAGTCTCTCTCACTCATTTTTCTAGAGGTAAAAAATGGTGAGACCATCCTTTGAGAGTAATTCCACTTATCAGGCAAAGTAGGGACTCAGCTGACATTCTACATCCTGGTTCAGAGAAAAAAAAAAAAAAAAAAATCCTTTTTCAGAATCTGAGTATGAATGATTCCCCCAGCATTAAATTTGAAAGATCCTACTTGAAAGCATGTCTATCTATAATTTTAAAAAAAAGGCTCTAACACATAACCATAAACTAGCTTGTAAATTCTACTTTAAGTTTGAAATTTAATGCAAAAATAACCTTGGTGGCAGATGCTGCTTATACAGCTTAGGTGGAAAGGCAGAAGGAAAACAAGCCAGCCATGGCTTTGCAGTGTCACATACCAGTGGCAGCTTTTCATCTAGCTCATCCTGCGTAATATTTTCCATTACAGGACACCCCCTTAGCAGTAGCTCGTAACTTTGCTCAGTATTAAGTGTTGAAATAGAACTTTCCGTGCTCTGCACTTGTGCCATGATACCTGATTACAGTTTGGGGGGTGTTGTTGGTTTAAGGTTTGGGGTTTTTTTTCCCTGAGTGTTTACAGAAGTTAAAGTAAAATGTTGGATCACATGAAAATTGTTCTTATAGCTGTTTCACAGAGAACTTCCAGGCTTCAGAGCACAGAAGGTTCAGATTGGATAGAAAACCAGCCTCTGCATCAGGGCTTTTCCCACCCACATGGGAAATCCCTCCAATTTAACCCACTCAGAGTCTTGCAATTGATTATCAGAGGAGGGTGCTACCAAAAATCTGACTGCACACCCTGGTCCCTTCCAAGTGTCTCAGCAGAAGAGATGAAGGAAGGAAACAAGTGTAGAAAGACTGCTGCTCTCAGAGTGATATGTTTAAGCTGTGATTAAACAATAACACCTTCTGAAGCTGCTTCTCTCCTACCACAAGCTGCTCAGGGCAGCAGCACAGCCCTGCTGGCTTCCTGAAGGGATTTACATTCCCCAAATTGGAGTCCTGCAGTATCAGCCCCCACTTTTCCAAGGAATTCCCTGCCCCCTCTACCCCTCCCAAGAGAAAAATATCTGCTCCAAATGAAAATTAAACAGTATGGAACAGAACACTGGGAGGGGGGGAACAACAAAAAACCAAACAAAACCACAAGCTTTATTTCTTGGGTCATTAATCAGGAATCTTAAACTATGAGTTTGTCAAACCCATTGAGCCTGAACCTGGAATAAGATCTGCAAATAACAGTGAAGTGGAACCTCTGGCTGTGTTTGCCAAACAGAGGCATGTGCTCTTGCTTTTCTTGACCAGCTTTCACAACTGCTTCAGCTGCAAATCTATAGATTGTCAATATCTCTCCCCACCTACTGTAAATGCTGGTTGAGGTATGCAATCTGTGGCTCATGCTTCCTAAACCAATTTACAGCCCACATGGCTCAGAAGCATGTTAAATAGCTCATGGGCAAGGCTGGCTGCTCACTGGTAAAAACCTGAAATACCTAAGGACTGTCAGTGTCACCAGATGTGTTAACACCTGTGAGGGCAATTCAATTCAATACAGGTCCTGAAGGGCAGTTTTGGTCTTTCTTGGGCATAACCAGGCAGATCAGTCCACTTTTAATTCTTCTAACCAGCCTGGTTCTGATAGACTCAAATTAATCTTCTGGCCAGGCTCAGCTCTGCTATAAAACAGGAGTAGGGGTGGGAGGAAGATGCAGCTGTCATGACCAGAGAGTCTCACTTTCTGGGTTTCAGTCCCTCCAAATTACATCTATTTAAACTGGGTCGAAAAGGTTTCTGTAGCTTGCAGCAGACCTGCACACATCCTTTGGCCTCTGTTAGCCAGAAATTACAATTATCTACCTGAGGAAGCCAAGCCGTGGCCTCTATGTCCAGCCATGCTGAGCAAGCACCATCCCAAGACATCTCGCATTCTGTGAAAAGGTTTTAGGTCAGTTCAAGCTGAAAATTAGCCCAGATGCACTGTGGAGTTTATAGTCCAGTTGGCACCTCTTCATACCAGCCCATTTAAAGGCTCCACTTGCCTCCCACACCACAAAAATGTCACTGCTTTCATCAAGGGCAAGCACTGATGGTAAGCTGCATGTCTAGCTGGAAAAATAGAAATAGCCTGGCTTAGGGCTAATGCAGACACAGCAATCTTTCCTTTTGGTCCTGCTGGCTGTTTAATATTTAAACCACGCGACCCTAATTCTCTGTTATGTTGCTTTTTACAATGTATTTTTGATTTGGAGAATAAGCAATGTGCCTGTTCCTCGTTTGGCAGCAGCACAAAGCGACTTTGAACTAACACCATATTCTGTAATTTAGCCTCAGGTACGAAGTTAGCTACTGGATGGACACAAAGAATGTGCCAGACTGGGACAGATCTGGCTGCACAGCCCAGGTCTGCACTGCTTTAAAAAAAAAAAAATAATAAACACAAACGTGCCTGTTTCTGCCTCCACATCCACCTGCGCACTCCCCCGAGCCCAGCACATGTGTAAATCAGGGGCAGACTCAAATCCATGTGGTCTGCACAAGAACTGTGCCTCCATTCATCCCTCCTCCCAAAGCCTGGACTGACATGCTAAACTAATTTTCTGGAATCTGCTTCTGTAGCCAGGCCTGCAAAACGAGCCTGGGCTGCAGTCAGAGGATGCTAGTGCTGAGCTGAGGAGTTGAGACTGACTAAATGTTAGGTGTTCTGCTCTCAAATGCTTACTGCCCAAGCAAAAGAGCAATCTAAAGTAGAGGAGGGGTTTTTTTTTTTGGACGTAACTACCTTTACAAGAGCAGCTCTAGTCTTTTCTTCTGCATTTCCCCTACCTATAAAACCAAATCTATGGCAAAAATAAAAACTCCCATGCCTATTAGGAAAAAGACAAACAGCATTCTTAACAGCTGGATTTATTTGTGGACATCCTGTTCCCCATCTCCTTTACTCTGGACAGATTCTTCATGGACTTCAGCACCGATAAAAACTTGAAAAAAAACATTTTGATCCTGAACCATAATTCTCACCAAGTGATGCCAAACAGAATAGTTCTTGCTGATTTGGGGTCTTTGTGAGGTTGAAATTATTTCTGAGATTTTCAAGAGAAAAGGGAGAAGATATCTGCTAGTCTGTGAACCTCACACAACCACTGCACACAGAACTAGCATCATTTTCAAGCTACAGAGACAGGCTGAGTACTTTTTCTGCCAGCTATTTATTTACAAGTAGTGATTAAAAGCTCTAGAATAGCTGAAGTCTGTAGCAGAGGCTCTTTAGGCACAAGAGGATCCAGAATTCCTGCCAAAGGAACAGACACAGCTGGGTGCAAGTTTCAAGCATGCCTAGTTTTTTAAACCTCAGTCAACCAGCACTCAAAATTCAGGCTGCAGCCCCTCTGAGCTTTTGTCTGATACTGTGTTATCTGCAGATTGGTGGTAAAATATAAGGGTGCCGTATATCTCTGCTGCCTGTTTCTGGAATATATAATTCGTGATAGATTTACCCTTAATTTCATAACGTGGCTCTCACCGACAAATTGTGGCAAAATATTGCCCACAGAGATTTTACTCTGCATCTATTCAGCTTTGGAGACTGGGGAAAACATCAGTATCCCAGGCCCAACATCCTGATTTCCCTTATCATGTGGAAGTACACTGAAGGGAAGAATCAGCACGAGAAGACTCTACTGAAAGTTTCCTTCTCAGGATTCTATCACCTCGAGGTTGAAAATGGAAAGGCAGAGAAAGGAGCCCAGGCTGAGGTTACTGAGTTTGAGTTCCCCACAGAAAGTGGCAGATCCCTTGTGCTGCTGGCACTTTCACATGCCATGCTTTTCCTGGTCTTTCCTAATTACTTAACATTAGTTAGACATTGGTTTGTTTCAGTCAAAGTTCTTCCCTGTGGCAAAAAATAACCAATATGAAACATTTTTGTGATTGTTTTTCCTCATGAACACTGGGCAGGCCTTTCTCCAATCCCTCCTCTGCAGGACTTGATGCATGCATAGCTCATTCAGCAAAATTGTTGTACATGTGGTTTTACTTGAACAAGGACAGTCACCCTGGAGAGTTAATATTCTCGCTTTAAATTTTAATTTCTTTTTGTTGTGTCGGAGCTGTCTTCAGCCAAGAACTCTGGAACTTTTGGTAAGCCTTAAACCCGGGTACTCTCTATTTCTATTTTTTCATTTCATACATCCCCACACTTTCTTTAGTAAAGACAAAAGTAAAAATTGCAAAATATTTCATAAGTTCTTAGAAGAGAGAATCTATTCCTCACAGATTTATTTAGGAGGAATTCATTTTGAAGAAACTGGAGAACATCAAAGCCCTTAAGCTTTTAGAAATTTTTAACTCATCTTTTGAAATATGAAACATGTGTGCCAGACAGTTTTGCCAAATGTTTACATTTTGGTGCATAGCTGAACTGCTGACCAGAAGTTCAAATGCTCTTTGTTCCTAATTTCCCACTGTTATTCACACCCAGTAACACCCTTTGGCCAGCAGAGCTTCCATCTCACAGGGAGCAGAGACTCAAATACTCAGCACTTATAACTCCAGGGTACACAACCTGTGATTTCTCCCTGCATTTTTATCTCTATTTTATCTCTAGCTCAAGGCTTCATGCAGAGCAGTATAAACCTCTCATATTCAAGGAAAGCCCCTTTCCCAAAATAATGAAGTGCCTCACCTTGGTACTTCAACACTGGAAAAGTGGCTGAAATGTGTCTGTGAATCCTCATCCACCCTACAGCCTTTCACTTGCTTCTTATGGCAACAGCTGCCACCAGATCTTCCTACCCTGTGAAATCCCAGATTTGTCGTTTGCCTCTCCTCTCTCCCAAGGCATCAGAGCTGTCCTAGATTTTGGTATAAAATAGACACCTCCTGAGGATTGTTAATGCTACTTTGTGATAATGACTTCCTCTGGAAAGAGGACTGACTGCAAAGGAATGCTGGAGCAGCAAAGTCAATCTAGATATTTATTGAGGCTCCAAAAGTCCAGCGAGATGAACATCAGAGCGAGCAATGGACCCCATGCTACTGAGGGAAATGAAACATCAACGTGGCAAATTTTCACCTTTTGTTACAGTATTCTGGAAGATGCCATGAAAGAGGATGAGACTGATGGTTTTGAGAACAGTCACAACTTCCAGTGTTCCACGGCAGCGATGCAAAGTGGGATTCAGCAGGCACAAACCAAGAGGTGGAAGAGGCAACAAGACCAGCAGCTTCTGGAAGAAAGATAAAACATAAAGGGTAAAATATTCGTTAGGACTAACAAAATTGATGCCCTTCTTGTGAATGATCATTTTAACTCAGGAAAGTGAGGCAGGAAGAGGAAATTGTTGCAACGACCGAGTTTTGCAGGGAGAGGATCAGCTTAACTGGAACAGAAGAGGACAAGTCAGCAAGCATCAGCAGAAAGCATGAGACACACGTGAATCCTCCTCACTTCCAGACACAACGTGGAAGTAGTCTGCAAAAATATGTCAACAAATTATGTGCATGTAAATCAGCAAAGCCACAGCGACTTCAGAGGAGCTCCTTCCACTCATCCCGACAGCCCACCAGGGCAGCAGACAGCATCCTTTTCTTCCCAGGGCTTCTGCTTTGGGAGCAGGCACTACCACCTACTCAGGAAAGGCATCTCTAGGAGCAAGGGGGGTAGAGAGTCAGAGGGAAGGAAGCTGCTGACAACTGACATATCTACAAAATGCTTTCTTAAGGCCAGGCTGGAGCTTTTCCCACTGCCTACTTGCAGAAGAGGTAGCTGGAAGGGATTTGATCTTACTCTGACTGCACGTGAGAAAATCCCAAAACCGCACAAAGGATGATTTTTCCCATGGAAATGAGATGCAGAGACCAGAGTTGCTGTATATAGATATACAGCCTTTCCTTCCTACACCATTCATTCTTTTAGTTGCATATTGCCAAGTAGAGACAACCTGGTATATTTGGGCTTTTTATTATTTCAGCAGCCGTCCAAAACCTTAAAAAAATAAAAATTGTAGGCTTCTTAAGGGTATCTTAATGCATTTGACCATGAAAAGAATCAGGAAAAACTTAGAAATACAGTCTTTACAAAAGTGGTCTTGCTGTTACAGGAGAAAGTAGATTTAATTTTTGATCTTGACGTAAGCTGATGAAAAATCCAAAATCTTTGTCTTCAATGAGCTTTGGAACAAACTCTGTGGGATCACAGTTGTGTTCATATCCCTCCCTTCAAACCCAAGTTTTACAGCAATACACTGAATTCACCCAGTCAGATCTGACCACACTTGAGCTACTCTCCTGCTCAGCTAAAGGTCAAAGAAGAGAACCAAAGGAAATACTCCCAACAGGATTTTACTGGAAAGAACAACATGTATTTGTATCTCATCTCAAAGGTAAAACAGACCAAGCAAGAGTCTGTAAGACAAAAACAATCACCAAACAGGTTTACACCAGGATGGCAGAGGAGTGGCCTGTCAGAACTTGCTGAAGGAAGAGAAGTGTTGAACTGGCAACAGACCGGTCACGGCGAGATGGGGCTGAGCCTTTGGACTCCAGGGGAGCTCTGTGAAGTGACCAAGATGTCACCAAGATGTCAGGCCCTAAAGCACCCCTTCAGAATTCCAACACTTCTCCAGTTGCAGTCATTAAGAGTTACCAGGCAGCAGGAGCTCTGCAAGTCGTGAGAACTGACTTTCCCTTAGGACTGGCATGGTTTTAGCACTTTCTGCCATACTGTCTTTAATTAGCTCACCACAAATCTTTCTTAGGTTTTTATGCTGTATTTAGAAATAGGTAGAGCCACCAGCCACTGCTGAAGGAGGATGGTGGCGCAGAAACAGTGCTTTTGACATTTTATCACACAGAACTACCAAAAAAACGTAGACACCAATGATGATGCTGTAAACACTTGATCTCAGAGAAGTTACCAAGTGGTGAAAAAAAGCAAAAATTACAGTCAAACACAAATGTGGGAGGGCCAATATCTAGCAACAACAATTTTGAAGAATATCTTATTTCACAGTGATAAAGGAATTTCCAGAGCAAGCATTCTTGAAGAGTTTCCTAACCTCTCTCTGGCAAGGTTTTCCAAAATACCTAGAAAGGAAAGATCCCACACCTCCATTTTGCAATTAAAGAGCTTCAGATCCTGAAAGAGCTTAAAGGCTGCTCCTGAAGTCTTGCATAGAACTGGAAACAAGCTGTCACTTGGCTGAAGTGTGTGCCACAACAGTGAGCTTATCCATCTCCTTTCCTACAGAGGGTGACAGACTTTTATCAGTGTTTTACTCAGCAGAGGTTACAACAGCATTGGGAAGGCAAGAGGCACCCGTGCAATTAAGGCTAAAAAAGCTGTAGACTTGTCCATGCTATCCATGACAGAACCAGCAGGAAAAAAAAACCAAAAAACAAAAAAAAAAAACCCAAA
>WEKY01056093.1:77052-94923 GCA_013390045.1 Picathartes gymnocephalus
AAAAAAAAAACCACCTCACAGCAGGGTTCCTGCACCATCTGATTCATTGCAGTTAATGCATAGAAAAAAGACAAAAGATTTTTCATTATGCTTTTTGGGATGACTTCCAGGATCCCATTTTTATTTCCTGACAATTGCCATTTTCACGACACTGCAAAGCCAACAACATCTCTACAAAAAAAAAGTCATGTCACTCTGCATGCACAGTAGAAACAATTACACACTAATTAAAATAGCAAAGGAAAATGCCATTCACTAGGGAACAGTTTCTTCCCAGTGAAAGGTGGATGTATTGAGATTTCAAAGAACTGCTTCATATTTAATTTTTCACACTTTTGTTTATTTAGGGCTGTTATGTCAGTAAGAGATACATCATTCCAGCACCATCCTAAAAATCATGTCTTTCAAATACCCACCTCCTCAATTCCAGTAAGGCTCTGAACATATAAAATTTCCATTTTCACTACATCTGCAGCACAATTCTAATTAGCAGATAGACCATTACCTTATCTTTGTTATTCATACTTTTAATATTAAAACTGAAAGAATAAATCTTCTCTTACATTCTCATGGTATTTGTTTTGCTTCTGCACTTCCTCTGGCTTGGACAATTCCAAGAGCTGACTTTTATTTTCTTTCCCAAGTCTGTTTCACTTTAGGGGTATATTAATTTTTGTCAGTGTTTCCAGTGAAAAGAATTCAAGAACTATTTCTACAGAGTGGGCCACATTCCATTAAAGCCAGTAGAGAGGGACTCACACAAAACTTGGATGGGACCCATCAGATCCCTTAATATCCTGTTTTCCTTTTGTTTAACCTACAATTGTTCTGGAATCCAAATGTGTCAGCTAAAATGATAAATTAGAGTGAATATTAGAAATGGACTTCTCCCAAAACTTTGTATTTGAATACTCAAATACTGTGGGGGACATCAGATCTCAGCCTCAATTATGGAATTCATTTTCCCACCAACACTACAATCAACTGAATTAAATCCCCTAAGGTCAAACACTAGGCTTGGGTTCCATATTTAATTACAGTATTTGCCATACAGAAGTGTTGCTGCTTAATTTGGCACAGAATACAACTTACAGACACATCATATCGGTAATAAAATATTCTGCAGCCCTCACATACCTTTGAGGGTTGAATTTAAACTCCAAATAACGGAGGGAGGTATTTTGAGAGAGAAGCTTCAGAGTACTTGCAGAATTCTTGAATCCAGGCAGTTGTGTGGGTCAAAGAGGACCCTTGTCACTTCTCGTGCTGCTGATAATCATCACCAGCTTGCCAAATGAACAATTAGCACCAACATGGACCTTGCAAAGCAGCTTTCAACCCTGTATTTTAGATGAGCCAGAAGATACATGGGTTTGCATCTCTAGAAGAGAACATTTGAGTACAAGTCTAGATTGTCAGATAAAGAAGAAATATCAGACATTCATAGGTGCTATTTGTATTCTTTGCCTTAAGGATTTTTTCCCCCGGGCATTTTTTTTAATTTTTTTCAGTAATTCTTTGGTATCATTAATATCAACCAAGGATTATAGTGAAATACTGGCTTTTAGAAGATCATTCTTATGACCTTTTACAAAGCTACTTAGCCTCAGTTACACGATCACACATGGCTAACATCTAAAAGTGCAGGGTTTTTTTCTTTAGAGCTTATTCGTATGCCTATGAACAAATGGTGGAAATTCTAAATCTATCCCATTTACTACAAAGTCATTCCTCTCGGGGGGAAAACCCAAACAGACATCCAGGCCCCTCTAGATAGAGAAGGTGCCACGTAACTCACATGGGCAGAGCACGAACCACCTCCCCCTGAACCAGCTCGTGCAGGCACTGCCAAGACTGCACCAGTGGCCTTTGGGCCATTATGGCAACCCAGCCACGGAGGGACAACAACAGGTAAAAAGCATCCCTAAGGGATAGGAATCTGCATCCAAAAAGCCCCACCAGTTTCTCATGTTCACAGCTGAACCAAGAGTTACCCACGGTTGGTGCTCTGGGAGGGACGGGCAGCTCTTCTCACACTGATTCAGGGATCCACTGAGGGTCCAGCAGGAGGCTGCTCTGAATGCTCTGGTGACTCAGTGACAAAATGCCATCCCTGGTGGATCTGTTGATGGACACTCAGTCCCTTGGTGTCTGGTGCTGGTAACCACATTCCCAGCCGGCACCTACCATGGATCCGCCCTTCCAGCCCCCGCTGCACAGGGACAGAGCTCTCACTTACGGTCATTTACCTTTCATGAGGAATGAACACAAGGATATGACAGCTAAAGATAACCAAAACATGCCATGAGGCCTCTAATAATGCCACAGGGCCAAAGAGCTGCCTGGAGAAGAAGCCCAAATTTGCAAAAAAATTCCCCATCAGCTCCAGTAGCCTCTTACAACTGAGCTAAACTAGAGCAGCACACCATTCAAAGCATGCATTACACTTGATGATGATTATATATCAGGCATTTATTTCCTGTGCTGAGCAGATTTAAAACAGATTCATCAGTGTGGGACTATTAAGCCAACTGCAGGGAAAGGCTGAACTTTGCAGCATAGTCATTTCAGCACAATAAGTCACATTTAATGCAGGTTTTTTTCCATTTTTGTTCCTCAGGAAAAGAAAAAAGGGTGAAGGCAGAGCTACAGAGGCCTTGTAGGAGATTCGAAACAAGGAAGGGACCATTTATTATGGGTACAGACTTCCGCATTGTAATTCAAAAATAAGTGTGAATACCTTGCTAATCATTCTTTCAGCCATAACAAGTTACCTGAAGTGGGCTGACAAGACTGTATAATGGCATACAGTTCTGTAAGCAGTAAATATCTGTAAGAACAAAGCCCCATTCTTGATGAACACCATGCCAGCGTTTCATTTCCACCCCTCACAGGATTAATAAAAAACACAGTGCCACAGGAAAGCTACTTGTACACAAATCTAATTATTACAGACCACAAGGTAATGAGTTGGGTGGATGACATATTCTGAGCACAGTCATGTACTCCACGAGGCCCTAAAAAAATATCCTGCAAGGGACAACATGAAATTTAATTTTCATTCAACTTAATGGTTAAAACATTAACTTTCTAAACAGTATAAGTAAGAAAAAAATTCTCAAAGACCTGTAACCTTTTCCTTACAAAAATAATCTGCATCTCAAAGCACAGGCACACTGGAAGCAGAATGAAAGGTTGGCACATCAATCATCTGCAAAAGGGAACTTTTCCCATGTGTCCAATGTGTTATGCCTTGAACTTTATTATTGAACACTGAAAAGATTTGACATGCTATTCATCAGCATTTGGAAAGCTCCAACTTATCTCCCTGACAAACTGATTGCATTTTCATGGCACCAATATGTATATATTTTTAAAATTTTTCTCAGAGAACAAGCATTAAGAGTATTCCTAATTTTATACAGTCATCTGGATATGAAGTCATGACACCAAGTAATTTTTTACAAGTACTGTGAGAATAACCAGGAGGCTCTATTAACTCGACCACACAGTCTCATTACAACTTTAAAAGTACTCAGCAGAATAAAATGATAGTCACCATGAGCTCTCCAGATCCACGGGATCTCGAACAGTGAGCATGGAAACTATTGCTGCCTGCACGAAACAGAAAGCTAAGGGGGTGGGATAAGGAAGGAAATGCTTCTTGCAGCTTGGAAAAGTCTATACACAATTTGATGGTACATCTCCAGCTCAGAAGACAGACAGCATAACATGGCTGCTAACTGCAAAATAGCATCCAGTCAAAAAAATTAAGCCCTGAATTTTGTGCAAGCTTCTCCAATAAATACAAATCCACATATCCCTTACAACCCAAATGCAAACCAGAGACTTTAACTGGATCCAAACTGAACTTCAATTAATAGAAAACACGGCTCAGGTTTGCTTGAAAACATACACAGCCTGTGCTGTCAAAGACAAGAAGACACAGCAAGGGCTTGTTATTAAGGAGACAGCACAAGTTCAGCGCTAACTGGAGCGAGGATTCGGTGCAAATAGGGAGTTAGGGAACTTCTGGGCCATCTCAGCATTCAGTTTGGATTAAAGGCAAGGCATAACTTCAGGAAGCAGCTATATGGAAGTTTTGTAAACATCTGCAAAGTTCCTAAAAAGTAAAATTCTACAGCAAAACTGTAAACAGGACAGTTCAACCTTAGCTCTCCTCCCAGACGTGTAATAAGCTTACTTCATGCTGCATGTTTGCCACCACACTGAAGCAGAGGATAGCACAGATGGAAATCCTAATTGTATGGCTATCACTTCACCCATAAAACAATAATTTGAATTCTCTAGATGCATTAAAGGATGTATGCTGCTGACTGCTGAACTCACACTGCTACTCAGGTCAAAAGAAAAAAAAAATCAACTAGCTACATACAGATGTCAGAGTAAATCCAAGTGAAATATGGCAGGCCTTTTGCACACTTTATGTCTTCCATCAGCTTTCTGCTTTCACTTGACAACACAGTGGAATTTTTGGGAAGCAGAGATCAGATATCTTAATCTAGCTGAGATTTCAAACCTTTGCAGCAGGGACTGTCTAATGCAATACATAAGGAGATTGGCATAAAAGCTGAAAGTACATCAGCATAAATCCTACTCCTCCAAGTAAAAATTATGTCATCACCATCATGAAATAGAGATAAACTCCCTAAAATGAGCTATTCCATCTTGAGCTGCTGTTGGATTTTCAGTCTTCCTGAAGTGTCCATCTAGGCTGTAAATTCCTCGGAGCAGGAAACATTTTATCTTCAGCAGTGAGGAGAGAGCGCCAAGCACACGCTCTGTGTTAAGTAATGTGCACACATACACGCACATCCCCACCATATCCAGCTAGATATACCATTGAATAACAGCCTATCTTGAACAGAATGCAGGAAACTTTAATTATTTTCTCTATGCATCTTCCAAGCAGTGTTTCCGGCAGGACTTCCAAGGAATTGGCTTGTTCCCAGAACTCCTGGAAAAGCCTTTCCTTCCTGCAGCATGCCAGAAAGCACTTCAGCATGAGCATGGATTCCCCTCAAAAATAAGCAGACAGGAATGGAGTACAAGAAAAAAAAAAAAATTTAAGAGCAAAGTTCAGAAGACTGCACAATATTTTTCTAAAGGCTCCAAAGAAACCCTTTTGCAGAATTAATACTTGAAGCATAGGTGAAGCGAGTGGAGCTTTAGATTAACTATTTGATCAGCTGAAGGAGACTCAGATGGGGTTTGGGGAATTTTCAGTTTGTCATGGGCACGAGAGTCCATCCACCATGGACAAAAAGGAGTGCCAGCAAAGACTGAAACTGTCTTATGTCATATCCTAACAGGTCGTCGTGTTGGTTCCCTTATCACCACCAAAAACAGGTCTCAGAGAAAGCCTTCTGGGGCTCTCCACACCTCAGACTAGGATAGCAAGCCAGGGAAAAGCTGTGTCAGTGGGAACAAAGGGGTACAGGTCTCTCCCAGATCACAGCAAAGTCAGGAAATCATTTTACCAGATCCCATCATCACACGAGATTCCTCATTTCTGTCACAGTTACCTTGCCAGGAAGAATACACAGCCTCGTGAGAAACCTTGGACCTGCCTCGAGTTGGTTTGGGGGTGAACCTAAGGCTTTTGAGGTGCATCAGGCTTATTTTTTTTTTTTTTTTTTGTTCTGAACTTAACCTACAGTTCCCAAATCTCCCAGAGCTGCTGACTCACTGCACAGAAGCCGTGGTGTTGTGCCATGGAAGTGTCCACAGCTTCCAGACACAGAGCAGGCTGAGGGCAGCCCTGAGCAGCTACTCTGGCCAAATATAGGAAACTCTCAGATTTCACCGAGGTTTCTGAGATGGCAGAAAGTAAAAGAGGGGAAGAAAAGACTTGTCTAGGAAAATTCAGACCTACAGTGGCTGTAACTGGAACTCACATGACTTTTAGTGATAAAAGTTACGGTTCTGGTGGGTCAGAGATTCCCTGGAAATCAAAGCATCTGCGTTTGGCTGCCTTTTGGAATTTGCAGTTGTTATTGTCACAGAGCAAACCACGAGGCTGCAGATAAAAAGCTGCCTATCAGCCATAACAGGGCCAAACAGAATTTCTGATTTATGTTGCTCAGGTCTCATGCACTTGAGCCCAGCCACAGACCCATAATCTGCTCTGATGGCACCCAGGCTGCTTTGTATATCCACTCTGTCTTGGTTTGTGAGCTCAAGTGAGATTTTATGCCCAGAGTCCACCGTGGTGCACACAGAACTGCACAGGATGTTGTGCAGTAATGATTACATCTCGAGTTCCCTGGCTACTGCCTAACATCAAATCTCAGTTTGTTTTCTCATCTCTTATCATAAATCACTCTTGAAGTGACTGCCAAATGAATGAAAGGGAATGCTAAAAACATACAGGAACACTCACCAAGGAAGCTAAAGAAATTTTCATTGTAATTAGACTAAAGCAAGGACCCACCCAGAACAGTTGGCAATTCCCCCAAGCAGGGCTGCTCTTCCCATGCAAAGCAATTTTCAACCAAGGATTTCTTTAGATAGGGCATCCCCAAATAATTTATCTACTCCCAAAAAGAGTAACGTTCCTAGGTTCTTGAACTGCTCTGTTATTTCACAGCACTTGCAATTATTTAAACAACTCTTCATGCTCCTGACACTAAATGCAGTCTTTCAGCTTTTCTTTCCCAAGTCAGCTTTTCCTGCTCTTGTATTTTGCAGAAAGAAGCCTCTGGAAACAGCTCCTGTGCTGGCCTGGCATGAAAGTGCAGCTCTCCTTTTAAGCCTTGCCTTTGGCCTAAACACTCAGTTCTAATAATATTTGAGTTGCATCATTTGGTCAACACCAGTGTAATGCTCACAGCTTACAAAGACTGCAGCAGAATAGCTCCTCGTGGCTCTCTAGCTCAACTACCAAAAAAAAATCTAAAACATCTCTCAAAAATGTAAAATCATATTTCTGCATATATACACGAATCTTCTAACAGCTGAAGTAAAATTACTTCTCAAGCTCAAAGCTGAAAACAGATGGCAAGTGCAGCACTGAGCATCTGACAGTGCTTTGGTAGCCCAGCTACAACTGCTTACAAACACTGCTTTGGGATCCTTCTCTCACCCACCCCTGCATATTGAAAATTCTCCCAGCTAAATCTCCTCAAGTTCTCATCAGTCCTTTTTGCTGCTATTTCCTGGTCACATTGAGGGTTTGTTTTCTTTCAGGACAGACATTCCCTGCTGTGCTTTTCCTGCTTTCAGAATATTTTTAATATTTATTTTAAGTTGCTATGACAACAGGGAATAACAGATGGTAAGAGTTAAAATTATGCCACAGGAGACATTTATCATCATAGCTCTGTATAATGTGAGCTCTTGTTCTCTGAATTTTTCCCCAAGATGGACGCTCTCCTCGTTATTTTATGAAGGCACACTAATGAATGTATATGCCTAATGAGTAGTATAAGGCTCTCAAATTTATCAGCACATATTTTGATGGGGTATGGTAATTGCATTAATGAGAAAGTGGCAATGTTTATTTCTTGCCATTTCTCATCACTACTGAAAGAGCCAGGCTTCTGATGGCAGATTTCATGCTTACCTCTGTCCCCAAATAAATCACATTCATTTCTGTGGTGCCAAGTTTTAAAAAAATAAATAAATAAAAGGTATTCAGTACCATTAAGGTAACTGAAATCCAGAATGGGTTACATAAGATGTATAGGAGCACTTTATATAACCCTAGTCCTTCAGAGGGATCATGTACATCTCCAATAATCTACTCACTCTGGGAAGGATCCAACAAAATATAAATACAGCTACTGCTAACTTAGAAAATGCGGCGTGCACCTGTGAGACCTGAATCTGAGAGGTGGAGAGTGCTGAACTTGGGGTCCACACCTCAGAACACCAGGACAACTTTCAGTACTGACTTCAGGAAATATTTGCAAGTGTTATTCTGTTCTTCATTAGGCTTGGGCCAGCTGAGGCAGTTTTATTTGTCACCCATGGTAGGGATGCTTGGCTAGCAATAACTCTGATATCTTCTCCTTGTAAGTCTTAAAAATCTCATTATAATGCCAAGTATTCAGAAATCATCAATTTTTAGGACAAAACTTCCGTCCAAAAATGTGACACTAACTCTTGGAGCAACTCATGGAAAGGAGTTCAGCCACGCCAGCCTCCCTGGGAATCTCCACCATCACATCCCAGCAGCCAGTCACTAGTGGGGACCTGCAGGGCTCCGTTTTGGGTCTCTTTAATGCCCTCATGAATGACTTGGTGCAGGACTTGAAGGGTACACTAAATTTGCTGACAACACCTAGCTGGGAGGAGCTGCTGTCTCCCTCAGCAGATAAAGCCTGGCAAACGAGAGGGCTGGGCAATCATCAGCCACGTGAAGCTCAGAAAGGGAAAGTGCCAGGTCCTGCACGTGGGGTGGGGCAGCGTGCACAGACTGGGAATGAGCAGATGGAGAGAGACTCAGTGGAAAGGGTCCTGGGGGTCCTGGATGGTGGAGAGTTGAACATGAGGGAGCAGTGCCCTGGCAGCCAGGAGGGACATCTGTGTCCCGAGGGCATCAGGGGGCAAGGGAGGATTGTCCTGCTCTGCTCCGGGCTGGAGTGGCCTCACCTTGAATATTGTGTGCAGCTCGGGGTGCCACAGTGTCAGAAAGATATAGAGCTATTAGAGAGCACCCAGAGGAATGGCTACAAAGACAGTGAAGGGTCTGGAGGGGAAGCCACACACAGAACAGCTGAGTGGTCTGTTCAGCCCAGAGCAGAGCAGACTGAGGGCAGATCTCTCCACAATTACAGCTTCCTCAGGAGGGGCAGGCACTGATCTCTAGCAATCCGAGAGAGGACTCGAGGAAATGCCACAAAGCTGTGGCAGGGGAAGCTCAGGCTGGATATTATGACAAGGTTCTTCACCCAGGGTGTAGGCAGGCACCAGAAAAGGCTCCCCCAAGGGACTGGAGCTGGCACCAAGCTTGCCAGAGTGCAGAAAGCATTTGGACAATGCTCTCAAGCAGATGGTGGGATTCTTGGGGTTGTCCTGTGCAGGACCAGCTGAACTTCTGTGATGCTCGTGGGTCCCTTTAAACTCAGGATGTTCTCTGATCTTGCCTTGGGTCTCCCCAGTTTGCTTAGTTATTATGGTTTAACCCATACGCACGAGGCACAGGTCACACTCTCCCTTTGGGACCTGGCAGCTTGTGCAAGGCAGCAGTCTCAGCATGAGTGGGGAACATGTGGTTCACACCACCTCAAGTACCAGATACCTTCAACAATGTTTGGTCTCCCAAGGATACAGCAGTCACAGAACATCAAGCAAATTCCACAGGATCAGCAACCTTAAAAATGTCTTAACAGATTGATAATGCTCAGAGCTACCAGGCAATACTAACAAAAAAAAAAAAAAAAACCACCCATATACATAGAATCAGAGATTGGTTTAGGTTGAAATTAACCTTAAAAATCCTTTCACTCCAATCCCCCTGCCATGGGCAGGGACACCCTACACTAGATCAGGTTGCTCCATGCCTCATCCAGCCTGGCCTTGAACATTTCCAGAGATGGAGCATCCACAGCTTCTCTGGGCAATGTATTTCCATGTCTCAACTGAAGAATTTCTTCCTGATACCTAATCTAAACCTTCCCTCTTTCAGTTTAAGGCCATCCCTCCCTGTCCTAGCACTGCATGTCACTGTAAAAAGTCCCTCTCCAGCTGTCTTGCAGCCACCTTTAGCTGTATAACCTGAATTCTGTGGAACACCACTCATCCCTACTCTGCACTCTCTCATCAAACCACTGACCACAGCTCTGAGTGTGACCATCCAGGCAATTCCTCCTTCACTAAGCAGTCCATTCCATCCACCAAACCCATGCCTCACATAGCCATAGCTCTGAACAAAGTTTATGGAAATAAACACTAAATAACTGTGAGCATTTTCTCTAATATATTCATTTGAACGTCAAGAGTGGCAAAGAATTTGAGACTAGAAATGTCAGTACAGCTCTGCTCTCCAAAATGTACGAGTTGCTATAAAGTAATGGCTTACAGTTCCCAAGCTAGAATGATACCCAAAATGAATATCAAATGCAGATTAAATTCTTTATAATTATGCTAAAATCCAGAACATGGGGACAAGTCCAGGCTTTGATTACTCTATGTACTGTTTTTCTTCAAGTTGTTAGAATTACTTTTCATAAAAGCTAGTCATTGCACATCTGCAAACAAATGATCTGGAACAGCAGGAATTGTTATTCAAAGGCAATAGATACAGAACCTAAAAAAAAAAAAATCTCATACCTACAAAAAGGTAGTGCATCACACACAGGCTGATTTCCAAAACAGACAATTATGGGCAATGCCTTCACCACCTGCTGTAACCAACCAGGAACACGAGGAGGAAAGAAACGTGGCATCATAAGAAAAGATGGTTTTAATTAAGACGTGCTGCAGAATCTTTACTGCTGCAGATCCACAAAACAAACCAAAAAAAAAAAAAAGTAACATTTGGTTTCCAAATTAAATGTTTGCTTCAGTAAAGCAGCTTATTTGTACAGTTAAGCCACTGACAAAAAGAATTGCCCTTTAAAAGACAGGCAATCCTCAAAGTGCAACCTGAACACCTCTCTGTGTCAAGAGCAAGCAGCTTCAAAGGGGTGACCAAAAAGAGGAAACCATTCTGCACATGGAGAAATTGCCCCCTGGCTTGATTTAGTGGCAGACCTGCTGCAGGACACGGCAAGGATTGCACAGACTGTCACAGCAAACCGGGCTGTGAGCATAAACGCCTTCAGAAAAGCTCCCCGACACCAATTCAGTCCTTTCCAAAGGCTCTTTATCTCGTGTGCCACCTTGCACATGTGCAAAGCCCACCTGAGGCTCCATGAAAACAGAAGAGCCAACTCAGGTACTTGCCCTTACACTCATCAAGACATTTGCCAACATTAACTCAGATGCCTACATGCTTTTCTGGACTACTGTGAGCAGTTTTCTGACTTCCAATTCTCCAGCAAGATTACAAGCATCTGACTGTGGCAAAAACACAGAAAAATACTGGGCAGAAGTTGTTGCCTTTTTTTTGGTGCAAAGGTATCTATTGGATCATGCCTCAGTCTGGGTATTTAGGCATAAAAGTAGCATGAGGTAATCCCTCTACTGAGTGATTTAATTGGGGGTTTAAAAAAGCCTTTCATTCTGACTAAAATCAGAAATGTGAGATACTGGCCTGATTTTAAAACATAGTGATGTAAACCATACGTTGTCTCCCTGTGTGATTTATATTTACATAAATGTTTCATTCATGCATCTTTCCTAACCAACTCAGCACGTACTTGTCACTGAGAATCTCTAACTGCACAGAGTAAGTGTTCCCTCTTGCCAGACATTTAAAAAACTAAAATTAGTTTTTAGGCAAACTTCAGCCTGGAAGTTTGCCCAAAGAAAAGATATTGATTATGAAGTTTATCAGCCTTGAATAGGCAAAGAAAACCCACCAATTCTGGCATTCCATATGCTAATAAGCAACTTAAAGACTTTGGGTTTTCCTTTGGCTGGCTGCCATGCATTTCTTGAGAATCAAGAAGCCATTCCAGGCTTCCCAAGCCATTCCTTCCATATAAGGGAACTGGAAGGAAACTCTTCCTAGGATCTGCTTTCCCTTGAAATGAGTCAGCTGAGCAGGGGTGATTTTTCACACACAGTTCACTCCAAGCCTGCCAGGTTGCCCAGCAGAGCACAAGCACAGAAGGCAGCACTGGCAGAGGATAAAACACAAGTGCGGCGCCCTCTGTTAATCCACAGTAAGAATTAACATCACAACTAATTGCACTGCAGGTGTGATGTGTCAGAAGTTTTGCAGCAAGCTGAGAAACAGTTTCACCCCTCAGCAGGGAGGTGACAGAGCTCATTCATCTGAGGCAGACCCGTAATTAATCCTAATGATCCGTCAGGAGCACAGTCAGCCTCTGACAGCCTCAGCAGAGAAATGCTAAACCCTGAACTGTGTTTATCCCAAACGTGCAGAGACAAGCCATACACCCTTTCAGCCTTCAGCTGCTGAAATTTAGGAGCTTGGGAGGGGATTGCACAGCTTCTCCTGCACTTCCAAAACAGAACATCCCAGTAACTGCTCTGCAAACACAGAAGTAGAGTGGCCGGAGACATTGGTACTACTTGTGTTTTCTGAGTTATAAATAGAGCACACTGCACAAGCTTTCATTGCTTAGGATAACCTCCAAGGAAAGGCAGGCTGACTGAAGGTCACTCATTTGTGATGGTTTCTTACATCCACAGGGGTCAGGAAACCTGTGTTTTGGAAGTTTGTTGCTATTAAAGCAGAACAAGTTCCTCCAAGTTGTGCTTCAAAGTAGATTCCCCCAAATTCTTGCCAGATGCAACTGGAACCTGTTTGTGCCCAGTGCAGCTGGTAACACGTTTGTTCTCACTGGAATCGTGGAAAGGCGAAGGGGAAATTAAAATATGGCAAAGTCACACTGGCACCATACTTCCTTCAGAGGTGACAGCGCCTTGGCAGCTGAAAACACAGTTACTGTGTTGAGATCTATTTTAAACTAATTCTGAATGTCAGGGCTACAAAAATCGAGGCTTTGGGAAAACAAGCAGCTATAAGCTAACCACAGATTACATTCAACTTCAAGTAGCTTCCTTGTTAGGATATTTCAGCAAAGAAGAATGTTATAATTGACTCATTTCCAAGGTTCAGGGGTCCTGTAGTTGTGTACATAATTAGTTTATCATTAAAAATTGCTTTTCCTTAGTTCATCCAGCCACAGCAGTGGTTTAACTCAGTGTTATCACAGGCTGTCAAGTGCAGATGATACCAGAGTCAGACTATGCTGCCTTTAAGGTGTTATAATCTTATTTACTGCACAGCACTTCCCTTGCCCAAGAACATGCTTGACACAATTTGCATCCTCAATATGACTCTTGCTGCTCTTCATCCAAGAGTGACCAACGTCATATTATCAGAATTGCCACAATTACTGAGAACTTGAAATAAGAAAGGATTTCCTCTCATTTAGCAATGCCTGCTCAAAAAGAAGCTGCTGAACTACTCTCCAAGTTGTGCAAAGCAAGTGCCAGTTTTTAAAGTAGAAGAGGCAAGCAGTCTCCATATCCACGCTGGGAGCTGTGACCGAGGGAAGGGAAGAACCTGGTGAATTAAAGGGGTTTTCAATGCAAGCAGTTGGTTACATTTGGAATTAATCATCTCACTAGAATGCTAAATTGTTAGGTCAACTCCACATAGCAGCATAACCACGGCGAAATGAAATCACTTACATTAAGGTAGGGGTTGAGAAAAGTGCTTTGCAAAAGCATCAAGAACCAGTAAAGTGGAGTACGTGGTTCGGAAATTGGTGAAATCGTGTATTTCACAATTTTCAAGTTTCCTGCCTTTGGAAGACTTGACTGTACGCCAAATACAACTACCAATTAATTTGTTGGCGTGTGTATACTTGTGTTATTTTAAATATGTAGTAGCTGGTTTTGCATTTTAATTTGTCATTTTTCTAGGAAAACACATGGAATGGTGACCAAAGGAAAAAAACATTAATCACTCCAGGCTTGACAAGAGAGCAGAGACTGCACTGTAGAGTCACAATATCAACTTTTGTCTGGGACAAGAGAAGCTGCAGCCACCCCGAGTGTTCACACAGCCCTGGAAGTGTCTTCTATTCCTGAAGGAAGCTGCAATAAAATAGTGTTCAAGGATGGAAAAGGTGGAGTAGCATGGGCTGAGGGACCACAGGTGACCACGCAGCTGCTGGGACAAACCAAATACATATCAAGTCCATTCTGAATATGCTGCTTTCATTTGTCTTACACAAAGATGCTGGCTTTCTCGTGGGATTGTTTCATTTTCTTATTTTTATTTTGTTAAACGAGGGATACTGAGGCTGGCCAAGACTGGAAGGTCAATCAAATTTAACCAGCAGTTTTGCAGGAAGGTGGGGAATTGGTATCAGCTGAGCATCCTCCTCAGTGCATCAGAAAGGGAATTTATTTTTTGGAGAAGTTATAATTTTTGTTAAAGTTTACAAGCCAACTTTGGATATTCAGAAAACAAACTCCTACCACAAAAATTAACACTCAGATCTACAAACCTTCATTGTGATGAAAAGTGAGTCTTTCTGATCACAACCCCCCCTTCCAGCAGCCAAAAACTCTGGTACCAGAGAGCCCCAGGGCTGAGGCAGAAATAGCCTCAACTCCACTGGGTAACTCCCAGGTCTGCAGGTCCTGGTCCACCCCTCCAATATCCCACAAAGATCTAGGTCACAGCTTACAACATGGTTATTTAAAACAGGTTATTCCCTCTGCTACCTAAGGATTTAAAGCCAGCTCAAATAGATTATGCCTTCCTCCAGGCAGTACGAACACTCATCTTACCTGAAGGGTGCAATAAGAAGGAATGATCTTTTGTGCTGTAGCTATTACACATGCCCAGTTTTAAGATTAAAAGTTCTTATTCCCTATCCACATGGACACCACGTGTGTAAGGAAATGCTTTAATTAAATTCATTGAACTACAATGTGAGCCATGATTTAAATAATAGAAAAATGAGGTATTGAATTTCCAAGGATATTTTGTAATTGGAATGAGAGCAGCTGCCAAAAGACAAAAAAAGCTTGAGGGCAAACAGGGTCTGTGGGCTTGGGCAACAGCAGGTAAGCAGAACACTGAATCTGAGATGGATTACATGGGTTTGTCTCATTTGAAAAGAAAGAGACTGATGAATTAACAAAGTCCTCTGAAATAAAACTCACATGTAAGAAAATAATACCAGACTCTGAACACACTCCACTGATAAACTGAAAACAGCAAAGTGCTCTTCCTGTGAGGACACATTCTCTGGTAGAGAAGGAGGAACAAAAAACACTTTTGTTAGCGTGGTTTCACAAAAGTTAGAGTTGGTTCAGGTAGAATTATTTATTATCCAATTAAACCCTGCCTAATTTTTGCTAAGATCCAGTGTGTGCTTAGAAAAAAGTCATTCTCTAAGACACAAACAGCTGAGGGAAGCCTTCACCAACTCCTGTGGTTCTTCAACAGGGTGGAAAACATCCTCAGTGCAAATGAACCTTGCAAGTCAGGATTCCCACAATTTGCTTCTGCCATAAAGAAAAACACCTTGCTGCATGATCTGAGCAGGCATCCTGGCCATCTGAGGCTTCTAAATTCTCTTTAAATGAAATCAGCACCTCCTGTGCTCACAGGGAACTAAGCAATGGGGAGCTGGTAATGCTTTCAGGACAGGGGCAGCAAGAGTGCAGAATTGTGTAGGGCAGAAAGTACCATGGCATAAACACTGCCAGGAGCAGCCAGCAGGGAAACACTGACCAAACCAGCAGATGGACACTATGCTCACCAAAAAATTTAAGTGTTCTTTACTGTCCAAAGCCACAGGTCAAAATAAAGACAATAAAATGCAGAGGTACCAGACTTAACCCATCTCCCAGCTCTGCAGCAGCCTCTGCTTACTTAGTAAGAATATAAATATATGTATGAAATTAAAAAGTCTGGATGAAACTATCAAACCCAGTTCCCACAGGGTGCCCTAACATTAAATATTTTCACAGGACCATAGTTCTAGCTTAAAGACACAAGTAGTAATAACATTTTACTTCAAGTTTTTCAATAATGGGCAATATTTTGAGAGCACCTGGAGACAAAAGCTCATGGGAGAATTACAGGCTTCATTGGAAACTATGGTCATACTATTGCAGAGGGGGAAAAATGGATAACTCGGTATTTTTCTAAGTCTCATTAACTTAAACCAAGTACAGAATTTGGGAGGAGTCTGACTCATGACACTGGAATGTTCAGTGTTGTCAATATTGAATAAACTCACTGTCACACCTACCCTTTCTACACTTCAGTCTGGACAACAGAGCTAAGCACAGATCTAAATTTGGGTTTTGAACCCAGAAATCAATCAATGATCAAATTTAATCATGTTGACCATGCAGTTATGAACCACCTCCAGTGAACAATGAAATCACCTTTATAAGTAAGCAACTACTCCAAAACCCATTATGAATTGCATAGAGGATCCGACTGTTTTCATTTCAAATTAACCAGCTTGGTTTCAAGTCCAAACCACTGCCAAAATAAACCAGAATGCCTATAGTTACATCATCACACAAAAGGCAACCTAAGTATCCCTTTCCTGAGGCAGTGATGGCATCTAATCAATTTAAATTCACATTATTAATTGTGCAGCAATAGAAGAGGCAGGGTATTGGGGCATTAAATTTTAATGTCCTACACAGCTTTGAAAATCCCCACAGGGTCAGATGCCTGAAGAACTACCTCACAACTACAGGCCAGAATAGCATTATGTGAAGGCACATATTTCTTATCTAGGCACACAGATGTCTAAACCCTCATTTTAAATAAATGTGTTTCTTCTGAAACTTATTTTCAGACCTCTTCCCTTTTATTTTCCAGCACTGGGCTCCAACTGCTACCAGACCTCTGTTTATGCAAATGGAAAGAAATTCCACTTCCCATTTAGCCAATGCCACAAAAATGACCCTCTTAATTAGCTTCAGGTCCTTTTCCAGAAGGTT
The DNA here is from genome assembly GCA_013390045.1 of Picathartes gymnocephalus. Lineage (NCBI taxonomy): Eukaryota > Metazoa > Chordata > Aves > Passeriformes > Picathartidae > Picathartes > Picathartes gymnocephalus. The sequence continues at coordinate 93,643 of WEKY01056093.1, forward strand.
TACTAGGGGTCATAACAGCACTGAAGCCACAGAATAAAAAGTGCAAGAAGAGCTTGGTCCTTGAACCCATAACTCCACATGAACCAGCTCAGCCTTCCCATCCTGCCCTTTTCAAAAAGGTCTGCCCTGGGCCACAAAAATAAGATTGCACATCCAGGGAAACCTGTGAAATTCCTCCTGCAAAACCCAGGAGATCTGAGGAGTCCAGGACCACTCACGTGGGAGGCAGGAGGGTGCCCCTGGACAGTAACGCTCCAGGTGCCACGAATGCTCTGCCCCATCCTCAGCTCCAGCTGCCTTTCTGTGCAGGCAAGGTGGTTTGCTGATCACCTAAAAACTCTTCTCTTTGCCACAGTCTGCATTCAATATTTTTTAAGACACTCGCAGCTACTCAGCTTGCTGAACTCCTAAAGCCCTTCTCACACAAGTCTTCCTGAAAGCCTTCAAGAAATTCACTCCGACCCTTTCCTTTTTTCTCCTAACACCCTTGCAACTACAATCATGATGATTTCTGCAGGTTAACCGCACCCATCCCAAGAGCACGACTGCAGCAGGGGTTATCTAGTGCTGCTTGATCTTTTAGGTAGCTGAGAGTACACATGGAATTTAAAACCAGACATGTATTATTGCCTTTCACTCAGCCAGGAGATGCACAAAGGCAGGTGTGCAGATATACTGCATGGGAGAAGGAAAAAGGGAACATCTTCAAAACACCATAATCATTAAACTACAGGGAAGAGGGGGAAAAAAAAAAAATACAGTCAGGCTTTGCTGATTCTATCAGGTTAATTTCAAGCTACACGTTTTTCTCTTACCTTTACCAAGAACTTGAGCACAAAATTTCCCAAATGATGAGGGCAACGCAGTGGAGGCAGGACACAGGGTAGGCAGCCTGGTGGGATGCTGGTAACAGGCCCTTCCAAGCAGCAAAGCAAGTCCAGGGTCCACCCAGGGATCCTCTTAGGAACAGCAGAGGACAGAGAGCTGGAAATGTGCAATGCACCCTGGAGAACCCCAAGCAGGAGACAGCCACCAAAACCACACATCCAACATCACCTCAGGAGGGAAAGACAAGTGCAAAACTGAAAACCAGCACTCCTACACCGGTCCTTTCCTGGGGCTGAGCTTAAGTAGAGCCCCTGTGCCCATGGGAGTGGATGCAGGACTCAGGTGAAGTTACTCAGGGACATTAAAGCCTGTTAGGGCCCTCACAATGTGCAGCTGGTACCTCCTTGTCTGGAGCTTCAGCTGCATAAGCAATATGGTAAAAAAAAAAAAAAA
>WEKY01056093.1:106513-229385 GCA_013390045.1 Picathartes gymnocephalus
TATATATATACCCTTAGAAATGTTGTCCCCAGAGGAACCTTTGTCCCTGTCCCGACTGCCATTCCCCCACGGCAGGACTCCGGTCAGCACACACAAACCAGCTCAAGGGAAGTGAGTGTCCTCCACCATGAAACTTTCAAAGGGCCAGAGGTCTGAAAAATGAATCAGATGGCTGGTTCATTCGCTCTCAGGAAACTGTGGTATGTTTTAAAAAGCCTGACAGTCTCTTTTGCCTTTGATAAATTACATAAATTAGCCACCCCGAAGGGCTGCTCAGTAGCTGCCACCCCACTGTAACATCTTGCTTTCTTCTCCACAGGAACTCTATAAATTCACTGTCCTTTTCTTGCAATTCATCTTCCTCGTTACTTCTGTCAGGGAACCACTTGAGCTTCTTTCATTCAACCGCATTTCCCCAGGCACAGCTAAAAGCCTTTGGTTGTGTTCATGACAGGAAATGCCTGGTTATCTGTTAGGTAAACTGATTAATTAAACACAAAACCTTCCAGGACATTTTTGGTCTTTTAAAAGCAGTTCTCAGTCCAGTCCTGTTGTCCCATTTCCTTAATAGGGAGTATCTTTACTTTTTTCTAAACTCATGGCAATATTTCAAAACCCTACCAGGGGCAGCAGTGGTTAAGACCAGCCCAGATCTTCCACGGGGCACCCACCAACTCCTAAACTTCATCAGAGGGCTCCCGGGTCAGCTATTTTGGCTCCCAGGCTTTTCCTTGCTGTTTTTCACCAAAGTGCATCCATTCCTCTTCCATGGTGTCAAAAAATCAGCAGTCAGTCACTTTGTTTTATGCTTTTGCCCTTTGAATGCATTTAACGTTGCCCTAGAGGAAAAATAATACTGGCTTGTCAGGTTTCTGCAATTTCTAATCAATCCAGGACTTCTCCCCTTCTGCATTCTTTCCCTCTGCCTTTCTGTACCTATTCCTCAGGTCAGGAAAGCAGATCCTGATTTCCCCCAGGCCAGTTTTTGATTTTTGTTGTAATTTTACCTGCAAATGTTATTGTGCTTATTAGGTCAGATGTGAATTTTTGATGACAGCATTGAAGGTGACAGCCAGAAAACATGAAAATGGTACCATGCAAAAATAATTATCCCAGGGGTATTTAACAGCAGAGCACTGTACAGAGGGAACAACTGCATCATAATACTAACATCTTGTTATGGGCTGGGGGAGGTTTTTTTGGGGTTTTGGGGATTTTTGGCGGGGGGGGGGTGTTTAGGGGTTTTTTTTTGTTTGTTTGTTTGTTTTGGTGGTTTATTCGGGGTTTTTTGTTGTTGTTTGTTTTTTGGGGTTTTTTTTAGTGGAGGAAGGGAACACTCTTTATTAAATCTTTCCCTTAAACTAAAAAACTGTTTTCACTTAAAAGCCAAAATCTCTTTAGACATGGCAGCCCTGTGCCTTCAGCCTGTATGTTTTCAGAATATATACATACATGTATTAATATATGGGGTATATATATCTATTGCATGAGCCTAACCAAACTCAGAAGTAACAACAGGAGTTTCCAAACAAAATTAGGAAACTTCTACCCAAACTAAATGGCACTTACTGTGCATTCAAGTGTGCCCAAAAATGCAAGTACCAGAAAGAAATGCCATGGTCTCGTTTTTTCACCTGCTCTTTCTGCTTTCCACTGCCAGTTTGAATGGATGTCTTTTGGAAAGAGAAAGGGAAAAGGAAAGGGGGAATATGACATGCAATGTGTCTGGCAAGGCAGGGTAGGAGAAGGAATGGGCAAGTCCTGACCTCTCTGAGCTCACGAGGGGTTTGGCAGGTACCAGAGAGGGCCCTGAGCATCTCTGTGCTCCACACCCTGTCTGTGCCCTTCCCTCTTCAGTGCCCAGCAGCCCCTTACTCAGGCTTTATTGCACTGAAGATCTGGGAGCTGGTGCCCTTGTGTTCCTTCTTTCATAAAAGAGGAATGTGTTTTGGCTGCTGAACAAGAACAGGAAAGATGGGTTGTAACAGAGACAGTTAAACTGCTTAAATCAAATTTTTTCACTTTATCTCTTCTTCCCTCCCTGCTCCTCCCCCCAATTCGATTCACATAACAAGCAAATCCACCCACTTAATATAAACATAAATAGATTTTCATGGGAAAGCTCATTAAAAAAACCCCCTCAAGTCTTTTTTTTTAATAATTTAATAGATATGTCAATGAGCAGCTGTAAGCTAAAATCATTGTCATTCTTACTCTTCTAGCAAAATCAAACCTAGAACCTTCCTGGGTAATTCCCATCTTTGCATAGGTCAAATGCATAAATTATATTACTTTTCCTCCACAGCCAAAACTAAGCCAGGATGAGCAATAAATTTCCTCACTAGATGGAGCAAGAGCATCTCGATAGTAGAAGGTATTCCAAAGTACTGTCATGGGACTCTCAGAACTGGGACAGCCCAGCTCCACTGACAAGCCTTGGGAAACCACAGACAGAGCTCTTGTCTTTGAGAATCACTCCAGCAATGTCACTGCTCTGCTTCAGTAGCTGAGCAATACCCAAAAATCGGGGGGAATTCCCTGATATGGTAAAAGCCTTCAAACTGAGAGGGGTCCTTACCACCTATTTCTTCCCTGGTTCCCACCCTCAGTAATGCTGTTGCTGACAGACCAGTACAGACCATGCTCCTGGCTTAATTCCTGGAGGAATTTTCAGTGGTGATGTCTCTTGTCCAGCTCAGCCCTCCGGGCAGGGTTTGAGTTACCAGTGGTGCAGGGACACCTCAGCTACTGCAAAGCAATGGCAGGAAGCTGACTTGATTTTTGTAGCCATTGTTGGTTTTCCCTTGCTGAAATAAGTGCAATTTTCAGTCCCTGATAAAACTGCTCCTGGGTAGTGCCAGCACAGAGGGCCTAGCATGGAGTACCAGCAGTTCAGAAAAAGCTGGAGGACTGCAGTGTCTCTTGGGGTAGGAGCTAGAGATGCTGGAATTAAATTTTCTGCAGGTTGTCTGGCAGCTCCAGTTAAATCCATGGCTTGGTTTTTCCTGTTTTCCCTTTGGTTTTTCCTCCTTTCCCACATCTGTGGCAAAGTGTCACAGTTTAACCCCAGCCATACCATACTTTTGAGGCAAACTGCATCCCCTGCTCCTCCTTCCTGAGGCCTCACAGTGGCAAAACCAGTTTATTTCCTAACTGGAAACAGCAGGTCCTTTGTGATCTGGCTTTTGATACTCTATTCTGAGGAAAACTTCTGGTGTGGAAAATAACACCACCATTCTCTAGGGCTGAAGGTTAACAAAAATATTAACAAGTGAATATAGGATGCAGACAAGCCTAAGGGTTTTTCTTAAAAATGTTCAGCAAGCTTAATTATCAGCCCTGTTGCCAACTTGTGCTGCCTGTGTTCAAGAAGAAATGACAGGACAAACAGAAATCAAACCTGCAGGCACAGAAAGTTACAAAGTCCTACAAAAACTGTCTCATGTTAACAACAAATCATACAGCAAGGATCATTTCTTCCCAGTATTCGATAATCCAGGATTAGAATGAATCTTTGGTGCAACGTGAGGAGAAAAAGTCCCCTTTCTCCCCAGCTTATTCCACCCCATAATCCTGAATTCCCAGGCACCTTTGGAGAGCTGTGATTTTACACAGAGATTTGCAGTTTCTCAACACGGGAATCTGTTGATGTGACCACCATCATTTGGCAAGATGACGTAGGTGACTTCTAAGGGAAAGACAACTCACAGCAAACCTTCTCAGTGGGATGAAATTCCTCTGTAACATATTTATCTGCCTTCCAGAGAGCTGTGATTTTCCCCCAGGAATGCTGTCTTGAGACAGGAACTGCCCTTTTTGCCACCTTGCTTTCAGAGTGTGACGTATTTCACAAAATGCCTGGGTAAATAATCTTGCATCTTGAGAAGGCTAAATTACGACAAGTAAGAGGCAGAGCAAGATGCAAACAAAGGCATAAGAATGTTTTTTAAATGCCAAGTATTTTTGCAGCAGATTACAATAGCTTTTTTTCCCCTCCATCTTTTTGTCCTCACAAAATATTTTCCTGTAGGACAAAGAAGCACAGACATAAAACTGAGTTTTCTCCTGTTTTCTTAGACTATTTTCTATTAAAAAGGAATCTTGAAACAAAACCCACTTCCCCAAATAATTTCCAGTTTTTATAAACAAAATATTTGTACCCCAAAGTTGTGGTTTCTCATTTCATTTTTTTAATACATGAAAAAAAAAAAATACCCCAGCACTTTTGTCTTCTGAAATACTCTAAGGAGAAAAAAAAAAAACAAAACATAACCAGCTCTTCACAACAGTAGCACATACTTGCTCCTGTCTTCTTGTATACAGAAATAAGCACACCTTACACGTTGTTGCAGGATTAGATGGGAGACTTCCAAACCACACAGGAGAAGGCAGGAGGATTGCTCTTTCTGCAGCAGAAGGCAGCTTGCACACCTCAAATTGCTGCATGATTTATCTCAATAAATACCTATACACATAGTGAGGCTGAGGTCCCTGACTCAGGTTTGTTCAGATTCTTGCTGTCAAACTTTGCAAACTTTATGGTCCTGCATGGGGAAGAGGTAAATATCCTTATTATCTTATGGTCTTTCAGGAAATAACATTTTATCTCCACCTACTGATTTTTTTTTGCCTTGTTTTATGTGAAAAATGGGATTGTTGGTTGTGCAGCTTGCCCATGTCCCTGATAAATTTTGAAACCCCAAAAGTTCCTGCATGAGTGGAGGATTCACAAGTTGCTCCTAACTACCTGTGGTCTTAAACTCTGGCTTTCAATGAAGCAGCTCCCAAGCCCCAGCATAAATCCCAGAATCACAGAATGGTTTGGCTTGGAAGTTTCAGGAAAACAAATCCTCTTGTCTCAGGCTCCCAGCCAGAGCTCAACCTGCAGCAGCTGCACCTCAGGCCCTGCACTGATCGTGTTCCTCAGCAGAAGGGACCTTCCAGACCATCCAGTTCCAGCCCCTGCCATAGTCAGGTGTTGGAATCCAAGGACAGAAAGTCCTCAATGCCTTGGGCCTGCTCACCCTGGTCATGAAGTGTGTGTTACATTTGATCTGAGACCGTGGAAAAGGCTTCCAAACTTAGGGACCTCTAAGGGACCTATAACAAGAGTGTAGGTCTGCAGTTTAAAAATAGGCATGTTAAAGTTAGATAGTAAAAAGTTTTGAAGTGTAAAGTTTAGATACAGAAGTAGTTACAGAATAAAATAAAAAGTTTAAAATGTAGGAATATAGAATGGAGTAACATAGAGCTGCACGTCAGTTACATGATTGGATGAAAAGCCCGCAGTGGGGCAGATGTGTAACACAGGCGTGACTGACTATTAGCGTGAAAAGAAAAATATATATATGTAGCAATTATCTATTGGCCAGTTAACCTTTAAGAGACCTTGGAACCTGCAATCTTGTGACCACTTTCTGCACCATGACTGACCTCCACATTCCTCTGTGAAGGCGTTCTCACAGCTTCATGAGATTGTAACAATAAATCTCACTTTAAAGCATACAAGAGTAATCCCGTCTCTGTCCCAACCATCCCGTCAGTCAGGAGCACCTTCCTCTAGACCAGGGTGCTCAAAGCCCCACCCAGCCTGCCCAGGACACAGGGCATCCACAGCCTCTCCGGGCAACCTGCTCCAGGGCCTCACCACCCTCAGAGTAAAGAATTTCTTCCAAATATCCCATCTAAACCTGCTCTCTTCTCAGTTTGAAGCCATTCCCCCTTGTCCTGTCACTATATCCCCTTGGAGTCCCTTTCCATTTTTATTTTAGGCTCCCATCAGACACTGCAAGGCTACAACAAGGTAACCCCGGAGCCTTCTCTTCTCCAGGCTGCACAATCCCAATTTTCTCAGCCTTTTCTCACGGGGAGGTGCTCCATCCCTCTGATCACTTTGGTGGCCTCCTCTGGACACGCTCCAAGAGGCTGATGTCCTTCCTGTGCTGTCCCCACTGTCTCCCAAAAACAAAGAGACGATTGAGAATTGCTCTCAGGGAGAATGGAGCTTTCATCATTTGAAATCTCTCTTACCTCTTGGTTGCACACACCAAACACAGACACTGACAGGCTCAGCTGTGCAAAGGAAGAAGTCCTAAAAGGATCAGTGGGCTCAGGATTGAGCTCTTAATTATCAGATGGATCCAATAAAACTGATTGCAAAGTAATGACTAGATGCTGACATTAATACTGTAAAATATGTCTGACGGTTACAATTACATCAATGAGAATCATAACGCACCATTTCCCGAGGCCGTTTTATTTACTTCAAGTGGTTTGAGCTTGAGAAACATAACTGGGAAAGCATAACAAATGTGTATTTCTTGGTGGTTTGCCTAGATTTGTTATGAAGCTGAAATCTAGACACTGGTCAAATGGTTCTTTATGGGTTCTGGTCATAGGTCTTTCCTTTTACTTTAATTTCCTGTTACATTTCTATTTAGAATTCAAAATTGTCTGTCCTGAGAATTTCCCTTGTGGTTGCTCCACTTCAATCAGAAAAATTCATGTGGGCATTTTCTGGAAGCTAAGTATGCAGGTCTGAACTTTTTCTCAACTGTTCAGATTGCAGCTTTCAACACCAGAATTCTGCAAAATATTTAACACTCCAGTAATGAGAGAAAAGAGCCCAGATCCCTCCACCTTGACCCGTCTCCCCAGCAGGACCTGCTGGAGCCTACAGCAAATGAAAACCAAAGTTCTGTAAAGTTTTTGGCTAAGAAAAACATGGATGTGTTTCTCTCCTGAGTCACACATGGGCCCTGATGTAATCCTGCCCATTTGTGCAATCAGCGCCTGGAAGCAGGAGCAGGCTTTGGGCACTGGGTTTGCCTGTGCTGCAGCTGAGGGGCAGAGACGTCAGTCTGCAGACATGCTCTCAGGATGGTTTTGGGACAAGGCACACTGGAAGCTGGCCCAATGGCCCTCACTGGGCTGGAAGAGAAGCTGAAGTCATACACAACACCAAGTTTGCTGGGTCATCTGTTAGAGCGAAATCCAGCTTTGGAGCAAATAACAAAATAGAGAATAAACGTAGCCATCCATGATTTTGTTTACATGCTGTATCACCCCAAAAATCAACTCTGCAGCTTAGACACCAATCTAATCAGGCATGGTGATGCCTCTGTGCAGCTAGAGGCTTCTGTAAAACACATCCCAAATCAGATCTGGTCACACTAGAGCTCCCTGAGTCACTGGAGAGAAGAAAATAGTGGGGGAGGCCACTATTAATCTCACCTAAATGAAATGTCTAAAACAGGTGTGATGATTCACCTCCAAAAAGGACTGTTTAGTCCTTCTTGTCAATAAAAGGAGCCAAGGGAGAGCCTTGCTCAAGTGGGGATATTCATACTGCAGACATGTCCAAGGAGGTGAGGTAAAGCCTGTCCCATCAGGACCCCTGGGTAAAGAAAACAGCAACAGGCCTTGAAGTGCTGCATCAAAAAAGGCAGGAACTCTTCCTCCACTTCCAACTTGGCATCATGGTTGTTTAAATTAAACTTGAAAAACTTCCTGGCCATGTGCAACAGCATTACAAGGACTTGTGAGAATGATCTTCATGCCTTTTGCAGAGCTGCCAGTGGCTAGACTGTTTTTGGACATTGATTTACTTGCATGAATGAACTCCTGCAGAGATACCTAGGGCATGGTTCTAGCACTGCAATGTAAATTGCCACTGAAGACTTCGGAGCTCTACTCTCTCTACAACTTTCACACAATAAATGCTTGTTACACTTCTTGTAGCATGAGTGAAGAGGCAGAGAAACTCCCTTTTAAAGATCTTCTAAGCACATTGCAAAGACAAAATGCACAAAACCGTTGTAAACAGAAGGTAAGGTAGAAATCTCAAGCTTTCCCAGAAACCTCATTTTATTACTCAGGGCTCCATTAGGTTGATGACCAGGCTAGAATTCAGGATTATTCATGCTTTGCAATGTCTAGCCCTCTTCCTGTCTGTCCATGGAGACTGCTGTCATTAAGGGCCCTCCCAGGAATCTCACAAGAAATACGCTGACAAGATACAAAGGTTGCATTTCAAAGCCTTTATTTCTGCATCCAGGGGAAAAAAGAGTTTGTGGGGAATCTGGCCCTCTCCCTCTGCAGTCAGCAGGACCTCCACAATTTACTGCAATGAAAACAAGGATCAGGATGCCAGGTTACAATAATCAAGGTGAACACAGCGTAACATGAACGCAAAGAGCTCAATTCAGTAAACCACTCCTGTGTTTTCAAACAGGAGCTCTGTGGACCTGTTGAACACATGAGGGCTGAACACTTGGCCAGCAACTGGACCTGCATGACAAAGGCACTTCCTCACCTCATCCTTTTCCCCACACTGTCTCAGAGCTGGACAAGATCACACAATCTCACTCTCTGCATCCAGTTGGACAGCTCTTCAAGTGACCTGCTTCTACAGAAATGCTGGGTTCAGTGGAAATTATTATGCATAACACTCCAAAACAGGGACATAGGAGGCAAACCTATTAAGTACCTTCTGAACCAAGACCAAATAACCAGGCTTTGTGGAGCCTTTTTTCCTCATCTCCATGAAAACCCAGTCAAAGCTACATAAAACTGGAAAACAGATTGTCCAGTATTTTGACAGCCTTTAGAGTATCCTTTGAGGAGTACAGGCATATCTAATATAGCACCCCTAATATTTCTATAATTGATTTTTCCATTCATTAACTCAAGCAATTCTTCTTCATTCCTGGCATGCCACCCTTGGACACTGAAGGAATTAACATCAAGCAGTGCCTGTTAAGTATGGTGCTTTTTTGAGGGATATCTTTAACAAAAGACCTGATCCATGAGGTGATGAACAACCACAGATCTCACCAGCAGTGGGTGGAGGCAGCACACACTGGTCTTTGGCCAGCCACAGCAGTAAAAAGTAATTTTTCATGTAGCACTGCTGAGCCCAAGCACAACAGAAACGCTCTGCAAGAGCCCCTCAGGCCACAGAGCCCTCCTACTGCCTCCAGGAGATCCTGGTGTGCAAGGAGTTCCACCACTGTCAGCTGTGAAAAACTGCTGGGCATTATGATGGGAGAGAGCTTCACTGGAGGAACAGAGAGAATAGAACAAGCAGATAAAAATTAAGAGGAAAACAGGTCACTCTGTGTTTCTCTCACGTGGGTGGCTTTTTCCAGCTAAAATATAAAAACCCTCCTTTTCCCCAGTGCATCGTAGGAATGCAGACAGGACTGTAAAATATAAAATGTGATCCAGCTGGAAATCCATACCTCAACACAGCAGTTCTCAGGCTCTTTCAGATGTATCTCCATCTCAAAACCTATTCCACATTTGACCCTGTCTCCCCCCACCTAAGCATCTCTGATAAGCAGCCTGAGGCCGGCAGGACACACCACTGAGGAAGGTGTCATGGAACAAGGATGTGTGGGAGCACCTGGATAAGGTATTCTGTGGTTGGATGGAGAAGTTTAGGGTGAAACCACAGACTTGAGAAGATGTGAGAAAAGGGATCACCCAGAGCCAAGTGATAACCCTTCTCCCCAAACAAATGTGAAGGACCATGTGAGTTTTCAGCCAACTGGCATTTGTTTCCTTATTGTGTAGTCAGTAGCTTGCTATGGAAACCATTGTTGGCACTTGCCAGTGTTCACTTTTCTTTCATTGTTCTGAACAAAGATGTCAGTATTTCTGGTGGATTCTAACCAAATCTGATTCACGCTTTCCAAGCTAAGAAAACAGGATCAAAATCCAAGCTCCTGTGGAATTTGAGTTCTAAGGTATCAGAAGGGAAGGGCAGAGAAGCTAAATAAGGAACTAGAGGACAACAGGATATAAAGTACTAGTGCTAGTTAAAAGGAGGTATTTCTGGCTGTGGAAAACATATGAGCCAACCACACAGAAGGGAAAGCACAGAACATAACATTTCCAGTACTGAAACAAAGTCCTTTTCATTTCAGTAGGGTCTCCTAAAGCTTTCGCCTGGGAAAATGAGGTCTGCGAAAGTTTATTCTGCTTTGCTATTGTTCAACAAAAATTGAGTATCAGTTCCCACAACATTTCATGAAACTGAAATGTGTATGTTGATGTACTTAAAAAAATTCCTTTAGAGGTATGGGTTGAAGTATACACCAAGTGCAAAACCAAAGCTCATGAGTTTTGTATCGTTAACGAGCACTTTTCACACTAAGGTGTTAGGGAAGGTTGCAGAACAAGAATGAGAATTTGCTTTACAGGAGTTTTTTTTTCTATCAGCTACACCTACAGATTCATTCTACTTGGATAACTCACATCAGTCCAAATATTTCAAGACAGGTATAAGGTGTCTGAGCTGTCTTGCTCAAAGCTCAATTTGAAGCATGCAGAATGCTTATAAATTTCCATAAATTCTGATGGGGAGAGAGACTACAAGAGACATTGGTAAAAATTAGCATGAGAGAATCTGAAATCAGATCCCTGAAATCCAAGGCACCTTCCAATTTATGGTTTGTTGTTTTTTTTTAATTTGGCATTTTCTCATTGCTGAGCACCTTTTCTCACGCAGCACTGACTGGTCTAGTGAAGCTGCCGATGCAAGACTGAAGCAGGACCAATCTGCACAAGCGACCCTGGATGATGACTGCAATTTATTCCAGAGCAGAACTAACTCACCCTCTCAGCACTTGTTAAACCACAGGGCAGTGCTGGCAGAGATAAAATGTGCTGCCTCTCAGGAGAGGCTGATCCCACCTCGCTGTCCCCATGTGCACACAGGAGTGTCAGTCTGATCCTGTTTTCCTGGGCAGACTTTACCACAATGCACTTGCTCCACCTGTTGTCCGCTTGCTTTTCTACAAGTACATCTACAGCTGCAATCTGTGCAATTGCTTTGCCTTTAGGGGTACTCAGGAATCTTTATGCCTGCTTTCTCACTCCTAACACAGCCAGTATCACTGCCTTCTGTACAGACTCTGGAAAAAAAACCAACCTGCAGTTCAGGAACAGCTGAAGAACCACAGATCTTAGAGGTCTAGCTCAGCTTTAATCATAGTTACTGAGGGCCTGACAAGCATCCCTCAGGAAAGCAGGATGCACTGGGTAGTTAATTCCTCAGCAAGGCATTCTCAGTCTAGGTTATGGGATTAATAACACATGCACACTCCTACTTTCCAGCACTTCTGCTAGATAATCACCAGGAACAAGGATAGAAAAGTCTTTGACTGAAAGAAACAGGCACTTCCACTGAACAGCTCTGGCAGCATCAGGGATCTCCATGTGTGTACTCGGTTGTGCCCCTGATGGGTAGGAATGACCAACCTGGAAGATGGCAGCACAGTAATGCCTGGCTCCTCCGAGGCCAACAGCTACCAAAATCTAAGCATTTGCTGTCACTGGATTCACACTGCTTTCCTAGAAGAGAAAGAGAATTTCTTTTACCAAATTAATATATACTGATACTTTCATGCAAATACCACACCAAAGGTGAGGAAATACTCAGGTGCTGTGCTGAGGGGGAGGTGGAAGGGACCCACAAGGCTCATCTACATTGCCGTCCCCATCTGAGCTGTGGGTCAATGCCCTCCTTTCAAAAGAGCCATCAGAAGTCACCTTCAGGCCACTTCACTGCACTGGGAGGGACTTCACAGCACACCTACAGCCACAGTCTGGTGTCTGCTGCCCTTCCCTGCTCTGTCAGCATAGCAGGAAGAGCAAAAACAGGCAGCCTCTTCCCCTGCTCCCCCCACCTTTTTTCTGTATCGTGGGGACACAACCTGGCTGCTAAATCCTGCTGGAATAGCCCCAAGGAGGCCTGGCTGCTGAGAAACAAGGATGAGGCAGGGGGAGGGAGCAGTGCCATGTCACAGCCATCCTGCTCTCTGCATAAAGTTCCTTCCCGTATTCCAGTGTATGTATGCCAGAACCTCTGGCCACCATAACACAAGGGAGAGGTAGCAACATCTGTTTCTACAGCTCTCCAAACCCTTCTGCACCATCCATTGGAATCATTAGTCAGTTCCAAACACAGCTCTGAGCTTTCTTGAGCAGCAGAGTTGTCATATCAACTTCCTCTCCTGCCCCTGGGAATTTAAGGCTGAGGAGATGCTGATGCCAGCAGACAGACAAGGCAGGTGTGTCATTTATTGTGAGCTTTGAGAATGAGCACTCCCCACAAACTAAAAGAAAAAAAGAGGAAGAAGAAAAGCAAAGTTGAAATGTTGAAATAGTGACCAGGTTGAGTCAGTCTCTCCTCAGGCTGTGCAGAGCAGGTTAAAAGCAAACTCCTTGGCACAGAAGTACGGCAGACTGAAACCAAGCTCTTCAGATGATCTTTTCCCAACACAGGAAACAGTGGACATGGCTCTGGAGCAATTGAAGGTGTTACTAAAGCAAAGTACAAAAAGTGACTGGAGGAAAATACTAATACAATTTTGAATTGGTTGGCAGCAGTGCCACATTAACTGCAAAATGATAAACATCAGTATACAAATGGCTCAGACAGATCTGTTCTATTCCCCACCAAAAAACCACACAATCACAAAACCAAGTTTTAAAAGGTCTGTTTCTTTAGAATACATTTTTTTAGGGCCCACAGTGTGTCTTCCCCATTTTTATGTGAATGTCCCACTTTTCTTAGGACTTGTATACTGCCTCCCATTACCCAGCATCCAAGCCTTTCTGTGTGAAGGTCAGCAATAAGAGGCAGCCCTCAGCTGGTTTTAATTCCATGTGCTTGTCATTGGAGTTACAACTCTGCTTGGCATAAAAAAGTGCTTTGGAGAGTGAAGGGGTTGGTTTTGTCTCCAGAAGTCACAGCTTCAAACCCACCATCAAAAAGTAATGCTTCTCACGAAAAGAAAAGGCAAGCATGGGAATCAGTAAGCATTTGTTTAGACCCACTGACCTGGAACTAAAGTTGGTTGTTCCTAAGTAAATGCCCCCATAGTTTTGATGGGGTATGTATTCCCTCCAACCCAACTCCTTTACATGTAAACATGAGGAAGTGTTGGCTCCAACACTATTTCAACCCAGCTGACTGCATGATGTGTGATAAACAGCTCCTTGAGGAGTTTTGGAACCCTGAAGGTCAGTTTTATTTACTTATCAACCCCGAAAAAGAAACAAAGGGGATAGAAGTAGAAGAGAAAAAAAAGACTGAAGCCAAATTAAACTCTATTTCAGGTGAATTTATTGAGTTATAAAGAACCTGCCAGCTCCACCATATTTACAAAGGTTTTCAAGAGGATCTAAAGCTATTATTGCTACTGAACCACAACTTAAAAATGCATAAACAAACCAAATCAACCACATCCATTATGTTAACTGTAAAAACACCATTTACCTTATAGGACTTTGAGGCACACTCAAACATAGGGAAAAATGCTTCCCAATCACTGATCTCTAAAGCAAGATTCTCATTTCTCCCTCGGATGTAGCTATGCCTGAAGATCAGGAATCCTTAAGCCATTGTCAATGAAACTTAGTTTCTGTTCTTCAGTATACATGGTTTATGAATCAAGATTTTAATTAAAAGGTTACTCAGAATTGCAAGGCATTAAAATAACCTTAAAAAGCACAACGTAATCCCCAGCTGGTTCAATTTGATATTTTTGTGACGTGTTATTGCTGTCAGATGTGCACATAAAATCCTGTCATCACTTTGGAGCCACAATTCAAGCAAACAAAGTCAAACTTCCCAGAGCACTGTCACTGTTCACATCTCAAGCAGCACTGTAGAAACAGCACCTCCTGAAAACATCACACTGGTGTTCTCTTATTCCTGTCCATGACTCAAAGGACGATTTCAGTCAATTTCATCCATTCAGCTGCAAGAATAAATATTAATGCTCCCTAAATTCCCTCTCCACCTTTCTATTCCCCTCTCCATCCACAGAAATGATGGATTCTCCAAGACCAGGGGAGCAGCGAGCCTATCTCGCAGTTCAGCTGGGTTCATTTCCAGGTGCATTCCAGCTGTGTGTCACATCCTGAAGAAGTTCTACATTACAATTCCACAATGCCAAAGGGATATGGATGTGGCCTGTGTGCCCCCACACCTGGGTGCATCCAGCTCCCACTGACAACAGGTGGCTCTGCTAGTCTTGTTTACAAGTCTGCAGTAATATTTACTTGATATTAAGCTTCATATATTTATTTAATGTTTGGGGAAGGATTTATTCACTTGAGTGCCTGTGGCCCTTGGCAGGGCTTTCATAGGTGACCATTTGCCCATCAGTAATCTAATCCTGTAACACTCACTTGTAAACTATCAACTAAGATGCAGAGTTACTCTAAGCACAGGAAACTAAAACCCCACAAACTAAGTCAGTGTCAAATCAAGTAGCAGAGAAGCTGCTAATAGCATTTCAGAGGGAAAAAACCCCAAAACAATCAAAAAACACTGAAATATCTTTCTTGTACAAAGAAAGAGGAAACCTACCAGCTTTATGTTTAAAAGAGAAACATGTAACTTTGTTCCTACTACAAGGGCTACAAAAACAAAACCAAAGAGAAGCCCAAGCACCATTCATGCATGAGAAACTACCTTCTAGCAAGAAGTCTTTTATGGAGTATGGGCTATTCTAATGTTAGCTGGCATCAGACCTAGAAAGCCTTGCTCCACATGTCAGCAAGACTGTCAGAGGCACACCACACTGTCACACTGCTCTCCTCAAAAGGAGAAAACATCCTCTCACACTTACAAAGCAAGCTACAGAGCAGCTCACTGCAAAGCAGCAGCTCCTCTAGCATTTTAAAACTTTATCACCCTATCAAGGAAATTCTCATCAACACTGAGATTTGTAGCTGGGCCATGCTGAGAACACATTCAGCTCAAGCAGCACACACACAGGTGTCACCCAGGTTGATATCCAAGGTCAGAATCAGATGCTCAGGTGTTGAGACACTGTGTCAGATATAAACTTTAGTAACAGTTTCATATTTGCAGGTAAGATTAAGAGCACGTCTTCAGAAGTGGAATTACCCTGATGCTTGTGTACGTAAGGAGAACATCAGGCTGCCATAGGTGCTATGCATCCAACCATGGGGTGAACTGGTCAAAACCAGTGTCCAACAACAGCAAGGCCACACTCAGCAGGAATCAAAAGCTATGATTGTGAGGAGAGGTTTACAGGAGAACATTTTCAGGCATGGCAGATTAGTCTCCCTTATCAGCAGGATGGCTGAACTAGCTGCACCCAGCAACACCTGACATGCTTCATGCATCTCTTCCAGCCCTTCAGAGAATTGGATACAGATAATGACACAGTAATGTTACCATGGAACACATTTATCAAGATACCTTTGCAACTCAGGAAAGCTGAGAGGGGTTGTTCCTATGTCACTTTTGCTGAGGTGAGCAGGAATTATCCCAACAACTTGACTAAGGGATGATCAAACCTCTAGTACATGTTACTAAAGTGTTTCAAAGGTATTCAGGTCCCTCACCAGGAGCTACATGATAATTTAAACATTGAGCAGAAAACCTTTGTGCCACTTTTGTGGACTAAAGCCTGACTTAAATCGTATTACTGCAAGCCAGCAAAATGCAGTGATGCTAGGCTTTGCAAAGATGGTGGAAGGAAAGGGATTCCATCTAGATTCCTTAAAAACTGAATACAGTGTAACAAAAAACAACTGTGATAATTCAAGTAGTCAGAACATCTCTACAAAATTCTCTGGACCATGAACAGGCCACAGAAGACTCTTAAAATAACAAAGGCAGAGAGTTGTCCAGCAGAAGGTGTTCTGAAAGACTGAAGGAAATCCATCAAGAACAAATTGACACGGCTATTGTGACACAGAAAAATTGCAGTTGATAACAGAGTTATCTGGTTCCATTTTACCAGTGACAGTTCTAGTGCCTATAACATCCTGGACTTACATTAGTCCAGTAAGCTGGTGCTCTTCTCCTTAACAGATGAGGACTGGTTGTTGGTAGACACCAATAACACATCCCTTTATTTCTCTACTGGGCCATCCTCAGTGGTGGATCTGGGGCAGACCGCCCTGCAAGTTTCCATTACCTGAATCATCTCTTCCTCTTCCAGTATGGAAAACCTCATGCTACAATCTGAATTCCAGTTTTTGAAAAGGCAGAGGGTTAAACTACCAACCTGAGACTCAACAATTGTCCCTTCCAATTATTTAGTGCTTGAAATTGAGACATTCACACAGTGCAACCTAGCAGTCATACACACATCATCACTTACTACCACACTGAACACAGCTGTGTTAGACAGTGGGATTTTACTTCTCAGCAGATTTTACTTTCCCTTGATCTTCCACTTTTTTGATGGCAGCTTGGATAGCTTCTTGATCACCCAGAAACTGGTGAGGGCCCAGAGGGTGCAAATTCTCATCAAGTTCAAGAAGGATGGGCACACCAGTGGGGAGGGTGAGATTGATGATGTCCTCATCAGAGATGCCTGCCAAAGGAAAAACAAAACAGTTACACCTACAGCTTCCTCATTGCCTATGGCTTTATTTCTGAGGTTATCTAGTCTTAAAACAGTCAAGGACATATTCCTGCCTCCATCAACACCACCAGCCACTCAAGTGTTGATTCCCAGCTAGGCCACAGCTTGGGAAGTGCTTTAGGAACAGCCAAAGGAAAGAATTCCCAACAAGGTGAAGACATTTCTTCACTTTTTTAGCCTACACGTGTGAAATAAACAGGAAGAGATTGCCCTGGAGACTACATCGTTCCTTTAATACAGGACATGGAGTACAATAGGTTCCCCTCCATAATTTCCCAACTCACACATCACAAAAGATGATTAGAGTCCACATGTGCTACTCCAACATGAAACAACCTCTGGTAAGCAGCCAATACAGACTCTTGAAAAACGCAGGATAATAAGGTTAGTTTTTTCTTAAATTTTCTGAGCAACTCTTCTCAGAAAAACTGTCATAAAAATCAGTATTTAATTCTTCTCACAGTCACTCTTTACCCATATCTGATTTCTCGCAAGTAAGTTTATAGCAGGGTCCACAGTACTGTTCTCAGAATTACTACATACAGGATATTCACTTCCACTTTCAAATGAGGGGAAGGGGAAGAAAAAGGAGGCAGAAAGTCCTCCAAGTACAGCTTGGAGCATTTTTCTTTTTTCCACTTAACTAAACAAATGCATACCTGAAAACAAAGTTTATTTTACACAGGTGTGTAATTAAAATATTCTGGGGCTCTCATCTCAATGAAATTGCTGGTTATTTTTATATCAAACGCACATCCAAAGCCTCCAAGTGAATTTTAAGACCAAATATCCAAGTAAAGGTCTAAATAGTTGCATTAAAAGCAGGCAAAGACATTATCCCTCAAAAAAAAAAAAAAAAAAAAAAAAAAAAAAAATATCAGGCAGAAGGAAGCTAGTGTCATTGGGAATGTCAGGATTTCTTTTTTCCTTCCCTTTTTAGAAGAACTAAGGTCCCAGCAGGAGCCTGCTATTGCGAAGCAGGGCAGCTTTTAATTCGCACTTGAAAAATGCACACAACCAAGTTTGTAAAGTGATGACACCATATGAACCAAGCAAACATCCTCCTTGAGCAGCTGACAAAACAGATGGTCCTCAGAACACAGAGGTGTAAATTTACCAGAGATTTTCACATTAATTAGAAAAGCAGAGCCAACAAATTAACAGCAAAAGACACACGAGTCAAGCAACTCAGCAATAGTGGGGTGACAACAGGTCAGAAAAAAAAACAACTATTCATGAAGTGAGCATCATACGTCCCTTACACCAGCACCCAACTTTTGCAGTGACCTATTCCTGCTTTATGCTCAGCACTTGGGTTAGCCCTGACTTTCAGAAGGGTATGGAGCACCAGAAACAAGCCTTAGCAAAAAACTTACACCTTGGTACATACTGAGCATCAGTCCATTGAAACAAGAGCTTAAGCAATTCTTGCATAAAAGGGAAAAATAATTCACCTGGTGTAGGCCACAGAATCAGACCTACAGGGGAAAAAAACCTCAAAGAATACCTAAAATTTAAAAATGGCACAGAAATGAATGGCAAAAACACTGCATCCATTCACCAGGCACAAGCACTGTTTCCAAGGACTTTATTTTCAAAACAAGCAGCCAAGCTGCCTGAGCTCTTATTCCAAGGATTCTTCAACACTGGATTTTAACAACACCCACATCACGATGTGTATTCCCAGAGAATCTGTGCCTAGGAAGTGTTCTGCCCACTTCCTAAATTCAGTCTCCCAGACTAAACGATTCATATATACACAAAGCAGATGAAGTCATGCAGGAGAGTCTAGGCAAACCACATAATGTGGTCAGGAGACATGATATTTAAAGGCTTCCTCTGGAGACGGATTAAACAAAACTAGCTGTAGCTACATGGATTCAGATATGCATTTTACTGTTTTTACACAACACAAAGTGACCACAATGTCAACTAGTATTGATTTACAAAGCAAAACAGCGCAGTCTAGGATGAACACAGCAGCAAACATGATGGGTTTTTCCTCGGGACTTTTCCTCATACAGCCAGAAGTCTGGAAACAGAAGCTGAAGTCAGATGAAAATCCAAAAGAAGCATCAATGTCCTGAGGCTGTGTAGAGTATTTCTGTTCTTCAGGAAGCAAGAAGCTGAGCAGGCTGGTCACACAAGCTCTTTGGTTGCAGGGAGAGCTCACCAGAACACTCCCCAGCCAGAAGAAGAGCAAAGGCATCACACCTTGCAGTAGCAATGGCTGCAGTGTGAGCTGACTGCTATCCAGTTACTCCATGTGCTGTAACCAGAACCAGCTGACCTTTTCCTGAGCTCCATCCCAGCTGGCCTGTGTCACAACCCAGCCTGTGTCACAGGGAAGAAGGGTGAAACCAGGGCAGGATCTCAACTGCTAGCTACAAGGTGCAATGGTAAATAAGAGCACTGAAGAGGCAACACTCCTCCCTCCAGTTTAAAACCAAAGCCTGGGTCTCAGCACTGCTGAAGTACTGTGCTGTTAGAAGCTGTCTCTGCCCAAGAAGGTTTAAAATCCAGGTCCTACCTACTTAGAGCCACAAGAAGGCACAGACATTACTGAAGTCCTCAGGATGACTTCCTCAGGAGCCCAGATAAAATGCTGACTAGGCAGCTCCATTCCTCAAGTGGACATCTCCGATGCTCTGTCCTGAGAACACTGTCCCTTAGCTGTACAGCAGGAAGCAGGTAGGTACATGAACACTATGGTAATTTGGTACAGCACTTAAAATATAAAAGAAAGACCTTTCAAAATCACATTCAAAATTCTTCCCCAGCTCACTTATCCTCCATTTAATTGATCTGGGTAACCAAGCACACAAACTGGAAATATCTCCAGACAAGCTTAAGAATTCACCTTCATGTGGTGGCCCATGGAGTGTTTTGAAATATTTGTACCTTGCAAAGTTCTACAGAGACAAAGCCCACTGATTCTGAGTACCTACAGCACTTTTACAGGGGCTGGTGCAGCTTCCCCCTCCTTCTCATCTGTTCTTAACAAGCTCCTCCCTTCTACTCTTATGGTCAGAGGAACCCAAAGCCCACAAGAGCTATTGAGAATAACTACAGCCCTCCTTTCTACATGTCAGCTGCACTTGAGGCCAGATGGTTCATCCAATAAAAGATCACACACACAATCAAATGCACAAATTCAGCCACAAAAGCTTGTTTAATACTGGTGCTTTGTAATTGAGTTCCAGATCAGGTCACAGCATCCTTTTAGTATGAAAATACTAAAGCTTTAGCCTAGTCAGTTAAATATTCAGAGCCACTTTCTGCAGGCTGACAGAAGATGTAACTTCAACAGGTTAGAGGAAGGAAATGAGCACAGTATTAGAATCCGGCTTTTGATCTTGGCAGAATGTTATCTTGCTGTGCAAAGTCTAAGGAAAGAAAGATGAGTGGGCTACAACCATGGTTGTAGCCTATCATCTACATTTGTTTCACTCATGTCTGCCAAAATTTTCTATGTCTGTATCAGGTTTGCACAGCCAGGCTTTAGTAGTCGGGGGCTACAGTGGGGCACCAAAAAAGAACTGTGGTGGGTTGACCTTGGGTGGACACCAGGTGCCCACCTAGCTGCTCTATTACTCCCATCCTCAGCACAATGGGCAGGGATAAAGATTAAAAAATACCCTGTGGGTCAAGATAAAGGCAGCTTACTAAACCACAAGCAGAGGCCAAGCACAGAAGCAAAGAAAATCAAAGGATTTATTCTCTACTTCCCATCAGCAGGCAATCCAGTCACTTCCCACTAATTAGGGCTTCAGTGTGCAGAGTTATTGCTCCAATGTCATTATAAATGCCCTTCTTCCTTTCCCTTAGCTTTTACTGCTGAGCAGACATTGTACGGGGTACGGAACATCCCTTTGGTCAGTTTAGGGCAGCTCTTCTGGCTACATCCCCTCCCAAGAGCTTGCCCAGCCCCAGCCTACTTGAGGACCATGTTGGAAAGACATTCCTGCTGTGGAAAGGCTGCTCAGCAGTGGCCAAAACACAGGCCAATATAACTTGCAATAAGACCCTATAAGCTCACAGGAAATAAGCAGCAGAATCACTGAGCAAAATGACAGGGAGACCATCTCATTTCAGGAGAACTGAGTTGTTAGATCTCAAGCTGTTTCCTGCAACTGCACTCAGACACCACACTCCCATAAGCAGTATTTCCTTAAGAAGGCTAAGCAGCAAAATCAGTGAAATAATCTTATTAAGAAGCCCTCAGCACATAATCCCCACCAGGTGTCACAATGTGCAGCTCCAGCATGTAAACTAATGGAATGCTATCGGAAATTTTAGAATCAAGCCTTCCACAAAACCCCTGTTTTGAGGTATTTGACACCAGTCCCCAGGGTTAAATGGCTGGGAAGACAGAAAAATTGAGACAGCCCACCAATCCATCATCTGGTAAATCAGTCCGTTGGATTTCATCTCCAATTAATCCTTCAACAGAAACGGGGCAAGGTGGTTACATGTATTACATTACTGTCTTCACAAAAGGACTGTCAAGAGGGTTGCAATATGAAGCACTGGTTATTGGATAATGAGAAAACTATCCTCCCTCAAAGAAGCGAGGAAAATGATCTGCAAATGGATCCTGTGCATCCAGGACGCTTATTTAGCATGATAGATCCTACAGACATTTCATACACCTTAATGAGGTCCACTGTGTGCACTGAGAAAACAAGAACAAAATCCAAACCCACAATCAAAGCCTTTTGAGCATGATACTGTTGCTGCAATGACTGCATGCAAGTAGAAAGCAGAACTACATTTCCAGCTCTTTACCAATTACTGAGAACAAGGAAAACAGAGAATTGCAGGCCTGTTTCAAGAAAATACCTCCTTGCAATAGCAACTTCAAGGGATACTCTGTAGTCTTTTAGGAAAAAAACTCAAATTGACACTGAAACAATTAGAATTGTTTCATCAGATCCCACTGAACGAGAACATTCATATTTCCTACCATTTAAAGTTTGAGCTACATCTTCCAAGATCAAGTTAATACCATGACTAAGACATCCAAGCAGCCGTGCAGGATTGCTGCTTGAGGAATTTGGAGCCCAGTTTTCAAAACGCCAAAAGAAAAAAAAGACTCCAGCTAAGCTAGATGGGCTTAGAAAACTCCCTTCAAGTGCAGGACACACTGAATTTCAAAAAAAAAAAAAAAATCCACAAAAACACAGCCCATCGCACAGTAGGTGCTATAAATACAGTAGACTGGCAAACTTTAAGCACTGTTGAATCAGCTCCAACTCTAGCAAGGTTCCAGAGCAACTCACAACCTTTCAGGAGAGAAAGGGAGAGATGCAGATAAGGAACCTCTTAGATCCAGCTAGACTTAGGTGAAACGGGGGGAAAAAATAGCAAAAACGAAACAACAAAGGAAGATTGCAATACCAGGGGTCTCAAAGCTTTGTTCATGCAACCCTTCAGGCCAGTTCTTCAGAAATCCAATTTCCACTACATAAAGGGCAGGAGAGGCAGCAGGTTGTTCCTGTGTGGGAGCTGGGCTAGCTCACAGATGGTCCTTGGTCAACAGAACCAGATCCTCTGCCAAGGATTCCCCACATTTCCCTAAGTAAACATGATGGAAGGGTCAAGGTATACAGAAGACAAAGGATAGCTTTATAATACTTTGGCTGAATATGGGCAGTCCAGAAGAGTCACAAAGAGATAGCAAAGAAAAGTTCTGCAGCACTGCTGCTCTCTGATCTCAATGCAGCAAGAAATCCAGCCATGGTAACTCCAAGGTAACCCTTCCCAGCCCCTGATGCTGCCAGCCCCTGTGCAGGCCTGCACAGAAGGTGGCCCAGGATCTCTGCTGAAGCTACATTCAGCTGTCAGCACTTCACCCCCAAAGGGTTTGGCCAGCATGGTTTCACGGAGTCAGTTCAGTTCTTGGGAAGTGGGGGAGTCACCACAGTAGCAGATCCCCTCTTCCCCTTTACCATTTCACAGTGTGGACAACCACTCTGACCACATCATGGAACTGACTGAACCAGCCCTTCCTCCTTCATCCAAGCAGGGATCTGCACCCCAGGATTCACAGCCTCTCTACTTCCAGAAGCCATTTGTACCTGCTTGTTTCCTAGGCTTCTGACTCTTGACTGTTCCAGCATGGCCAAATGCAGGAAGTACCCAGCAGGCAGAGCCACAGAACAGAGGACTTTATAATTAAAAAAAAAACCTGACACAATCCAGTCTGTGCATATTTATAACTACAACTGCAGTAGGCTGCATACACACATATATAACCACTGAATTCTGCTCTACCCACAAAGAAATTCACATAGTTCAACTTCCAGTTTAGGATGGCCTAGAAGCCAGGAGATGGCAGAGAAGGGAGGGAAGAATCTAACAATGAAAAGGATGGGTTTTTATCGTTAAGTTCCAAATAAGTCCTTTTCAAGACCAGTTTTGGGATTTTCAGGCCAGGTAAGACCTGTTGGAGCAGGACCAAAGGAAAAATGAAAAGAGGGATGGAGCACATTTCCTGTGAGGAAAGTGAGTTGGGGCTGTTCAGCTTGGAGAAGAGAAGGTTCCAGAGGGCCTCTAAGAAAGATGGGACAGACTTTTTATTCTTAGCAGGGCCTGTTGCAATAGGAAAAGCGATAATGGTTTTTAACTACATTAATGATTTTAAACTAAAATGGTTTAAACTAATTTATAAATAAAAAATTATCAGGGTGACCCACCACAGCAACAGTCAAGAACATGTTCCATAACCCAAGTCAAGCACTTTTATTCTGCTGTGTGACAGCAATGCTTTTTAAAATGAAGAGATGATTATTTCAAACCTGACAAAGCAGTTGAAAAAATCCAAAAATAATGTGAGCCTCCAGAGTTTTTGTCTATCTAAAGCAACCACAAAGTTAGTTTGTATACAGTAGTTTTAAATGAACAATGAGAAATAAAATGAAAGAATCTTTTCTTAACTACATTAACCTAACTAATTCTCTCCCCTTTCCACATCTCCCAGTTTGATTCCTTGACCAACTTTTACTTTCTCCTTGGAGACCAGACATGATTACCTTGCCCAGGTAAGTAATATACACTACAGAATAAGCTATAAAGCTCCAAGCCATTGAGTAAGGAGGAGAGGGGAAGGCTAAAAACAAGGCCCTTACCTTCCACATGTTTCAGCAATGCCCTGCTGCTGTTGCCATGAGCAGAGATAAGAATCATTTTGCCACTTTTCAGTTCTGGCACTATTTTTTCATTCCAGTAGGGAAGGAGTCTATCAAGCACATCTTTGAGACTTTCAGCCTTTGGGAGATTATCCTGAGAGACATCACTGCATTTATAGCGGCGATCGTTGTATATCTCTGCATAGTAGGGGTGGGATTCAGAGATGGGAGGCGGGGTAACATCGTAGCTTCTCCTCCAGATTTTCACCTGCTCCTCGCCGTGATTCAGAGCCATCTCCGCCCTGTTAAGCCCAATCAGTGCTCCATAGTGACGCTCATTCAGTCGCCAGGAGCTCTGAATGGGGACCCACTCCTGGCCCATCTCTTCCAGGATGAGCCAGGCAGTCTGGATGGAGCGGCTCAGCACGGAGGTGAAGACGAGGTCAAACTCGAAACCCAGAGCTTTGAGGTGTTTGCCACAGTTCTGAGCTTCCTTTATCCCATCACTGCTCAGCTTCTGGTCCACCCAGCTGCAGAATCGATTCTCCTTGGTCCAGGCTCCTTCCCCATGTCTTAGGAGAACGAGCCTATACTTGGCCATTTTGGTTGCAGCTTAGCACAGATGGCAGCTGGTCTGGCATCTAATGACGATACATCTGGACAAAGACGTGAGACAGACACATCAAACATCCCACAGATCATGCATTACAAGTAGCAACACAGCAGTAGAAAGTAAAAAAAACTATCAGAATCAAAACAACCAAAGAAACTAGTGTCTGCTGAGTATGATTTTACAACTGAGAGTGGGAGGAATTCCAAACCAGGAGACCTCATGTGGCAAGGAAAGTGCCATCCTTCACCCGGCTTGTTTCAACTAGCCCACTTAAACAATTGATTAGGAGCAGATTTGTACAAGCTGTTCCAGCCTACAGGTTTCTCTCAAGTGCTTAAACAGAGCCACACTCGGTGTCGCAGGCTCCCAGAGCAGCAGATCTCCCTCACTGGGGAACTCTGAGGTGCCAGGTGTAGCTCGAGCCCACAAGGGCTGCCCAGATCCTCACTGCTCCAAGGGAAAGCAGGCACAGACAGCAGCTGTGGCCCTCAGCCAGAGGGACTGGAGAGTGGGACCACAGGATTGGAACTGGCAACACGCAGAACCTTATCAGCTTTTCTCAAAGGAGATGTCAACTTAGTTACACTGCATAATTTCCTCCTATCCCCATCCTGTCCTGCTAATTATGCCAGTCCATGCTTGATTTTCCTCCTCCATCGTTCCTCCACACTCAAGTGCGACAACACAGATACTCTGGGATGCAATGTACAACTGAGTCCTTGTACAACTGAGTCCTCATTTCACTGAATCCACAAATCACCTCGCAGATTATCCCATCCTCTTCCTGACTTTCTCGTCTGTGAATTACAATGCCAGATTCTTAGGCACCAGGATTAATGTTTTTACTTTTGGAGTGGGCACAAAAGGCCTGTTTGCTGTCCTCATTAAGTCAGACATCCGTAAGGTCAAACAGTACCTTTCTCTTTTTTCCTGACCAAATCACCACCACCACCTCTGGATTGTCTTCAATGGGAGACACATTTTGACCAGACATCCAAGGGGCCAAGGTGGTCAAAGATCTGCTAGCAGCTGATGGGATGCCTGAAAGGTCCATCTAACACAGGGCTGCAACTCAGAAAGCCCCACCTGATCCCTCTGACCTGAAAGACAGGCTCGATGGCAATGGAAAGAGCAGGGGAAAAAATATAAAAATACAGCTCTCTGCACTGGGGGGACTGCTGTACTATTAAGTGCTCTCAAAACCATGGACAGTGGGAGACTGAGCTTTGATTTCTGCAAACCCAGCCCTGGGCTAGATTTGCACAAGAAACACACTTAAGGAGCTCCCATCATCTCAAATCAGATGGAGCTGCTTCAATCACACTCAAATTCAGGCCCACTGTGACCCTGAATTCGGTCAGCAGGATGGGATAGGTCCATGCACTCTGGGTTTTGAAGGGAACACCCAGCACAATACCAGCATTCATTTTTCCAGACTTTCAAAAAAAAGTGTCTAGAAAAGTTGAATTCATTAACAGACTCAGGAATCTGATCTTGCTTGTAACAACAGCTTGGTTCTCCTCTAATCTTATGTTAAGACAGAGCCTATATCACACAAGGACACTGTGCAAAACCTTCTCAGTGCTAACTTCTGCCTAATGGCATAGCTGAGGATTAAAAAGCTGTTCAGGACTGAGATTTTTACAGAACATCGGGAGGTCTTGTTTGGCACACAATAGACAGTTGATAAATACAAAAAAAGTCTTATTTCATGCAAAGGCAGGCTGAGATTTGTGCATAGCAAGAAACATCTCAGACAAAATCCCCTGCATGGACCACGTTTTCCACTCCCAATAATCAGCTGCACTTTAAGCAAAGAAATCAGCTATTGCTAGGATTCAGGTGTCATGTCACATCAGCTACAACACTAAACCACACCCTTTAAGATCCCAGGTTTATCACAAAAACAAGTATTTGATAGCATTTCCACCTAAAGCAACTGGTCCTTATTCAACATACCACAGATATGATTAAAAATTAAATTTAAAAATTGCAGTGCATTCACAGAATGAACTACTACACATAATATAGCTCCACAGAAAGCTCTATCTCTGCAGAAACCTCATTATTCAGATTAAGTGATTCTATTACCCACACGAATAAATTTACATAATTTACAAAACCAAATTAAGACCCAACAATAGAGGTGATGCACCTCTTTGCAAAAGTTTAGTCAGTACTTTTAGCCAAAAACAATAATTGGTTAGTATAAAAGATACACTTACATAAAGATATCATCTGGGTGCCATAAACTCCAGTTCACTTAAATAAAACAATAGGCAGAAGCACAATTCTCAAACAAATTTAGAAAGAACTAGCAGTCACAGCGTTGTTTAAATATCAGTCCACTTCTGGAAGCATTTAAACTAGAAAGCCTTAGAGCAACACATGGAACTAATCCTACTCACCTTTCCAACGGCTAAGGAACAACCTACACAAATTCCAGCACAGGCTCAAGAGCTGCTTTATACAGAGGCCACCACACACTCTTGGCTGGTTACCTGCAGGGAAAGAATAAACACCGAGCACTCACAGAAAGAGCCCACAAGTGCCAATGGCTATGCCAGCCGCCATTTACTCTCGAAGCTGGTAAAAAATTACAGCTAAAAAATTACAGCACACACCCCTTGTATGGGCTGCGAAAGCTACCAAACACCTTCTCCCAAAAAGAGATGCCAAAGCACAGCTCCTGCATTTCCAACAAGGGAAAGTTTCTGGTCTTTCACATGCCCCAAGATATCATCTGCTCCCTAAGATTTGTTTAGGCTGCAAGTCCCATAGCTCTAGTGTGCAGAAATCTACCAAAAGCTCCGGGATATCGTGGAGGATACAGACAGCAGACCTGGACCCAGCACAGAGGCACTGGAACAGGCTGTCCAGAGAAGCTGTGGATGCCCCATAGCTAGAGGTGTTCAAGGCCAGGTTGGTTGGAGTCCTGAGCAACGTGGTCTAGTCATTCCTGCCCACAGCAGGGGGGTTGGAACTAGATGGTCTTTAAGGTTCCTTCCAACCCAAACCACTCTGTGGTTTCACTCTGTGATAAAACAGAAACCCAGAGCCCCAGCTCAGCATAGGAGAGCGCTCAGGATAACACCTTGCACCGCCAGAGCTCCAGGCCAAGCACAGCTTTAAGGTCTAATACCAGGGGCGGTCACTTGCAAGGCTCCTGCTCCAGCCGGGACAAGCTCCCCTGCTCATCCCTTTTACAAGGCGTCCCTGTGCGGAGCACCTGCGCGTCCCAGCCCTCCCCGGGCACGGAGGCTCGGCCAGAAGTAGGGCAGCACCTCCCGGACAGGCGCAAACACCCGCGGCCGCCAGCGCGGGCCAGCGACCCGCACACAGACACAAACACGGCCATGGGCACACGCGGACACGGCCAGGGGATCGCGGACCGCGGCCAGGGGCACCCACGCGGCGCCTCGCAGCCACCTTCCCCTCGGGGGACAGCACCGCCATCCGTCCCCGGAGCGCCGGAACAGCCCCGCCGAGGGAGCCCCCCCGAGCCCAGCGCCGCTCCGCTCCACCCCTCCCCAAGCGCCGCTCCCCGCGCCCCCGGGAATTACCGGGCTGAAGCCGCGCCGCCTCACGCAGAGCGCCGCAGCCGCCGCCGGGCCCGGGCAGGGGCGGACCGCGCGTCTTATTGCGGCCGCGGCGCCTCCGCGCCCCCGAGAGCGGCGCGCTCTGATTGGCCGGCCGGGGCGATGGGCAGCGGCCCCAGCCAATGGGCGCGGCGCGGGGCGGTGACGCGGTGCCCCCGGCGCGCAGCCCGGCGGGGCTCGGGGATGCTGCGGCCATCCCGTGCCTGCTCCCTCCCGCCGGAATCCCGGCCTCCCGGAGCGCGCCGAGCTGCCCCCAGGCATCGCGGCAGGGATGCCGGCTCCCCCCGCAGCTCCGGGCACGCAGGCGGCGCTTCGCCAGCGCGCCCAGAGCACGACCGGAGGCGAAGGAAGGCGCCGGGCTGCCCGCAGCCGCTGGATCCTCCCCGCTCCCCTGCCCAAGCCTCCTCCGCCCCAAGGACGGAGCGTGGCACCAGCGCCCTGGGCTGCCGGCCAACACCCCCTCGCTCATTCCCAGGAGTTGAGGAGGAGATGGGGCACAGGGTTAGTCAGAAGGGGAGTTTCCCAGGCAGGGCTCACTTTTTCTTCTTCCCGCTGTAGGACCTTCTAGTTTTGGTGAAAAGCAAGGGTCCAAAATCTCATTACTCATAATGAAATCAGCAGGGGGAAAAAAAAAATAAATAAATAGACGCGAGTCTTCCTAAAGCTGCAATCCCAATCTAAAATAATTAAAAACAAGTGGATGGAGCAGCTCTGACTTGAAACAAGAGGGAAGTGGTATGGGAAGATGGTGTCTTTACTGCTTCTATTGCCACACGTCTGATTTTCTTTTTAAAAAGAAACAGAGGACACCTCTTATACCCAGAGTCACATTTTCTTCTCTAAATGCTTATCCTTGAACAGCCCCAAGGAAAAGCTTAGAGGGCCACAAACTGGATGTACAGCAAATGTGCTCTAGCATCCTCTCTACAAGGGATAGAGGTGATCTTCCCTCTTTAATAAGTTAAGAAGATAGTGCATGAAAATAAAACATGGGAGATTCAGGTTCTGATAGGAAAAAGAGACGTGAGTAAATTTAAGAAAATTTGAGGAAGAGGTATTAAAATAATGTCTCACTATGCTGTGAGGAGAAATAGTGTCTGATTTTACATTTATAGGGATTAGATCCTAAAATGGCAGGGGGAAAGAAGGATGAGTCAGATGAAACACTGCTTTGCTGGACTCACAGCACTGTGTGGTAAGAGTGGCCGGGCTGCTGGTGAGCAGCATCCTGCATCTCTGGTGGTTACTGCACTTTGTTCCTCATTTATTTGGGAAGCTCTAGAAAGCATTCTGCATCTCAGGGAGAATACTTTCAATGCCTTTCCTGACAGAGCTATTCCTGACCTCATCACAGAACCACAATAAAACCTGCTGCTTCTGCAGAATATTTCTACTGGATGTGCATTGTACTAAAAGTTACACATAAAATCCTTCTCATCTCGTCCACCAACCTTAATATTAACAACTACCATTCACTTCTGTCAACTTTGGCTACGCAAGAACTTACAGTATAAACTCAGTCCAGCCTCTGTGATCAAAGCAATACTCAAGTTCACTGTGTAGAAGAGTTTGATTTGCCATCATCAGCTTGAAATGGTAAAGAGAATTGCTCCCACATCCCACTGCATGATCCACACCTGCAGTCACCCTGCCTTCAGGCAAACTGGTCGGCTGACTTTGTAAGGAAAAGAAGCAAAGGAAAGGAACAGAAGGAAAGAACAGAAGGAAAAATATCTTTTCTTGAATATCAGCACTATGTGCATTGGCAAGACAGCAATCATTAAGAATACAATTAACAGAAAGAACCAATTTATGCCAATATGCTGTTGTGAGTGAGTGGACAGTAACCCATGCCACAATCCTGGACCTCTATGGCTATTAAATCAGATTTTTGTCTCCTTTAGTCTTCAAGACCAGTTTATTAGCATGGCAAAAACAGCCTAATGACTTTGATTCACATTTCAGACTGTCTAAGGACAGAAGAGTCAAAGCCACATCCCTGTGCGTGACTTCTTGCAGACAGCTACACTCACTTGGCAGCTATTATCTCTCAGACCAGCTGGGTTGTGTTTTTCAGGGTCTCTCTGCTCTGGAGCCCTTCCAGGCTGTTGCATTTAGCTGGAATGTTTGTGGCAGAGTTAGTCCAGGAAACTCCTTTCCTCAACACATAAACTTCCCTCAGGGCACCAGTGCAACTGCACCACACTGAATAAAGGCCTGGAGCTGAGCAAGGCAGAAACAGAAGAAAACAGAACTGGAAAGAAGAAAGGCTGATTAATGATTGATTAAAACTGTGGTACACAGGAGTGTTCTTAACTGATTATGCCCTTGGTACTTTTTCATAGAATAGTTACTTTGTTCAAAGCCAGTTCCAGTGTTTGCCACAGAGCATTGCAGACATACCCATTTTAATTTCCAGAAAACCCTAAGCTCTTTGTTTAGAACTATTTGATACGTGATCTGACTTCATTAATAATTTCATCTTCAAAATAAAGTTCTGTAATCAAGTCCTTGCACTCTTTAATAACTCTGAATACCTCTCTCTAAAACTTCTCCTGTGTGTTTTCCTACTAAATGAATTTATGTCTCGTTTTCTAGACTCTCCCTACTCCTTTCCAGCCCATTCTCTCTGCCATCCAGATGTGTGCCCAGGGAATCCTCCCTCACCGTTTTCGCGGATGCAGGCCCATTCAGGCCATTTTCAACACTTAACATTTTTTCCGCTACAAAAGACCTAGATCCTGTCTTTTTTCTGTCTGCTATCTGTGCTATTGTCTCACATTCCTCTGCAACTATTCTGATAGCCCCGGTTCCACCCGTGGACAAATTTGTATGGAGAAAAATCTGGGAGTACAACATACTAAGCAGAGAAAAATCCTTCCTATATCCTGAGGATTCAGAACTACAACACTGTCCTCGGTCTGTAACACAAGGAAAATTAACTTTTTCTGCCAGAGCTCAGGCAGCAGGAGCAGGCAAGGACGTGCCAAGCTCCCTTCTCTCTGTTGGAGCCACTCACCACGTCTTGCAGTACCCACACACGTGGTTCTCAGCATTTCCTTGGCTGGAGCACACCTGTGCGTGGGGAATTTTTCATCACACACCTACCCCTATTTGTCAACATATCACACCACCACATCTCAAACCAAGCCTATTATTACCTCAAACTTGGGGGTGCACCTGAGCGAGCAGCGAGGCACACCTTGCACACCAGGTAGTCACCCAATTACAATTTAAGCTCATTAGCAAAAGCCCTTTTTCAGCTTTTGTTTCACTGGTTTAGGCACTGTTTGACACCTGCTTAACACGAAGCTGCTTTCGCGTGTTAACACAGTGGGGCTTTCATCCTGTTTGGGTATGGAGGCAGTACACAACTTCAGTAGATTCTCTTTATATCAAAACTAGAAGTGTAAGTCCGTGTGAAAGGAAAATAAAGTACTCTACCTTTTTTTTCTTCTCTCTCTCTCTAACTACATTGCTTGGAAGGAAAATCTGTTAAAAAAAAAAAATAGGAGCATGTAAGCACTTAAAGTAACCCTGCATTTGTCACCAGAATCAGAGGTTTAGTCCAAGTAAGTACAGAAGTTTTTCTGAATCATTAATACCAAATAAATGACAGAGAAAGAGGAAGAAAATACATAAAAGCCTTCATTATATGCAAAACAGATGGAGAGAAGCTGCCTTGTGAGGCATCATATTCTAAAACTGAAGTGGGAACTGAATTTGTTATGTAATCCCAATAGCTAGGTACTGGTAATGTTATTCCAAAGTAAAAAAGGTGATTTCTGCCTCTTCTTCTGAAATATTAACTCAAAAAATGAATTACTTTATTTCTGCATATCCCAAGCTGAGAACATACGCATGGGAAAAAAGCTTATATTCTCTATGCCCTTAAAACCACTACATTGTCATATTCAAATAAACACCTCAGCACAGCAGGTGCCTAGAACATACAAAAAATTGTGTGGAACACAATGTTCTGCAGAAATCCTCATGGATATA
The DNA here is from genome assembly GCA_013390045.1 of Picathartes gymnocephalus. NCBI lineage: Eukaryota > Metazoa > Chordata > Aves > Passeriformes > Picathartidae > Picathartes > Picathartes gymnocephalus. The sequence continues at coordinate 138,282 of WEKY01056093.1, forward strand.
GTTCTAGTCTTCAAAAATACCTCTAAAAAAAAAGTTTTACAAGGTGTCAATGCCTGGGAAAACAAAATTCTTTCTCACAAACAAAAGTTTTCCCATTGCTAGAGCCAGAGAAAAAAATTTGAAGATTTACAAGGTTTACTTTTAAATTTTGTGGGTTTGGAGGGGTTTACATTTCAGGTTTTGGTTTGGAGCATTTCACTGGGTTTTAGTCACAATATTGTACAAATTAACTTACTGTAGCAGTATCAAAAGCAAAGAAAATCCTGTGATGAATCTGCCTTTTTTCCCCCCATGATAAACAAAGTGCTCCAGACACCAGACGTCAGTAAGGAACTGTCTGGGAAGAGATAATTTAAAAGGGCTTTGAAAAAAAGAAAGCAGCAGGGTGGTGTCTAGTCATGATAAGTTATTTTGAAAACAGACTGGATAGTGCTGATACGAGAGCATGGTGACAGCACATAACAATCTGGGCAAATACAACCAAAAGGGTAAAATGGGAACTCTAGTGTCATTGGAGAGAATGGTGAGAACAACAAACACACACCACACATATTCAAGTTCATGTGTATTCATGTCTTGCTCTGAAAAATTAATGGTTCACCTCAAAACAAAGCTGCTCTAAAGTCTTTTACTTCCATGTTACAATGAACCCTGGGTTAACGAAGACCTTGTTGAGGTGTGTGTGCAGTTATTAGTTAGTATTTAGTTATTAGTCTGTATTTATGATGTTTGTTTTCTCACAAACACTCTACAAATCACCAAAACCTTTCTGGTGCTTCTGATGTTTCTGTCCATGGTATGTGGCTCTCTTGCATCATACCAGTTTACAAAACAAGACTGACTGAGGTTCAGTTTGGTTTTGAATGGAGAACAAAAACGAGTTTCCTATATAAAAAGTCTGTCCTATGTGTCATGATTAGATAATATCAAGAGAAGGACTGAGTCACACTGTTCTTCTGCTTTACTGTAACTTCTCAGAATTCACTGGGGCTGTTCCTTAAAAAGGAACAAAATCAGGCCTCTCTTTTACAGGATTATTTCCCAGGAAACTTTAGGAGTTAGATTGCTAAATAAATATCTGTGTATCACAAGTTAATTCACGCTTCCTCCCCCTCCACCCTGCCTCATTTCTTTAACAAAAAAGGAGCATGAGTGGAAAATCAGACGGGACTAATAAATCCTGCATGATGGGGAGTCAGGATATCCAGCTTCCCAGAGTTTTTCAATTCGAATTTTCATCTGTTTTACTTACATGGGAAACTATTCACTTAAATAATTTTGTGCCTGACTTCCACTCTTTTTAGATTCAGAATTAGTCTATTCCTCTATTTTTTAATCAGATCTAGCTATCCATGAAAGGGCCTAGAAAAATATTCTGTATAATTCAGTATCTCCTTTTTATCTTACAAAGAAAGAGACTTTTCTGCTTCCCAGGGACACAAGGCACAATCCAACATTCAACATTTTGGATAGGTTAAGTACTCGTTTAAACATTCAGTGTTTCTGTCCTTATTCTTCTCTGTACAGATCTGCATCTGTAACGTATCAAACAAGGGACTGAGCCAAGATCAATACAATGGATGTGTGAGGAAAAAAATGGGCAGTACTCTCCTGCCCTTCTTAATGCATTTGCAGAAGTAGATATATCTGGCAAGAAGCTACCTGTCGTCTTTTTGGGGAAGGGAATAATGTCTCTAGAAAGACACCACAAAATGCGGCCCATGCCTCTTGCCCTTCTAAAGACACAGAAATTTCAGAGATGAAGAGGCCACTTTGTCTGCTCTTACGGTTGCATGTCATTTGGGGGGGCAGCTGGGAGCACACACAGGCCAAAGCAATTTTCCTGGCTTCTGCAGCAAGCCACACGTGGCCACCATCCCTTCCCAGCCCCTGGGGTTCCACACGTGTTCTGGGTGCAGGACAAGCAGAGTCCCCAGCCAAGACAATTGCTGGAAGGCTCATGCTAGAACAATGTGCAGCCCGTGGCCTCCTCCCTGCCTGTCCTGAATTCCTTCTGGAAAGGACAGATGCTGAGAGTGCAGGAGCCCATCTGACCAACCCTAGAGCAGACCTGGAGCACGCAGCCCAATAACTGCACAGCTATGGATTAGTGAAGGACAATGAGTCCAACTTCTGTGGGAATCACTGGACCTTCCACATCCCCACTAAATGTTCATATTGCCCACGGGTCCTGCCATGTGATGGGAGAAACACCACATGAGGTTCTGCTCTCGTATTTACAAACCCTGAGTAACTCAGTCAGCTAAAACAATCTGGCTCCCCTGTTGTGTATGAGTTCAGGTTATAAAGCAATTTCTATTCAGCTCTAACTGTACAGATTCCACTGTGGTATTTTTCATGTTGTTCCTCTGTGCTTCATTTTGTTTTGTTTTTCAAACATGACGAAAATATTTCCAACACTTTTCAAAGCTTTTCTGTTTTTAAAAAAGGAAAATATATCTCTTTCTCCACTCCTAAGACATTCAAAGCATCCCTTTCCTTGTCAAAACTAGACATGGCTTACTGCTGAAACTTGAAAGGAAGCATGAAAATATTTTTCAATCAGAACAAGAGCCTCCACTTGGCAAGAAAAAGAGTCAACTGTTCTCTGAAGTGATGAGTTTTGGAAAACCCACAGTCTGCACATATGAGAAAGGAAAATCCCATTCCTGTGATAACCATGCCTACCAACAGAACTGGACAGGAATGTAGTTCTGGGATGGGCGAATTTGCCATTTATAGATGAGATGGGTTTGGATGCTGGCCACGGTGTTCTTCCTATTTAATTGAAGTTGCCTATCCCCTCATTACAAAGCCCATTCTCCAACAGAAACAACTGAGAAGGTTTAGTCTTTATTGATGCTTTGGTACCTGCTCTTTTTACAGGGTCTGACCTAGAGAAAATCAAGCAAAGTATTTGCCAGTCCCACATTAATCCACCTCTCCAATGTGTGATCAGAAGGTTTCTTTCTACAAGTTAAAGAAAAGACACAAAAGACACTGACATGTTTCTGCTTCCACAGCAACCAGTCCTGGCCTGTGCAAGGAAGTTCCAGTTTAATTAAACCAGTTCAAAAACTGATGCTGTTAAATTAATGTGAAGTCTGTGGGAGGATGGATGTTATTTTGCTGGAGTGCTTTCTACTGTTTTAACTGAAGTGGTAAGGAAGGGATTTAAGCTAAGTCAATACACAATGTACTTCAACTGATATGTGTCCAAAAAGGGCATTTGCATCAGCATAATGAAACAGTGCAAGATTTTCATGTAGACAAGACTCAGAAGAAAACGTAACTATATTATTCTTTGGGAATATCATGAGCATGCCTTGTTTTGCCCTTGTCTGCTGTCAACACCTCCTCCACTGCCTCCAGGGGTCTGCTCCCCACTGCCTGACAGTTTCATTAACTCTCTCTTCCTGTCCTGTTTACCCTCAGGTACCCACATGTTGGCAAGTTACACTTCTCTTTATCACCAAACCACCACACCATTTGATGTAGTTCTCAAAAACTGTAGTTCCTGCAGTTCTGCTAAGTTAAAAGGTTTCTCTTCAAGGTAGTTTCAACTTGGTGTTCCCCAGATTTTCCCCTTTCCTCTATTTGTAACAGTAATAGTTACTCCAGCTTCAGAACACGATTGGCTGGGTTTTCCTCAGAACCCAAAATATATTGTTTCAGGCTTCTTGTGTGCCCAGTGCTGTGGAATTGTCAGACTGGGACTACTCCTTCTGTGAAGCCCATCCTGCTCCAGAGGGTGACATACAGTGAGTGAGCAAAAGTATAAAAAAGGCCATTTTTAGCAGCTACTTTCTCAGCTTTGCACAATATCCCAGGACCTCTTGAGCTCACTGGTTTACACTATACGTAGTGGGGAATCTGCTTGTGAAAAAGGAAAAGGTCAATCCTAATTTTTCTTACTGTTCTTGGTTTGTGTCCCAGGGGCCAGCATGGCCAAGCCAACACTGGGATGCACATCCTGAGAAATTTTCTCTCCCCATTTTGCCCTGCTGCCCTGTGAGCTGCAGGGGGAACAGAGGGGATCTCTGGTGATGAGGCACTGGAAAACTCCTGGAATCCCAGGACACCCAGCCATTCTGAGCACACCAGGGCCAACACACAGAATAGGTTAGACAGAGTTTGGTACTACCCTGGCTGAACAAAGAGCTGGCATTGTTGGCAGACATTTGAACAAATGGCTCGTTTCCATGCTACTGAATCCATGGCAAACTTCCCGATGGAAGCAGTCCCTGGCCCCTGGGAAATGTGTAGTTAACAACCCAAGTCTGTACAGCACACTCTGCGTCCTACCAGCTGCACAAGGCCCACAGTCCCCACTGATGTTTGATCAAAAATAAGCTGGAGGTGTGTCAAAAACAAGCCCACAGTCCCCACTGATTTGATGTTTGTCAAAAACAAGCTGGAGGTGTGGAGAACATGAGGGTGCTCCCAGCTGTAGTTAATCCAACCATACTAAATTTTAGGGAGTCTCTCTGCTTCTCCTCAGACATAAATATTCAAAGTAAGTGCCCCGTTAACAGGAGGGAGAAAACAGACTTGATTTCCACCCCCACGTGCATAACAATGCTTGAAAGTGCAAGTTTTGGAAGATCTTTGAGACACAGTGGTGAGTTGAAGCAAGAAACCATCTCATACATTTCAGTGCAAAAGACAGCAGGGAAAAGGGAATTCTTTTGTGTGTCTTTAGTTTAAGGATCTGACAATTCAGAAAATTGGTATGTTAGTGATAACTAGCTAATTTCGTCTTTAAACCCAGGTTTGTATCTTTTGAGTGCCTACCAGAAAATTTTCAAGTCTATTTATTTATTTATTTATTTATTACAAATGTAAGTCACCTTTTTTCTTCTTCTTCTTATCCTGTTTTAGGAAAAGAGGCAGAGGAAGAGAGATTTCCAACTTCTCATTATTACAAAATCTAAAGAATACAATATCCAATTCAATCTGCTGAGTTAAGACTGAAGAAATGCAAAAGCAGTGGCCATACACAAGTTTAACTCTGCCCCCGTGTGTGCAAACGTTAAAACACATCCATCCACCCTGGATCCTGCTCTGGTTTTGTGCTAAAGGGTGGGTTAGTTTGTGGCAGTAATTGTATATGGCATCAACAACGACCATGAAGCTATAGGACACCTTTTCTCCTCTATGCTGACATGTTTCTGCATTATGAAACTCCTTTATGAATGCACTGGCTGTTAAAAAACAAGCCATAGAGATATGCCTGCTGCCCACAATAATAAAACAGGGAGAAATGAAGAAAAGAAAAAAAGAAAAGGCAGTTCTGGAATTTTACCAGAGGGATGATTCTGTTAAGACTGGAGAAGAACAGGGACTTAATTTTACTTCTCACATTTGGCACGCATGCCCTGTGTGAACTTCCCTGTTCTACACTGTGCCTCACCTTCCAGCCTGAGAAGTGGATACCAACACCTTTGGAGAGGGTGAAAAGGAACCACTTCTTCCTCTGCAAACTCACACTGAGGTTTCTCCAGCTGTCTCACTTCATCAGCACACAAGGTGACAAGGCTCCATCAAGGGGAGACCAGCCCAGGGCACCACCACTGTGGTGGGGACACGCTGCTCCAGCCAAAGGCTCCGCCCTCAGCCACACACCCGGCAGCAAGGGAGCAGCTCCAGGAGAGGGGAGTGAGGGGCTTCTGCACCCCATCCTACCCCGGGACTCGTTTATTGACACTTTTCAGGACACCCCCAGGCTTTACCCGTGACAATCCTGGGCCAAAGTGCCCCTGAATGAAACCTTCTCTCTCAGGAAATCTATGGGGGGAACAGCAACAGGGTGTCAGAACACCTCAGCACGTGGCACAAAAGAGACACATGGACAATCCCTGGGACAGGGGCAGGGCGCTGCAGGAGCTGATCCCGGCAGAAACGCCAGCCAGACCCGGACACACCTGCCCTCAACCCTTACCTTTTGATAAGGAAGAGGTCCTCAGGGCATACCACTGCTACGCCCCAAGTAATCACCTCCTCAATTTTTAATTGATTTCCGCTTTCACATTAACCTTTGTGAGCTGAGTGTACAAAGAAAAAGCCACAGCCTCGTTTGCCAGATATGGGAGGACGCAGAGCACAGTGACGCCCCAGCACCGTCCCCTGCCGTGACCAGTGACCACTGTTAAACCAGACAGGCAAGAGGCAGCTGTGGTGAGGCAGCCAGGAGGGAGTGCAGGACCATGGCGACCTACGTGCAGCTAAACACCACTGCCAAGATGCCCCTCGTGGGCCTGGGCACCTGGAAGGTAAGAGCTACAAAGAAAAGCACCTGTACTGCAGTGCTCCCAGGCACAAAACTTCAGTGCCCCTGGTGCAGCTCTGGAGAGCTGTCCTGGTGTCTGGGGCTCTGCTCTGCCTGTTGGGCTGAGCACGAGTTAGAGTGGAGCTACAGATAAATGGCTGGGGGTTGATTTCCAGCCCTGGAGTCCATGTTTATTACTGCAAGAAATAGTGTTCTTGTAAAGAAAAAAAACCACCAACCTGGATTGGGGGCGGATTGCTCTCACTGACATCATTTCCCTGGTTTTATTTTGCTAGGATGCAGGTCTTTAACAAGCACTGATGTGAGGTTCTTAATATTTATGCATTTTTTTCAGTCGCCAGCTGGGCAAGTAAAAACTGCAGTGATGGCTGCCATTGATGCTGGGTACCGCCACTTTGACTGTGCCTATGCATACCTGAACGAGGATGAGATTGGGGAAGGGATCCAGCAGAAAATCAAAGAAGGTGTTGTGAAACGAGAAGACCTCTTCATTGTCAGTAAGGTAAGGATCCAATGATCCTGGAGCCTGGAGCACAGCTGGGGGAATGCTTTGTGTATTTCCCTAGCAGGAAGCTTAAGTAATGGAGACAAACTTTATGCTTTAGCATAAATCATAACAGCATTCAGGTCACTCCTGACAGAAGTCTACAGCTTCACCCCGTTCTGTATGGAGAGTTAGGAAGGATACACTGTGTCTGCACCCTGCTGTGGTGACTGGGGGATGGATTGATTAGTGCAAAAGAAGGGATGCAGGAAAAGGCAGAAATGGGGCAGGTAACCGCAAGCAAGGCAGGAACACGTGATGCAGAGGTCAGAGATCACTCAGTGTAAAGGACTGACAGAGGCAGAACCAGCTCGCTAATGGCACCTCACTGAGTGCTAAAGCACAGCAGAGCACACGGGCCTGGCACTGCCTGCTGCTTGTTCCAGCAGCTGGGCTCAGAGCATTGCCAAAGGGGTGTCCCCGCACTGGGAGTGTGGTTCTGGGCACCCTGGGACACTGTAATCTGCTCAGCACATGTCCCAGGGAAGGTGGGGTTGGTGGGTTCTCTGTCTTATTACAAAAATCAGGCCATTTAGCTAGAATCTGAAGTTACTTCTTACCTAAGTAAAGGTTGGTGGCTGGCTTGTATCTTCTTGGCTTTGCCTGCTACATGCAGTGCAGAGTTCTGTGCATGCTCAGGAACGACAGATACACCACTGCCTCTGAAAGCCAAGGCAGACCCTGGGGAAAAGGGGGTGGCACAAATGATGGGTGAACTCATGGAACCAGAGAATGGTACACACTGCCCCCAGAGTCACAGGCCATCCCAGCCCAGAGCTTGCCACATCTGAAGAGCACTAGGGTGGCCTCATTCCACATCACCTTCCAAAGAACAGGGAGCATTCGTGTGCTGTGCAGGAGAGCACCCAAGAGCTTTCAACCAGGAGGTCACAGTCTGCCCTGTGTTTTGTCTCCAGCTGTGGTGCACCTTTCATGAGAAGCCTCTGGTGAAGGGAGCCTGCCAGAAGACTCTTGCCAAGCTCAAACTGGATTACCTGGATCTCTACCTCATCCACTGGCCTTTTGGCTTCAAGGTACAGTAACAGCAGGTCTCATTCCTGGAAGCGTTCCTGACTCACAAGTGCCAGGAGCACTTGCAGCACCACTGCTGCTCCAGAAAGAGCCCGTGCCTGCTGTGCCAGCTCTGCCCTGGTGCTGCCCATCCCACTCTGCTCTGCCCACATCAGCCAGGCCCTGGTCTGTGCCCAACACTGCTGCCTGCACATCGTCCTCTGCCCTCCTGATAACGGGGAGGCAGAGCCAGCACCACAGTCAGCAAAAGCTGGGCCTCTTTCCCTTTCTTTCATAAACCCAAGACATGCTCTTCAGAAAAAACAGAGGGATGCAGTTTGCTGCCTGACAGAAATCCTTTCTGCAGGTTGCAGAATTGCACAGGGAAAGTAAACACTTGTTTCCCATTTCTCTCTTTAATCACCAAATCCTTAATACAGTACAGATTGAGCTGAGCTTGCCTGTAGGAGCCTTAGTGTTGTTTCACAGACTTTGGATTTTAAAAGATTAAGCTTTTCTATATCAAGTTTTCACAGACTACATGCACTTCAAGCATTTATGTCAGCATATATATATATATATATACACATACACACATACCTATAAAAATCTCTTTTCTACCTTATGCTTTTGAGCTCAACTCCATTCCTTCAATATTGTTTTAGTTAGCTTTATGTGGACAAAGCTGTCAAGTGAAACTGCATAATATTAATTATGGCATTCCAGTAATTTAATACTGGCATAATTAATTACTGGCATTCCAGTAATTTAAAATACTTTGGTCACACTGTCTAGTTACAGGCTGTTCTAATTTTCCTAATACAGCAATTTCAACAGTGAGCCTCCCCATGGGACATCTGTCAGCAGATGCACTCCAGTATAAATGTCTGTGTTCACATGGCCAAAGTCAATCCTCTATATAACTTTTTAAAAACAACTAAAGAAACTGTTACTTGAACAATACTCGAACTCATGTAAGACTCCAGAATATTGTTCCATAAGTTAATCACTTCCCTGTATGCATTTTGTGGCTCATCACTTCAGAGGGTCCAGTAGAAACACCTGTTTTTATTGGGATAGTAGATGACAAAAATGCATGAACTAAGAATAAGAAGTGACAGAAGAATTAATTAAGTTATGGTGACAATTACTTGATTTTTATTTTTTTTTTTAATGTGGTCTTAGATTTAAGTCCTTACATCCCTGTTGGGTGACTTTACATAGCTAGTGTCTCAGCAGAGATTATTTCAAGCCTCTTCTCTCTCTCTGACAGGCTGGAGAGGACCTGTTTCCCAAAGATGACAAAGGCATGGCCATACCCAGCAACAGTGATCTTCTACAGACATGGGAGGTAAGTTCAGCCAGAGCAGAAGAGAAATGTCCTCTGTCCTCATTGGTCTTTTCCATGCTTCTATTACCTTCAGCAGTCACAGAACTGGTGTCTCATTCACACAAAATTAGTTGGAAGGAAGATAAGGCTGTACAAAATAGCTTTTCATAATGGGCATGCTTAGTCCTTCCCCAGTTATTCCTATTCTCCAAGTGTTTTACTTGACTGGAGCTGCACAAACACTTGCAGTGGAGCTGCAGACCAGACTGAAGCTAGAAAAAATTCACTGTACAATTGTTTTCACTACAGTTCTTGTGCCTTTCTTGAGTTGCTCAAACAAATTTCACAGCAATAAAGATATTTTAGGTTGAGATCTTGCCTACATTGTGTGGGACAGCTCTCCAGTGCTTGCACAACACTGGATTACTGAGTACCATCATTCTTCTCCTCATGCAACTCTGTGTGAATTTCCACACATTCAGGGAATGAGAATCTGTGCTTGGGTGAGATGGCATTAATGCACCAGCACCTGCTTTTCTCTCAGAGAACTTTGCAACTCTAAATAATTATTTTGTGCTGCTTGTGATGGGAAACAAGTCACATCAGGAAGAACCTTATCACGAGCTGCCTTGCACGCTGGATGATGATTTTGCTGTTTTAGGCCATGGAAGAACTGGTGGATGCTGGCCTGGTAAAAGCCATTGGATTCTCCAACTTTAACCATGAGCAGATTGAAAGAATCTTGAACAAGCCAGGACTGAAGCACAAGCCTGCAAATGTCCAGGTGAGCTGCAAAGTGACTGCAGGTGGTTTTCTGGGATTATAAAAATCTGATTATAGCTTCATGAGGAGATGGGAAAAGGGCAAACAAATAGACACAGCTTTAAATCGCTCTCTATGGATATTTCAGAGTACAGGCACTTGGATACTTCTATATTTTTTGTATCACCTTCCTGAACCACTGTTTAAGGATGTTGGAGCATTTCCCACTAAAAAAAAGTCTTTTTGGAATAATAAAGAACCCAGATGAGCTTCGTGAAACCACCCCAGCAGAAACTGTATAAGCACTTTGTATCAAAACAGGTGTTTTTAATACTAAAGACGGGTAATACCATGCAGGCCACTGTCACATTAGGGAAAAAAAGCAGCCTCTAACTGGATTAGGATATAATTTACGGAGCACAATAATATTGCAGCAGTTCGGCCACTATGAGACTCTTTGTTTTTGTGTTGGCAGATTGAATCTCATCCATACCTCACCCAGGAGAAGCTGATCAAATACTGTCAGTCCAAAGGGCTGGCTGTGACTGCATACTGTCCCCTGGGCTCTCCTGACAGACCATGGTAAATTTGCTTTGCAGACTACCAGGGAGCTGCTGGGGATCATGATTGAAGATTGAGGCTACACATGCACCACATGAATTTCTTCATTTAAATACACATCTCTGTTGCTATCCTCAATCTTTCAATGGTTTCTTGCCACTGATTTGTTTTCTCTGTGTAGGGCTAAGCCCGGGGATCCTTCCCTTCTGGATGACCCCAAGATCAAAGAGATTGCAGCCAAGCACAACAAAACGCCAGCACAGGTGGGTATTCCTTCCCAGTTCAGGAAAACGGAGCTCCAGAAAGGGCAGAACCTCTCCCTTCCCCATGAACTGTGGCACTGCTCTGATTCTTCCCTAACAATGCAGATTTTTTTTATTATATTAGCTCCACGACACACCTCTATTAACTCTTTGGCTCTCAAAAAGATTCTTGACCACCTTCAGATGTCACTCCCCCTCTCAAGTCCTCTTGCAGAGAATATAAGCCTTGCACAGATTTCTAAAATCCCAGGTGTGAAGAAAAGGAATTGACTGGACCCAACCTGGATGGGAAGGGCCAAGGCTGCAGGGACAGGGATGATTTGAAATGCAGCTCTGCAGAAGTGGGTATAGATTAAGAGAAAACAGCTCTTTTTCCAGAGCAGGAGCCATTCTCTCTGTGATTCGGTTCTCTGTTCTTGCAGGTTCTCCTTCGCTTCCAGATCCAGAGAAATGTGATTGTGATTCCCAAGTCTGTCACCCCACAGCGCATTGTGGAGAACTTCCAGGTGAGGCATCAGGAGTGAGCTGGGTGCTGCCCCTCAGGGATGGCTTGGTAGTGATCCCTTCTGACCCCTTGCAGCAAGAGGACTGGGCTTCTTCCTTCTTGATGCTCAATTTACTGAGTGTTAACCCAGGCCCATTTTTTGAGAGTTTAATCAACAATCCTTACACGATATTATTCCCTGTTCTGTGGCTTCAGATGAATGAGCAGGCACAGCTTGCTTGGAATCCCCACACAGGAACATGCCAAAAACATCTTACCTAGAATTAGCAATATTCAAAAATAGTCCCTGTCCAAAAATAGTCCATAAAACAAGTTGTTCTTTGTAATTCAGTGGTCCATGAGTGAAAATGGATTCTCCAGTGCAGAGCTGCTCTTGTATTTCTGTTAGGTTTGTTCAAAGAAGTGATTTCCACCTGTTTCTCTATTTAGGTGTTTGACTTTGAACTGACTAAAGAGGAGATGGCAACCCTTCTGAGCCTAAACAGAAACTGGAGGATCTGTGAAATGAACATGTAAGTGACACTGCTTGTTTTTTTCTAAATCTTAAATTCTGAATATCCTTTACAAGGAATTTTGTGTCACAGCTTCTAGGTAACATGAAATTCAATTTATTTAAAAATCACATGAACTCAAAATCCAACTGGTTTGTCTCAAAAAAATAACACTTTCAGGAGAGGGCTTAATATTTTCATTTCGAAAAAAAATTAAACCAAGCTGCATTCCAAATTTTAATTCTTAGTTTTCAGGAAACTCTCTGTAACTTGAACTACAAAAAATGGGTTCTGGATGTTCAACTCATCTCTGTCTGTATTAGAGAAAGGAGGACATGTAGTTCCACCTATTCTTGCTGTAACTCCATGATGCAGATCTTCCCTTGGTGGCTCCTTCATGCACCCAACACATCTCTACATAACATTTAGATCACATGTGAAAATAACATTCTCACTTTCATTTCTTTCAGGTCCAAAAATCTCAAGGAATACCCTTTCTATGCAGAATACTAAAGGTGCTTGTAACATGGCCTTCACTAGACCTCTGGTGTCTCCTTTGCCTCTGCTCAAACTTTATAAAGTTCTCTTATTGCATCTGCCCTGGTGCTGCCAGTGAAGACATGGGATGTTTATCCCATGAAATTTGGTTTTCTTGAAAGAGGGAAAGAGTATTTTCCACAGCACAAAATCTTCTTCAGCACCACCATTCAATGATTGCCTTCAGTCTCACATCAGAAGAAACCAGATGTTGACAAACCACAAAACACCCCCCATAGATCCACAATTTCATCAGAGGTGTCACACATTTTAAATAAAATTAACTTTAAAATGTAAAAACCTAACTGGCTGAAAGTTTTCTGTCTGCTGTAGGAAAAAAACAAAACCCTCCCAGCCAGAGATGCACAGAGGGGTGGGTTGCAGTCACCTGCACTGTGGGGACACAGATCCTGCCTGGGACACTCAGCACTTTCCCCTGCCATCCCTCAGCACCCACCACGTCCCCTCCTCACCAGCCACAGCCCCCGAGCCCTGGGCACAGCCCTGTTTTTAATAGACAAATACAAGAATTATCAAAGGTTAAAGTCTTCAAAAAGACTCTTGAGAAGACACAGGGTGGTGGGACCTCAGAGGATGCTCCTGGCTTGATCAGAGCTCAGCGCAAGAAAGAGGCCAAAGTCTTAAATCAGATTAAATCTCTATCCCCCTGTTTTGTTCCTGCCTAAACAAGCATCTTGAAGTTGAACCAATGCACACCATTTAGCAACATAAACATTCTGCTCCAATATATGCTCTTTTCTCAAAAACCCTGCCATCATCTGACAACCCCAGCCACGCCTCCAGAACAGAAACAACCCACAGCTCCCACGTATTGGCATGGTCACAGCGCAAGACCTCTCACCAAGAGGCACAAACAAAGCAGAACACAAAACCTGCTGCCCAAAATCCTCTCTTAAAAGGTGTCTCTCACAGCATGCCTTGGACCAACCAAGCACCAACCTTCACAGGAGAACATGAGTACACAGAAGAAAATGAGAGGAAGGACGAATTGCATTTCTCAGCCCTGCTCTCTTATGTGATTAAACTGCAATATCACATTCTGCAGAGGATAGCTGATGGCACTGACAGAAAACTGGAGGAAAATTAAAGGGAAAACAAATTACCTCTTCTGCCTTCAGTTAAATGAAGAAAAAAAAAAAAAAAATCTTGGGTATCTGCTGTGGGAGAGGCATGCAGAGGAAAATGCACCACCGTACATACTTCAGATTTATGCTTGTACCTGAATAAATTCTCCAAGTACGAGCAAACAGCAAAGCTTCCCAAGCAGCCCTGACATCCTATTAGGGAGCACCTGAAGGATCCTGTTGATAAATTTATCTTTTTTTCATTGCACTGTGAACACCTCACCCCTACAGAGTATTTTCCTCTCCAAAATCTCAAAGTCAGTTTCTCATGTGAAATTGAAAGGCTACGTACCATTTATTTCCATACTTGTGTTTCCTTCTGAAATACGGTCTGCACCTCCCTAAAGACAGAGGGACAATGTGACGTTCGCTGAGAACTCCGTGCTCTTCGGTAGCTTTGAAAACACACTAAAACACACTTCAAATGATGTGATTTGCACTGATTCTTTCCGAAATTACTCGCAAACTCACCCCAAGGTGAAACTGTGTCTCTCTCGGGGAACCAAGAGGGTGTCAGAACAGCCCGGAACATGGCACAAGCGAGATACGCACGGACAACGCGTGGCACGGGGACAGGGCGCTGCAGGAGCTGATCCCTGCAAGAATTCCAGCCGGTTTAGGCCACACGTGCGCTAAATCCTTATTTTTCGATAAGGACCTTCATCCTTTTCCCCGAGAGAAAGGTCGGGGCGCGCCCGGACTCCCTCATACACGGACTCGCCGCGCTGTATCGCCCCTGGCCGCCGGGCGGGCCCCATTGGCTGCCGACCCCGTCGCTGATTGGTTGGCGCGGCAGCCCCGCGCAGGGCGCGGGGCGCTGATTGGCTGCGATCGCGGGGCGGGGGCGCTGATTGGCTGCGGGCGCGGTACAGGCATGGCGGCCATGGCTGGGTACGTGCGGCTCGGGGCCGCTGCCAGCGCGCCCCTCATGGGGCTGGGCACATGGAAGGTGAGGTGGGCACCGCCCCGGCCGCGCTGCGGGACGGGAGAGCACCTGAGAACCCCTCAGCGAGACCTGTCCTGCCCTTTTTCCCTCTAGTCCCCGCCAGGTAAGGTGACAGCTGCGGTGATGGCTGCCATCGATGCCGGGTACCGCCACTTCGACTGCGCCTATGTGTACCAGAATGAGAAGGAGGTTGGGGATGGGATCCAGCAGAAGATCAAGGAAGGCGCTGTGAAGCGAGAGGACCTCTTCGTGGTCAGTAAGGTATGGATCAGATGGTCGTGGATTATGAGCATACCGGTTTTACCTGTGATGCTTTTACAGCAGGAATATCTAACATTTAACATAGTTAAATGCCGTGGCACTGGAGAAGCTTGTAATGTAAATGAGTTAATTCCTTATACAATTTTTTTGTTTCCTGTGGTGCCACACGGCCCAGACCTCACTGCGTGTGAAGAGCACTAGGGTGGCCTCATTCCACATCACCTTCCAAAGAACAGGGAGCATTCGTGTGCTGTGCAGGAGAGCACCCGAAACCTTTAACCCAGGACTTCACAGTGTCCCTTGTTTTTTGTCTCCAGCTGTGGTGCACCTTTCACGAGAAGCCTCTGGTGAAGAGAGCCTGCCAGAAGACTCTTGCAGACCTGAAGCTGGATTACCTGGATCTCTACCTTGTCCACTGGCCTTTTGGCTTCAAGGTACAGTAGCAGCAATGCCCATACCTTTGTTTCTTGTGACTGCCTTAACAACCCAACAATTGTTCTGGCTGACAGAGACAATTACATGCCTGTTATCTGTGCCAGCACTGCTCTGGTGCTCAGCTTGACCCTGGCCATGTGACTCAGGCTCTTGGTCTCTGCCCCAGAGGCAGTTGTTTGCATACCCCTTTGATCCTAGGAATGATGGCCTGAAAACTAGAGGCAGCTCTCCCAGCTCCAAGCTGCTTTCCCTTTCTCTTGCAAATCCATCGTGTGTTCATCTCAAAATCCCCCCTTGTGGGAAGGAGGGTTGCTTTTTGCTGCTTCTCTGCAATTTTCCTTTGTGTGTTACAGAATCAGAGAGCAAAAGAAAGCATTTGTTTTCCACTTCTCTCTTTAATCACCAAGTCCTTAATGCAGTATAGATGGAGCTGACCTTGCCTGAAGGAGCCTTAGTGTTGTTCCACTGAGACAGGAATTTAAAATGTGAAATTTCTGTGAGAGAGTTTAGGCCCCAAAGATCAGTGAAGGAGTTGATGTCTCAGTTTGAATATTTCTAGTCTCAGCATTTCTATCCTCCTGCAGTCTGATCCCTTCCCATTTTGCCTGCTGCCTTTGAGATGTTCATCTTTTTTTTCATGCTTCATTTTAACTTTATGTTAACAGAGCCATGAAAATGAAACTGTCTCATGGTGACAGCAGCAAACAACTGCTAAACACAGTTCAGTCTTGGCATCTTCTCATAACTTGTACACAAAGGCTCTTCTGATTTTCCTAGTGTTGTTGGCTTTACACTGACGAGAACTGTCATTGTGCACAATACCTCTTTTCAGCTGATCTGGTGTTGTGTAGACCAAAGTGTTGATGCCCCTCTGGAAGAAGAACAAAACAGTTCTTGCTAAGTGGGAACTAAAGAACAGCACCTGAAGGAAACACGTGTGAGGCTGGAGGCTGTAGCTCTGACAGGTTTGTTTCCCTGTAGGTGTTTGAGTGAGACATCACTTGCAGGGGTCCAGCAGAACAACCTGTCCTTACGGGGAATGGTCACTGGCAAAAATTCCTTTAAGTTCCTTCCACTTCTCAGGAAGGAATGACTGAATGTAGCCAAGAATTAGCACTCTTGCACTAGAAGTTTAAAGTATTGTGGTTGTGAGCTCTCATGGTATTGAGTGAACTTCTCAAGAGGTTTTCAAGCATTTTCTTTGTCATTGACAGGCAGGAGAGGAGCTGTTTCCAGTAGATGACAAAGGCATGGCCATCCCCAGCAACACTGACATTCTACAGACATGGGAGGTGAGTTCACCCCAAGTGGAAGAGTTACATCTTCTGTCCTCAGCAGTGGTGTTGGCTTCAGCAGCTGCAGAATGGTTCATCCATGTAAGCAGAATTAGTTGGAAAGAAATCAGAAGAGCACATGGTAGCTTTTAAAAATGTGCTTCCCATGAAGAAAAACTGAGCATGTCAGGAAGAATGTGTTCAGTCATGTCTTACCCACTGCATGCTGACTGTGCTCCCCTTTCTGCCAGGCCATGGAAGAGCTGGTGGATGCTGGCCTGGTAAAAGCCATTGGATTCTCCAACTTTAACCATGAGCAGATTGAAAGAATCTTGAACAAGCCAGGACTGAAACACAAGCCTGCAAATAACCAGGTAAGCTGCAAAGTGACTGCAGGGGAATACTTTTCAGGGATTATAAAGTTCTGATTGAAGTTGAGTGAGGAGGTGGAAAAAGGGAGAACAGAGTAGACCCAGCATATACTTTAAATCCCTCTCTCTGCATATTTCTTCATATAAACAGAACTAGAATATTTCCTTTTTGCCTCATCTTGTTGAACCACTAACTCTGGAGTATTTTCGTAGGAACCATTCTCTCTGGAGGCATGAAAATTCCATATATGAGTGATCGTTGTGACATAATGATTGACTCTTATAAAGCCTCTCAGAACAAAATCCAAAAAGCACATAAAGACTCAGTATAAAAGTTGGTTCCCTATAGAATTATAGTCTTGTATTTTCACACAGGCCACCTGCAGGGTTGGGTGAAGGCAACTGGTAATTAGGATTCAGAAAAACCTCTGGAGCATGGGAAAACTTCAGTAGTTCTACAGCTCTAAGTCTCTAATTCTGTGTTCGCAGGTTGAGTGTCACCCATACCTTTCCCAGGAGAAGCTGATTGACTACTGCCACTCCAAAGGGATCACTGTGACAGCCTATTGTCCCCTGGGACGTCCTGACGGGTAATTTCCAAGTGGCTTGGTGTGATTTAAGTCTGAAATATTCAGACTAATTGGGTAATGGTGCATGCAGGTGTGTATATATATGTGCATACATATATATACATATAGATACATATATATACATTTTTTTTTTAAATTTTTTTTTTTTAAGTTAATGGGGCTAGATAGAATCTTTCTTAAGTGATTCGTTGTTTCATCCTTTTTTCCCCCACTTTGCCTAGTTCTAAGGCAGAGGCACCTTGCCTTCTGGATGACCCCAGGATCAAGGAAATTGCAGCCAAGTATAGCAAGACCCCAGCACAGGTGGGTAGGTGCCACACAATGGGTACCCCTTCCTGTAGCACAGCAATTTAGGAAACTATGTCTGAAGAGAGGGAATAGCCTCTATGGTGTTACCTGTGAACAGTGCTGCTTTTTTTTGTGATGTTAACAAGCAATGCAGGTTGTCCATTCTGTGGCCTACAGGACATGCTACTGCTAACTCTGCCCATCAGTTAAGAAAATATTCTTGACTCATCTTCAGTTGTCACTTCCCTTCTCAAGTCCTCTTGCAGAAAATAAAAGCCTTGTACATACTGCAAAACTTCTGGGTGCAAAGAAGAGGAATTGACTGTCCCAAACGAGATGGGAAAGGAGACCTTCCATGGGGGCTTCCACCACTTCCCTCTTTGCTCTCCAGGCAGTGCAGCCTGGACTGCAGGGACAGGGATGATTTGAAATGCAGCTCTGCAGAAGTGGGTATAGATTAAGGAAAACAGCTGTTGGAACAGAAGGAAGGATTGAGTTGTCTGTTCTTGCAGGTTCTCCTTCGCTTCCAGATCCAGAGAAATGTGATTGTGATTCCCAAGTCTGTCACCCCACAGCGCATTGTGGAGAACTTCCAGGTGAGGCATCAGGAGTGAGCTGGGTGCTGCCCCTCAGGGATGGCTTGGCAATGATGCTTCCTCACCCTTGCCATGGCCTCCTGCAGCAAGAGGACTGGGCTCTTTCTGTCTGTCTGGAAGTCAGGGCTACAGTGAAAACTCCAGCTGAAGAACAGACAGAGCTCTTGGAACCAGTATGCTGATAACCTCATCAGGCACTTTACATGGTGTCTCCTGTTCTGCTTCTTCCCTCTGCCAGTAGAGTCTGGAAAATGCAAAGATACTTCTTTTCCTTTCCCTATTTCATGAAACTATCACTTGTAAGCAGCATACTTTCTGATATGAACTTGTTCTTTCATCTTGTGAATCTCCATTCTAATTTGATTTGTTCCAAGAAGTTAAATCCAGCTGTTTTTCTCTTTTTAGGTGTTCGACTTTGAACTGACTAAAGAGGAGATGGCAACCCTTCTGAGCCTAAACAGAAACTGGAGGATCTGTGAAATGGTCACGTAAGTGACAGTTTGTGTCCTTCAATCTCTTACATTTTCAATTCTCTTTATTCTCATCTCATAGGAACTGGTATAGCTGTTCAGATTGGGTATATTTTGAAATCTGAAATAATTTGGGGGATGAAGCATCTGTTGTTATATTTTCACTTTATTGACTGAAAGGTGAGTCTAAGTCATGATGTGTGTTCATTCTAAATCCATTCTCCAGGAAACTTTGTATGCCTGGAATTCCAAAAGGAGGGTTAGTTGATAACTTTGGCTGTGTCCACGTGGGAGAAATGAGTTTTAAACTTATGATTTTTTTTTTCTGTGGGGTATTATAAATTGATGTCAGCTCTTACACAGGTGGTTGTGGTGGGGAATGACCATTTGTTGTGCAGTACAAAGCACAGCTGCTTGCAGATATGCACTTTGGAAGTCAAGACAGGAAGTCTTGGCTGCAAGGCCCCAGAAATTGCTGCTGTCTCTGTAAGCAGTATGAATTTTAACTCTTTATCTAGAAAGTAACTTGGTCCCACCACTGTTAATAGAAAAAGGCTGGAACTTGTTGTTCCTGTAGGCTGTTTTTATACTATCAAGTCTCTTAAGTTCACTCTGCAGTAACTCAGTTCAGAGCCCCCCTTGAAGACTCCTCTGCACACCCACTGTTGCTCTATATAGCAGTTATTTTAGCCTTTAGTAATCTTTCCTCTTTGATTTCCTCCAGGTGCAAAAATCACAAGGAGTACCCTTTCAATGCAGAATACTGAAGATGGGTTTTTTCCTGCCCTCTCTCAGGCCTCCAGGGTCTAATGAGCTTCTACCATTGCCTCAAATTGTGCACTATGCAGCTTACACACTGTATCCCTCCTGCCAGCAAAGGCACAGGACATGTGTCCAGTGACTTTGGGATTTTTCTTTGGTGGAAGGAAATCATAAAATTGTTCTGAAGAAGAAAATGTGGGCTAAGATAATTCTCATTACATGAGTGTCTCTGCATGGCTGAAATAGCAAAGGAGCAAACAGAAGAGGGAACTAGCAACTGATTTTATCTTCTGTCTTGCATCAACACTACTTAAGGTTGCAGGGTTAAGGCTATGTGAGTGCAGGAGAAAAATCCATCCTGAATAATTATATAATCACTGCCTGAAGGTAAAAGACAAAATTAACTTCTAGAGCATAGCCCAAAGCTTTCTGGGAAAGAAGAAGAAATGGGAGAAGTGTTCAGACCTACAGATGGATACCAACTCATACTGGGCCTTATTTTGGTCACGTTTTTTACAGGTTGAAACTGGACAGAGATTGATGTTCAATTTGATTCTTGACCCAAAATAAAAATGTTTAGATTACTGCTGGTTTGGAAATTCTGTTCTAATGTTAAAATTAACAAACCAAGAAGCTTGCATCAACAATGTAATTGAAAGTAATCATCCCTATTCAATTTCAAATGATGTCACAAGAGCATCAAGATCTTGTCTTGATCAAAAGTTGAATAATTTGGTATAATAAGCATTGACAGAGCAATGCTGAAAAGAACAGGTGAATAGGATAAGCCTTAGTATGCACTGTGGGTCAACAAGCAACAGGAGACGAACACCTGCAACTGCTGGGAAAGTCTACATTGGTATCACTGTGGGCTGATTTGGTTGGTAGCCAGAGCTGGTATCTGGCTGTTAAAAGCCCAGATTGACAGAGACTGGGGGGAAAGGGGAGATAATGTTAACCAGGTGTCTGGTACAGCACAGAGAGGATGCATGGTGGAACCGGAACATGCTAATACTGAGCTGCTGCCCAGAACCTGATGCTCTAGCTGATTCACTGGGACAGGTCTCTGCTCACTGTAACCATGTGAATGAGTAAAGGTTTCCCCTGACAAAGCCTCTCCCTCCTGGTGGAGGGTGCAGGTGAGGCTGGCTGGGCAGTGCTAGGATAGCTGGGAGGTGTTCTGAGAGTGTGGCAGTTCAGGTGTCCATATGTCCACGTGTGCCTTGGGCTGGTGGGCACAGGCCACCTGCAGAACATCTCCCGCATTCTGATCCATCCACACCAGACCAAGCTGTGGGCTCTGACAAATGCACGTGAAGTTGAGCTCTATCATCTTGAGCAACTGAGTGGTCAGGAGACTTCCTTGAGATGATTAACAAAAAACAGCATTTGTGAAGGTTAATAGTATTAGGCCCCAATGCTGACTGACTTAGTGCTTATGCTGTACTACTATTTAACTCAGTATGCAGTGGGTGAATACACTTAGAGAAGCTTGAGCTACTTGCATTGGGCATCATTGGGTTGTAGCTGTGAGGGCATGGATGAAAGGTGCTTGACAGATGACAGAAAGGTTGGGAGACTGAATGTCACTGGAGCATCAAGAACTTGCCCTGATTAGGAGTTAAAATAACTGGATATAATGAATCATGACTGACCAGTTGGTGCAGAGAAGAACTGTGGGAGGAGTCTTGGTACATAAGATGTGAAAGTGCCAGGAGAACAATCACTGGAAGTGCTGGAGAGCTCTGTGGTGAAAGTGTGCACTGCTCTGGCTGCCAGGCTGTGCTGACATCGATCTAGCTTTACAAGCCCTCAGTAAAACATGGGGAAACATCACTACACCCATGCAGCTAGCCAAAGTGATGAGGACACGAGGTATAAGAGCATGTCTTAGTGCTGAGCCACTGCCCAGAGCCTGACACAGATCAGAGCTGAGTTTGTATTTCCCCCAGGTGAGGCCACACTGGCTCACTGGAGTGTTTTATGAGGGGCACACTCTATTATACGTTGTGAATATTTTCAGGTGTCGTTCCCCTGTTGCTTTATCATCCATAGCTCATATGTACCAAGACTCTTCCAGTGCATATGTCACATTCTCCCCACCAGGCTTTTCCTCCATTGATGCACTTGGTGAATCCAGATTAATACTACAGATTTTCTGGTGTTCCCTCACCCCGTGACAAATGCAAAAAGAACTTGGCCCTTTTATGTGATTAAAAAGAAGCTTTTGTGTCGGAGACATAGAAAAATGCAAAGCCTTAGCTTTGAGTTATTAGCAAGCAGAAAATGCCTTAAAGTGCCTTAAACATAAGAAGCTGAACGAGTCAGTGACCAAAGCGTCCTTTTCTCCAGTTCAAAGTTTAATGATACAGTTATCCACAGAATGATATAGTTATCCATAATTTGACTACCCCTTAGTCAAAACACAGACATAGCATAACGTAGTTAGATAGAAAAATGGAACATGATCAACTGGAAGATAGAACACATAATCACGTGTAAGTTCTATGTAAAAAAATACACATATTTGTTTTAAGAGAGGATAGGTGCAAAACTATCAATATAGAACCGTGTTAGTAGTTAATTGGACAATAAGCAAATATAATGCCTTAGAATTCTTAGAGAAATTTGGAATGCAGCATACTACACCCAGAATGCAGCAAACAACACCAGGAGATGGCCAGAAGAAGGAAGAAGAACACTTAGAAGAATGCTGCTCGTGGAGGATGCTTGAACTGCCACCCTGTTGCTTCTGCCTTATGCCTCTGCCTTGGGACACCGAGAACTAAAGCAACAACACGGACTGCTGTCTTATACCCTGGTGAGACTGACTGCGCTACCTTACAATAAACACCTCTTTGCAACAAGTAAGGACTCTTTCATCTTTCTCAACCCAAGAAGCCAGAAAGCAGAGGAAACAATCATCATGACTTTTGTTCTCAAATGAGGTTTGAACAAAACTTGTGGTTTTGGCTTGAGCATTTTATTATAAGAGAGACAGGACAATGGACCTCGCATACATTACAGCAAATGCAAACCTCCTGCCCAAAATTCTTTCTAAAAGACAGAGACATCTCTCAGTCAGGAAACCATTGGGAAAGATCAAGCCATTGGGGAAAATGAGGCCACTTTCACAGACCACCAGAGAAAGCAGTATAAAAATCTGATTGATTCTGCCAGTTCCTCCAATGGAGACCTTTTACAGCTGGAGTCAAAGCACAACACCACTATGTTGAGCATCCAGGAAGTACAAAGGAGAGCAGAAGCAAACTGGTACTTCATCTGCCCTGTAAAAGCAAATCACAGGTATGACTCAACATTTTATCTTGCAAAAAAAACCTGTGAAGTGCATATTGTATAAACTTTTAGTAGTCACCACCAGCCAGAAGGGGACAGCCTGCTTAACAGTGCAGGTGATTACTTTGATGTTTCAAAATAGGGTGGCCTCTCTGAAGGGCAAAAATCCTTGTCAGGAGAAGTCTCCACACGACTTAATTAAGACCAAGACAGAGGTCAGGCATGGAAAACTCATCTCTGAGCCCAGCTAACACCACACAGTCCCCCTCTCTGACAGTACTCACTCTGCACACCAGTTCTGCCCTTCTGTTAGCTCTGGTCTCTCACCCACCATCAGCTGCACTTTCTAGGAATGGCCACCAAACACAATGTCACCACTGGAACTTTCCTACAGCTCTGCAGATGGATGGTATCCATTTCCCTGAACTGAGGGAAGGAAAAAGGGAAGTGCAAAATCCCCCAGACTAGGATGGCACCAGGCTTCTCATGCAAACAGCTTGATTTTAATACTGTAACCAGCACTCCTCGTATCACAATCTTTCCATTGACTTCACTGTCCCCCGAACCAAACCCCAAGAGTCTGAGCATGCTCAGAGCAGATTTACAGAGAAGGAATCCAGGAAAAAAAAAAGTAAAAGGCAAACATTGTTACATAACTCTTTGGTGATGTTCACTGAAACATCACATCCTGCTGAGGATGGCTGATGGTGCTGACAAACAGGAGGATTACAAACTATTGCCTGCCCTCAGGTAAGCAGGGCAAAAAAAGAGCTACAAAGCAGCTGGGCATCTGCTGTGGGAAAGGCACGCAGAGAAGAATGCACCATTATACTCCAACTGATGCTCACACCTGAATAAATTCTCCAACCACGAGCATAGAGCAAAGTTTCTCAGGTGGCCTCAACACAACATCTATTATTCTTCAGCAAGTTTCAAAAAACATTCAAAGAAGCTTCTCCCAACACTAAAAATAGCATTCTTCTTTAAAATAACCGCTTGCTAATTCACCCCTACTAAGAGAGTCACTTTTCCTCTCCTATCATCGCAAGCAGCATCCCACCTTCGGAGGGAGCCCAGAGCCCACACTGCAGCTGCAATGGGGGGCTCGGGCAGAAGCAGCGCTAACCCGGCCCAGCCCGGTGTCCCCGCGGGGCCGTGGCTGTCCCGGGCGGGCGGGTCCCGGGACGGGGCGGGCACGGCGCTGCCGTCCTTAAAGGGCTCGGCGGGCGGAACTACCGGGCAGCATTCCCGGCTGGAGCCATGGCGACCTGCGTGCAGCTCTACACCGGGGCCAGGATGCCCGTCGTGGGGCTGGGCACGTGGAAGGTAACGGGGGCAGCCGTCCCTCGCTCTCGGAGGGGCTGGGTCCGCGCCCGGTGCCATCTCCTCCGGCGGGGTCCGGAGCGCTCGGGGGTGCGCAGGAAGCGGGGACAGCTCGGCTCGGTGACACGTCCCCGCTGCCATCCCCGACATCCCGTCCGGGATGCCCTGTCCCTCGGGTGGTCTCCGCAGGCAGAGCCCCGGCGCTGCTTTTGAAGCCGCTTTCCCTGCTGTGCCCTCCGGCCCCGCCGTCCCGACCCTCGGGTGTCCCCAGCCTGTGAGAGGGGGCGGCTCCGTTCCTCCCGTACCCGCCAGGGATGCGCGGATCCCATCCAGCCCCTGCTATCCCGACCAGGCTGCCGCGGCCTCCCGGGCCGCTCTCCCAGTCCTTTCCCGTGCCACTGCACCGGGGTACTTCCCTGCTGCTTCCGTGCTGAGTAACTGTAAATCCTGGGCGAGGTCCCCGGGAATCATCTGGTAACACGGTACGGCTCTTTAGGAGACAATTCATGCGTTTCGAGCAAGTTCTGACAAAGAGGTTTGCACTGTTGTTACGATGACTACAAAACCACTGATCTGTACAATGCCTAGAAACAAACACTGCTGGATTTGTGTGAACAAGATATGCCAACATTTCTTTGTGCACAGCTCTTACACATCCTTTCAGGGTATAGAAACACACAGAATTGCACAGCTCCTCTGTCTCTGAAGGAAGTAGCTGACATAAAGTTCAAATTACAGGTGCGATGTGCCCCAGGATGAGCTGGGCTAGATCACAGAACAACACTCCAAAGTGATGTGGATGACTAAGGAGCAGATCACTGCCCTCCCCATAGAACTAAAATTCTCCCAGCTGGGCAGTTTGAGTGTTTCTCTTCTCAGACACTGCACTGGGAAGTGAGGAGTGTTGAGCAAGAGGCACTACAGAGCTCCCTGGCACTAAACTTGGCTCCCCCTGGTCCCTCTCTGGCAGTGTGGGGGGCTCAGCTGTACCCGGCTGTTGGCTGAGCCTGTGTGGGACTGTGGCTATGGATAAATGGCTGGAGGCTGGCTTCAAACCCAGCAGCCTGCATTTGTAAGATGAGAGCTTTAAGAACATGGCATGGAAAAACTCTACTTAAAACCGCATTGTATTGTGTTTATTTAGTTGCTAGATAACCAGGAAATGGCCTGTATGCTTTGATTTGGAATCTTAACCTTTTTTTTCCAGTCTGCAGCTGGGCAAGTAAAAGCTGCAGTGATGGCTGCCATCGATGCTGGGTACCGCCACTTTGACTGTGCCTACGTGTACCAGAATGAGAATGAGATTGGGGAAGGGATCCAGCAGAAAATCAAAGAAGGTGTTGTGAAACGAGAAGACCTCTTCATTGTCAGTAAGGTAAGGTGACCCAGGATCCAGGGGAAAGGCTGCTTTGTGATAACAAGTGCATACAGGGAAATTCAGAGCTGTGGGGAAAGGCTGTGTGCTATAGTGTGGAGTAATGAGGAGAATAGTTCAAGCCCATACTGATAGAAACTTCTTTTTGTAGAGCGTTATTTAAGATGTGTCCCACGTTCTCCATTTTCATGGGACTGTTCAAAATATGTGTTAAGCAGAAATGGTCCCAGAAATTGTGCTAGCTTTTTTTCCTTCTTCAGGAAAGAGCTTTAACCCAGGAGGTCACAATCTGCCTTTTTTTTTTTTCTCTAGCTGTGGTCCACTTTTCATGAGAAGCCTCTGGTGAAGGAAGCCTGCCAGAAGACTCTTGCTGACCTGAAATTGGATTACCTGGATCTCTACCTCATGCACTGGCCTCTGGGCTTCAAGGTACAGTAACAGCAGGTCTCATTCCTGGGAGAGCTCCTCAGATGCAGCACCACTGCTGCTCCAGAAAGAGCCCGTGCCTGCTGTGCCAGCTCTGCCCTGGTGCTGCCCATCCCGCTCTGCTCGGCCCACATCAGCCAGGCCCTGGTCTGTGCCCAACACTGCTGCCTGCACAGCGTCCTCTGCCCTCCTGATAACGGGGAGGCAGAGCCAGCACCAAGGTCAGGCCTCCCAGCTGCAAGATTGACTCATGCTGCTTAACTTTGGGCTAAATCATCCTCTCCTGATTTGTGGGGAGGAAGGCTGTGCTTTGCTGCCTGACAGAAATCCTTTCATCTGCATGTTTCAGAATTGCAGAACAAGAGAATGTTTCTGTCTTCCATTTCTTTCTTTAATCACTGAGTCCTTAATACAGCACAGATTGAGCTGACCTTTGCTGTAGGACCCTTAAAGTTGTTCCACAGACTTTGGATTTCAAAAGGTGAGACTTTCTGACATCCCTGTCAGAAGTACATGAAATACATCTCATGCTTCATGTACTTCAAAGGAGCTGATGTCTCAGTCTGTGTCTAGTCTTGGCTTTTTCTTTCTGCTGCAGACAGGTTAAGACCTCCATCCCATCTGTTGCTTTTGAGCTTGTCAACTGTTTGTCATACTTGCAAAGCTGTCATGGTTAGTTTTATGTGAACAAAGACCTTGAGTAAAAGTGTCATGGGATAATACTCTGACATCTGCACACTGAATGTGGAGCAATATGGAGATGTGGGGTTCTGTTTCTGAGTTTGTGCATCTGCTTGTTCTGATTTGAACTTAAACTAAGGCTCCCCTCACAGGAGACCTGTGTGTTTACACAATACCTTGTTCAGCAGATGCAGCTCAGCCTAAACCTGACTTAAATGTTCCTGGGACCTTAACAGGTCCTTAAAAAACAAAAAGCCCCAGTTCTCTCTTAAAGGAATAATAGAGGAGTACAGGAAGCTTGTTTGTGTGACTTGTTTATCTGTATGTGTTCTAGTGAGTCACCACTTTGCTGGGTCTAGGAGATACACCTGACATTCTAGTAGGAATTATTTCTGATCATTCCTACTAGGAATGATTGCTGGCAAAATTGCCAAGAAAAATGTAGATAAATATTAGTATTTTCTGTCCTAGTAGCTAAAGCTATCATGGTCTTCTGTTGTCTTGGTATTAACTTGTCAATAAAAAGAGTGTTTCAAGCATTTTTTTTCACTGATAGGCAGGAGAGGAGCTGTTTCCCGCAGATGACAAAGGCATGGCCATACCCAGCAACACGGATTTTCTAGATACATGGGAGGTAAGTTCAGCCACAGTGGGAAATCATGTTTTCTTTTACTGGCAGTCTTTTCCATTCTTTCATTACCTTCAGCAGTCACAAAGTTCTCATGTATTTATTGCACCATATACAGTGTTGCTTTTCAAAACATAAATGCTCAGTCAAGCTGCTAATCTTTAGTGAAGCTGCATACGAAACTGCTAGACCATAACAGAAACAGAACTGTCCTCACCACTGTCCTTAAACTGCTCAAATGCACTCTGCTGAAATAAATTATGATCTTGCCCACAGCCTGCACTACAGCCCTCCAGTGCTGGCTCAAGAACACATTATTGATTATCCTTATTTCCCATGTGAAAATAACTGAGAGTGAATTTCTGCCATCTCAAGAAAGGAGCCCTGGGGTTTGGGTGAGATGGAAGACATGGCACAAATACACCAGTGTGCACTTCCCCCAGGAGACAATCTTTGCAGCTCCAAACAGTTGTCTCTCCTTGCCCATGAAGGGAAACAAAGCCACACCAGGAAGAATTCCTGCAGGGTCTGTACTGTATGCTGGGTGCTGACTGTGCTCTTCTTTCTGTCAGGCCATGGAAGAGCTGGTGGACTGTGGCCTGGTAAGAGCCATTGGTGTCTCCAACTTCAACCATGAGCAGATTGAAAGATCTTGAACAAGCCAGGACTGAAGCACAAGCCTGCAAATGTCCAGGTGAGCTGCAAAGTGACCGTAGGTGACTGGTTTTGTGGGAGTATAAAGATCCAATTACAGTTGCATGAGGAGATGCAAAAAAGGAGAACAAAGCAGACACAGCACAATTACACCCTGTGATTATTTCTGAGTACACATAAAAGATGTTGTAGATCTGTGTCCTGATAAGGGAATGAAGTTGTGGTACACAATTTACAACAATAATTTCTTAAAATACTTGTTCTGTTATTAGTAATGGCATCAATCTGTTATTAATAGCGGATAATTGTTCACGTAACACGTGTTTCTTCTCATGCAGGAATCCACAATTCAGTCACCCAATTGAATAAGGGAGGTCAGTTTTAACTGTCTGTATAGAAGCAGAGCATTTATTGACACACTAGTGGCTTCCTGGTATCTACCCTGATTTATGTAAAATAAAAAATAAAAAATAAAGTGTTTGTATACACACATAAAAAAAATATCACCTAGTCTTTATCTGCACACAGCAGCCACTGCCCCCTTGTATGCAGGAGGTGTAGAAGCTTATTCCTTCAAGGGGCCTTGGACAGACTCAGATATCTCTTACAGTTCTGAATTCAGAACTTCTTGCATGTTCACTAAGAGTACTAAGTTCCCTCAGTCTCCAGAGCCTGCCAGTCCTTCCTCTGCATGTAATTACAAAAAAAAAGAGCATGCTAAAAGAAAAAAAAATGCATCTCTGTCCAAAACTATGGAATTCATTCACACAAATTCATGAGAAAGGGGCTTTTGCGTCTAGAACAAACAAGGGGGGAGAACAGAGCAGATGCTGCATGTCCTTCTCATCCCGCTCCACATTATTGCTGAATATACAAGGCATTGGGGCTTTCAATATTTGCTAAGCTACAACTGAGGAATCTGAGAAGCACCTCAGAACATGCCCAAGAACCAGGATGATGAGTCCAAGAACCTAGAGATGAGTCTTATAAAATGCTCTTTCCCCAAAGCAAAGACCCAGAGGGACAAGAAATCTCACTGTAGAAGTAGGTGCTGTAGAAAACGAATTATACCTTGCAAAGACTGGCACATGAGGACTAACACCAGCCTTTAAGTGCATTAGGGATAATCCCTGGAGCTGTATTTTATCAATCTTTGCACTCTTCTGTTGGCAGATTGAATGTAATCCATACCTTACCCAGGAGAAGCTGGTGAACTACTGCCAATCCAAAGGGATTTCTGTGACAGCCTACAGCCCCCTTGGCTCTCCTGACAGACCATGGTAAGGTTGCTTTGCAGTTTGTGAGGGAGCTGGCATGGATAACGCTTGGAGCACTGAGACAGTAAGTGTGCTATTAACCACTGATCTCGAAACAGATTTCTGGTGCTATCTCTCCTCTGTGTAGGGCTAAGACAGATGATCCTTCCCTTCTGGATGACCCCAAGATCAAGGAAATTGCAGCCAAGCACAACAAATCCACAGCCCAGGTACACAGATGCCTCTGGTGTGAGGCAGCAGTGCAAGGTCTGTTTTCTGTGTGGCCTGCAATGCACTCTCTCAAGTGTGTTCTGACTGTCATCGTGAAACATTTTCTTGACCCGTCTTCAAAGGCTGTAATGTTTAGTCTTCATCTCAAGTCCTCTTGCAAAGAATGAAACCTTGACAGAAGTCTGGGTGAGCAGGAAGACTTGACTGGCCCAAAACTGAATGGGAAAGGAGGCCTTTCGTGTAAGGCTCCACGAGTTCCCTCTTTGCTCTCCAGGCAGGGTAACCAGGGCTGCAGGGACAGGAATGATTGGAAACAGGGATAACAGCTGTTGGAAAAGGCTCTCCTTCCTCCAGAGCAGGAAGAATGATTCGGTTCTCTGTTCTTGCAGGTTCTCCTTCGCTTCCAGATCCAGAGAAATGTGATTGTGATTCCCAAGTCTGTCACCCCACAGCGCATTGTGGAGAACTTCCAGGTGAGGCATCAGGAGTGAGCTGGGTGCTGCCCCTCAGGGATGCCTTGGTTTCTCCCTGCACAGCAAGCAGTGATCCTTTCTCATTCTTCCCAGCTCCTGATCAAGCAAGACCACCAAGCTTTTTGTCTGTTTACACACTCCGCTAAGGGCTAAACTGGAGAGCAGGAATGAACCAAGTGTTTTTTCAGTATGCTGATAACTTTAGCAGTCACTTTACCTGTACTTGCACTCTGCAGACTGGAGATGAATTGCCGCATGGTTCTTCACTGGCACTTGAGTGCAGTAGCACACCACAAAAGGCTCATGTAGAGCAAGCAGTGTTAAGAAAACAGTTGTGGTGTTCACAAACCATAGTGCTCTATTGTTAATTCAGGGTCTTTGACTGCAACTGGTCATCGGGATTTCAAAATAGATTAAGTGAAATATGGAATTCTTGTAGATGTGCCTTTGGAATAGGACAAAAAGATGCATCTTTCACAAGTGGCAGATGCAAGAGCCTGCCTAGTGTCCTGCAACAGCTGACATGTGTCATTGCAACTCTGGATGAATTTTTCTCTTCCCTTTGTCAATGCATTTTTGGTGATACAGAGAGATTCCTTTTTCATGAAGCAGTCATGTCTTCTAACCAGCTACCCTCCCTTGCAGTCTTGTTCTTTAATTTTGTGGATTTTGCTTACAGCCTCTGGTTTGTTCAAAGAGGTGATTCCCATCTGTTTCTCTTTTTAGGTGTTTGACTTCAAATTGACTAAAGAGGAGATGGCAACTATTTTCAGCTTTAACAGAAACTGGAGAGTCTATACAATGAGCATGTAAGTGGTAGCATTCAGTATTTGTTTTTCTCCAAATCCTTAAGTTATGAATACTGTATACATAGAGGTTTTACATCTAAATACTGCCTAGAATGCCAAGAGCCTGAATGATGAAGTAATTGGGATGTCCCAAGTGTACAAAAAACACACACTATAAAGGAAAACAAATCTGAAATTAACCCATCCTTCAATTACAGAGTTCAGATCCCACCTTAGTGGCTTCTTCAGCACAACTAGAAAGAAAAATTATGACTAAAATGAAGTCTTCTATTCACTGCAGGGGCAAAACTCACAAGGACTACCCATTCAATGCAGAATACTGAAGATGCTCATATCCTACCCTCCTTCAGAGCATGGTCTGATATTCTTCCTATCAATTTATCTGGTTTTCTTGTTGCAATTCTCCACCTGCAGCCAGTGAAGTCACAGCATATATATTCAGTGATTATCTTTTGTTTATTCTTTCTGAAAGAAACAGTAAAATTGTTCCAAAAGAATAAAATGGGGGCTGTAATAATTTTCTGTCAAAATCGGGATTGAGTAATCCACATTTAGCGAGGGAGAGACTTTGAACAACACATTCACATTTTTAATTTATCTTGCTTCAACACAACAGGCTGAGGAGGATAGTTGGTAGTTATGGGAGAAAAGTCTGAGAAATGTGAACTAAAGGCCAGCAATTTTATCACTCCAGAAGTAACTGACTTAGGAAAAATAAATCCATAAGCAGAAAACACACAGGTGCGTGGTCGGCAGTATTTCCACGCAGGTTTTCTCCTGAACGTGTGATTTTCCCTGGGACAGGGCACACTCCCTGCGGGCAGCAGAGGGCGGCCGGCCCTCGGCCACTCGTGCTGCCTCCTCCCCGCCGGCCCCGGCCCCGGCAGTGCAGGGACGTCCCAGCTGTCACACAGCCCGGGGCTGTGGCTGCTGGCACGGGGAGCTCAGCCCCCAAAGCGCCGGCACTCCTTCTGCCCCCGTCAGCCCCCTGGCCACACCTAATGCCCCTCGAGCTCCATCCGCCTCCCTCTGTTCAGCCCAGCCTCCCATCCAGCGCTGCCCTTGGCCCCACAGCCCCCGGTGAGATCGGGAAGTGTTTGCTTTTGGGGCTGTGTCACCTTTCCTCTTCCAGCGCCTGGGCAGGTGACCAAACACAACCATAAAGTTGCACGCAGGGTTTCAAGGCAAAAAAGTAAAATCTTTGTGCAAGAAAACAAGCACCTTATGGACATCTTTCCAAAACTTCCACTCTCAATTCATGAAAATGTAATCCAAGAATGTTTGCTTTGCACCTTCCTAAAGGAAGAAACCCATAAAACCTTCTGTAACTCCCAGGCTGAGGTGAGATAACTCTGCTGAGATCAAACACACATTTTTTTATTGAACAATAAAGGTACAATGTTACTATGATGCAAAAGTTTAGACCACTATCCTTTTAGTGAATACTTTCTCCAGCATGGGTTGCCCAGTGGCCACAGAGCCTTCAGGGGTTTCCTTGTTCAAGCATCACTCATCCACCAGCTGCAGTCCCCTTGGAATTAAGTCCTTTCAGCATGGATCTCCTTCAAAAAGTGCACCTGTGTCTCCAGAAGTACTCCTAAGTCACAGTACTGTGAGCTTAAATTCTTAAATGTTTATATCTGTTTCAGCGGTCTCCACACAGGTCACCACTGCCATCCCTTGACAGCGTCTGCAATTTATGTTCTTTACATTCCACCCTGCACTTCATTGAAAGACATACTAAGAATTGTTTCACCTGTATTCAAACTCCATCTTTAACATCATCATCATCTTACTGCATATTCATTATAAACTCCACCCCTTGCCCCTGCAGACCAGGGTAGTTAACACCTCACCAGTGTGAACATAAGACACATCCCAAACCCACCCCTTTTCCAGCAGACAAAATTATCAGGATCAACACTGCAACAGTCAACATATTTTCCAACGGCTTCTAAAATGTTTTCCAAGCTGAACTCCCAGCACTATCCTTGGTTGTGCCACTAATCTGCCCATCTCCTGGCATGCACCATCCAGTACAACACGGGTAAGTTACTCCTTGATGTCCCAACAGCTTATCAAGTGATACCAGTAGTAACTGTGCTCAGCCCTTGGAGCTTTCAGGCTACAGCATCAGAGATCACTACTTTTTCAGGGTTCCTTTCCCCTTGCCTGTAAACATAACCCAGCAGTCCAAGAAACTGCAGGGGACTTCATATGTGGGATCAGCAGGATCTGACCATTGCTCCCCACAGCCCTTCACTGGTGGATCCTAAAGCCTTCCTCCCTTGGGAAGGGCAGTGCCTGCTAGCAGCAGAGAGCCCAAACTTCCCAGAACTCTGCTCTTACAAGGCAAAAAGCTGTATCCCATTTGCTCCAGTTTCCCAGTACTGACATAGCCACTGCAGGGACAATTGCTCCAATGTTCAGTATTTCTGCAATTTCATTCTGAGCAAAGGACTGTCAAGAGAGCACTCACATGCTGGGGAGCAGCACTCCCACCTCCACAGGCCTACCTCACCTTCCACCTAAGGCTGCCTGAGTAACTTTGTTTTCACTTTGCCATTAGCTTTCTGTTTCCCCCAAGATGCCAAGGGAGAAAGTATCTGTCTCTCTCTTCCAAGTCATCTTCCCACCCAGCACTGGTCTGTC
The DNA here is from genome assembly GCA_013390045.1 of Picathartes gymnocephalus. NCBI lineage: Eukaryota > Metazoa > Chordata > Aves > Passeriformes > Picathartidae > Picathartes > Picathartes gymnocephalus. The sequence goes on from WEKY01056093.1 coordinate 171,518, forward strand.
CAGACGCCTCCTCTCTTCACACTGTCTGTACTCACCCCTGGACATGCACTGGCTGCTCCCTTCTACTGCTGTGTATTCCCAGGGCCAGGATCATTGCTCCTTCCAGAGTTCTTCTCACTACTTCACTTCTGGGCTGTGACTCAGGTACTGAGGAGAGAAAAATAAACACAGAACAAATGAGTAAATGCCTTTCTCCCCCTTCCCCAGCCTCTGTTTAAGCCAAACACCAATCCCCTCCCTGGCCTCCTCTCCACCCCCACTTTGTCACCACAGATTACATCCAGGCCATCCCAGTCCCTCCCTGGAACCAAGGCTGGCTCAGAGGGTGACGCTGGGTGCCTGATGCTTCCTTTCACCACTCAGTCCTGCTTACCATGTCCTAGAGCTCCTGGGTGGGCAGTCTGCTGTCCCCAGGACTGCCACTGTCCTGCCCAGCAGGGGTGGCCCACCCCACAGGACCCTCAGATGCCATCCCCTTTGGAGTGAGGTGCTGACCTCCTTCTCACCGGCCAGGGGGACTGTGGGGGACACAGGTGCTTCCCATCTGCCACAGCTCAGTCACCGCAGGGACAGCACCAGTTTCAGAGCTGGCCAGAATCAGTCCTGACCAGCCTGGGGCAGTTCATGGTTTCCTCCTGCCCAGGCTTCCCCTGCTGTGCTAAACTTGCCCTTCCCACACAATAATCACCACTGAGGGGTGGCAGGACCACTTCCTCATCCTTGGCTATGGCTGGCTTGTTAGCAGGTGCAATTAAAGGACAAAAACATGATGACAAAAAGCATAATCAGCCCTGAGAATATGGGAGATCCACCAAGGTACGCTCCTGGTGAAAAACAGCCTGAGGTCTTCTAGAGTCAGGGTTGGCCAAGCCCCTCAGATCTGCCTCCTAGGCATTCAGAGGTACAACTGGAACCCCCCACTGAGCAAGATAAATCTCCCTTTCAAGCCAGGCAGAAATTCCTGCTATGCTTCCCAGCGATTCCAGCTTGAAACCTGCATGCCCTCACCTCCAAACCCTGGTTTAAGCTATGCCAGTGTCTGTCGGTAGCTCTGGAGCTGCAGACCACTGCAGCTCTTCCCCTTAGTTGTAGCGGTGATCACACCTTGCAACAGTGTCACCTCCCTACTTTGCCTTCACGTTTTCTCAGCAGGCCACTGGGACTCTCTGGCAAGCACTGTCCATAAGGACATACCCACTTCCATTACTTTGGGCCCTGTTCTCAGATTCCAAACACTGCTAGCTACCAAAGTCACAACTTGTGGTGAAATTACAGTTACTAAATGCAAAGTCATCAAAACAAACTGAAAACTCATGACATTATGCCTCCCGCTTCAGTGCACGTGGAACAAGGAAAAAAAAAGAAATAAAGAGCCTCCTCGTCCTCACAGTTCCTCATTGTCAGCCTTCCCTGTAAAGACATGGCCACGTTATCAAGGACACAGGGCACAAGATTTAGCAGGCTGGCTGTCACAGGGTGACACGTGCAGTACTTCTTCTACCCCAAGGCCCCCACCAGACCTTCGGGAGAGGCAAACAGTGGAAAGCTGACTGGCCTTGCAGCTCTGAGAGGAAAGGCTCCAACTCATGAGGGAGAACAGCAAAAACAAAATACAGAACTTCTGCCTGAAGCCTTTGTGATGGGATGGAGGCATCTCTTTGACTTGGAACCACAAGGGAAAATTCAACCCAAACAGTAACAGAGATAAGCACCAAGTTGTGTAAAGGTTTTCTGATCCAGGTGAAAGCAGATTGCATCCTGCCAGGGCTGCCTAATGGTGCTGACACAAAACAGGAGGAACATTAAAGAGGAAAACCAATTACCTTGCCGTCCTTAGCTAAATGGAGCAAAAAATACAAAGATGCATAGAGCAGGGAGAGGCACCCAGAGCAAACGCTCGCACCTGAAGAAACTCTCCACATGTGAATAAGCAGCAAAGCCTCCCAGGCAAGTCTGGTTTTTTCCATTGCACTGTGACGTCTTCAGCAGAACAGTGAATGCTTGTCTGCAAAAGCATCAAAGCCAATTTCTGATGTGAGACTGCTTGTCACTACCACATCAGTTTACAATCGCGCATTTTATTCTGCGATGTCCTCAGCACTTCCCTGAAGACAGAGGGACAACATGATCATTATGTCACGCATTAAAAACTTACCCTTCCTCTTCCGTGACTTTCAAACCACTTCCAAAAAACCTCTTCTAAAACTGAAAATAAAGCCGTGTTTTTTAAGATTGACTCTATCCTGAATTATTCCTAAGCCACAGCTCGCCGTGGAAGCTGCGTTTGTGCCCCTTGGCGCAGGGAACAGCTTCTCCTGGCTCTCAGAAGCCAGGCACACCGAGGTTTCTGCCATCGTGTCACTGTATCACCACACAGGGCCACAAGACCCCGACGAGGGGGACCAGCCAGGGCCACCAGCACCGTGGCAGGGACAAGCTGCTCCAGCAAAGGGCTCAGCGCTTCCATGCCCTGACGCACACAAGGCGCCGACAGCTCCGAGGGCGCGGGTAGACAACAGCGCTGCCTCACGTCCCCTCTGTCACCCCCGCCCCGGGGATGCGGCTCCAGGGGACCGAGGCGCTGCGGGAGGGTCCGTGTGCGGTGATCCCGGGGGCCAGGCCCGTCTGACACAGCCCGGGGGCTGCGGGGCGCTCCCCCAGCACGGAGCCGCAGTCACGGCCTGCTCCTCAGCCCCGGCAGCGGCCCCGTCCCCAGCCCGGGCCCGGCACCGCCCCGACACCCGCGCCGGGCGGGGCGAGCCCGGCCCCGCTCGCTATTAAAGGCGCGGGGCTCGGGGGCCGTTGTGGCGGTGCTGCTGGCGGGGCCATGGCGAGCTACGTGCAGCTCAACACCGGCGCCAAGATGCCCATCCTGGGGCTGGGCACATGGAAGGTACCGGGACGCGCTGCCGCTTGGCGGAGGGCGGTGGGCAGCAGGGAAGGAAGGAGCGAGGCCCGGGCCCTGCGAGAGCTGCCGTGGTCGCGCGGCGCTGCCGGCGCTACCGACACCCGGCCGGGCCGCCGCGGGCATTTGGCTTTATTTTCATTGGGGCTTGTTTTGGATGTAGTGGCTTTCTTAGTTTTGTTTTGCCGTGAGAAAGGTCCGCAGTACTGTGTTGATGAGAGCTTTTTTTGCCATGGCTTTTTCCAGTCCCAGCCAGGGAAAGTGACAGCTGCGGTGATGGCTGCCATCGATGCCGGGTACCGTCACTTTGACTGTGCCTACGTGTACCAGAATGAGAATGAGATTGGGGAAGGGATCCAGCAGAAAATCAAAGAAGGCGTCGTGAAACGAGAGGACCTCTTTGTCGTCAGTAAGGTAGCGGTGTGGTGATATAGGATATACCAGGGGATACCTTTTTTTTTTTTTTAAATAGCCCCTCAGTTCTTTACTTACCTACTCCGGTGTGCGGCATAGAAAAGAATTCAGAACATTACTTAAGCCATTCCTGAGATTCCTACCTTACCTCGTACTGTATCGAGGATTATGCAGGGTCCATACCACAATTTTTCATCTTAATAAGTGAAACAAGATTATTTCTGCTGTCTGCCAGGACAACACGCAGTCATTTGTGCTGCCACTGCACACATTGCCCTGTATCACAGGCCAGTCCTGCTCACAGAACAAGCCCCACTTGAAGAGCTGTAGGATGACCTGGTTTCACATCACTTTCCCAAGGGGGCAGGCAGCCTGCTGAACAGTACAGAAGAGTTCCAAGAGCTTTAACCCAGGAGGTCACAGTGTGCCTTGGCTTTTTGTCTCCAGCTGTGGTGCACGTTTCATGACAAGCCTCTGGTGAAGGGAGCCTGCCAGAAGACTCTCGCTGCCCTGAAACTGGATTACTTGGATCTCTACCTCATCCACTGGCCTCTTGGTTTCAAGGTACAGTAACAGCAGTGCCCTTGGCTTTGTCTGTGAGGGGCAGTTTTGAAGAGCTGTTTGGCTTCATAGCCCCGTGATTGCTCCAGCTGCACGGATCATCCTGTGTCTGTTGTGTAACAGCACTGCTCTAGTGCTCAGCTTTACTGTGGCCATGTGAGCCAGGCTGTTGATTTTCACCTCTGAGATCCCTGCTTGCATGGCATGAACTACCCTTTTGGTCATGGGAGAGGCAGACCTTGAATCCTAGGGATGGGTTTCCCTGCTGGAAGCAGAAGTTGTATCTCTTTTCTTTTGATTATTGCTTGTGTTGCCTTCTACAGATCCGAAGTATGCTCAACTGACAATGGTGTGATTCCTTCTTTGTAGGAAGAGGGTTGTAGATTGCAGTCTGACAGAAGTTCTTTCCTCTGCATGTTACAGAATAACAGAATAAGAGATTGTTTGTCTTTTATTTCTGTCTTTAATCACTGAATCCTTTAATACAATCCAGCTTGTGTTGACCTTTGCTATAGCAGCTCTAGCATTCCACAGGCCTTGGAGTTAAACGTTTTAGTTCCTAACTCTTCTACTGACTGCAGGCAGAGGAACTGATGCCTCAGTTTGAGTATGTCCAAGCTTAGTCTTTCAGGGAGAGCTGGATCAGAATTTTCTACCTCTGGCTACCAAGAAAAACTGTTCTTCGTAACATCCCTATTTTTAAAGTTAGTTTCACATGGACAGAACTATCAAAGTGAAAATGTGTTGTGGTGTAAATAATGAATGAGTAGAAAATAACTGGTTTTGGATCAAGTTGGTACCTGGCAGGTAGTCCTAACTGGGACACAGGGTGTTCTAACATTCCCTACACCAGCAGCTTAAAGAATGAGACTCTTCATGAAAAACCTGTCAGGAAATCTGGTCCAGTATAAGATGAACATATTCCAAATCCTAAGTGGGTCCTTCTTATGCATTTCACTAAAACACTTCACTATGAGCAGGTAACCACTGTGTATTTTTGTAAACTGGCTATAATTCTACTTTCTGTATTACAAGTGGAGACTTAAGTTCCACCATATGGATTTTGATGAGCCAGTGTCCATCAGAAATATCTGTCCATATTGGGTTGGCTGTAGGCAAAAAAACTGCCATAACACTATGTGTAAATAAAAGACTGAAGGCTGTAGATAGTGAGTATTAGTGTCTAGTACATATGTAGATAATTAGCATAATAATAAGGATTAGTTTGTCCTGTAATAAGAGTTTATAGGATCATGATCTTCAGCTGGTGTTAACCTCCCAATAAAGTGTGTTTCAAGCAATTTCTCTCTCACTGGCAGGCAGGAGAGGAGCTGTTCCCCGTAGATGACAAAGGCATGGCTATCCCCAGCAACACAGATATTCTACAGACGTGGGAGGTAAGTTCAGCCACAGCAGGAGAAAGTTTACACTGGTGAAGGTAATGAGAGCATCAGAGACTACTGAGAACAGAAGACAGTCTCATGTAATTAGAATTACTTGGAAGGACTCACTGGTACAATAGCAAATTGTTGTGTATCAATTCATCATTTCCCACTTCTGACTTGCTGTGAATTTCTGTAATCTCAAAGAATGAATCCTTTGAGCATGGGAGGCATGGCACAAATATACCAGTGCTTGGAGGTGTTTTTTCCTCAAACTTGAACTCTGAAAATACTGAAATACTTTTTTCCGGTTTCTAATGAAGCAAACAAGGCATGTCAGGAAGAATGTGCTCTTCAGGTCCTGCCTTTCTATATTAGATGCTGACTTTGTGCTTCTTTCTGCCAGGCCATGGAAGAGCTGGTGGATGCTGGCCTGGTAAAAGCCATTGGATTCTCCAACTTTAACCATGAGCAGATTGAAAGAATCTTGAACAAGCCAGGACTGAAGTACAAGCCTGCAAATAATCAGGTAAGCTGCAAAGTGGCAGTGACAAATGTTTGCTGATGTTCTTTTTTGTGTGGTCATTTGTTGTGGGTTTTTTTTTAAGAAAATGACAAAGATCTTACTTTGAAATAAGGTTATAGAGACTGGGGTAGACACTGCATATTCTTCAGTCTCACCCTCCAGCTGCTTCTGGATGCCAAGGTGCTGATTTTTTATGAACTCTGTGCTACTGCTTGGAAATCTGGCAATGAGCAGCACCAGAATCCCTTCTTGTAGGAGGAAAGGAGGGGGAACTCAGATGAGCGCTAAAAACTTCCTTGCAGTAGAATAAGACTTGGTGTATGTATATATAGAGAATTGGATAACCTTTTCATAATGTTTCTGTGGAGAATCCAGTTCCTGTTGCTGATGACTGAGAGAATTGATCGGGAATATGCTTTATGAACTCAAGACTTACTGGGGGTTAGGAGGAAGGAGAAAAGGGAGATGCAAGGTAGGCCATAGAGTAGAAGTTGGATAGACAGCACTTGAATGAAATCTTTAGAAAATTCAGATGGCAGGAGACCTTGGGAGATGATCTGCTCAGAGGAGCATCAGCCCTGAGATCAGACCAGGTTGTCCAGGGCTTTATCCATCTTGAAAACCTCTGAGGCTGGAGACTGCACAGCCTCCCTGGGGAGTGTACTCTGCTGCCTGACCCCCTCGAGTGTATGGCAGGGAGAGAGAGTTCTCCCATATCCAATCTCAACCTCCCTTGTTTTCAGCTTGCATTTGTTGCCTTCCTCCAAGCATCACTGAAGAGCTTGGCTTTGAATGACCTCCTTCTAGGTACTGAAAAGCTGCTGCTAGGAGGTCTGAGGCCTTCCCTTCCCCAGGCAGAACAAGCCTAGCTCTCTCAGCCAGGCCCAGTATGGTAGGTTCTCCAGCCCCTACCTGTCCTGGTGTTCCTCTGCTGAATTCATGGCAGTCTGTCGATATTTCTGCTCCTGAGGGGAGCTGGGAAGAGGAAAACTGGACACAGTACTAGGAAGGTGGTCTGGCAAGTGTGAGTAGAGGCATATGATCACTTTTCACAATTTACTGGCTGTGTTCGTGCTGCCAGGGCTCACTACTGACTCATGTCCAGCTCAGCCTACTATGATCCCCAGGTCCTTTCTAGCATAGTTTCTTTGCAGGTAGTCAGGTTCCAGCCTGTGTTATTGCCAGGGGCTTTTCCTTCTCAGGTGCATGGCTTTGGGCTTTTCCTCCCCAGGTGCAGGACTTTGTGTGCAGCTTGGTTGAATTCCTTCAGGTTTTTGTTTGCCTGTTCTGTCTGCCTGAGTGGGTCTCTCTGAAGTGGCAGTCCTGCCCTTGAGTGTGTTGGCTGGTTGTTCCCCAGTTTGATGTCACCTTCCAGGTTGACATGATTGCAGACTGGCACAGGTTGCTGAAGAGGACAAGTCCTGGGATACAGCCCTGTGGGGTCTGTCTAGACTTGGTCTTTCTTCTTATGGCATTTGAAGGACTGTAGTCAATTATTAATACCAGATTAGTAAAACTGGGTCGTTTATTGTGGTAGCTTGAGCATTATCAGCCCCAATGCACTTTTAGAAAATGTAGTGGGAGTTTTATGATGCCTTTATCCATCTGCCACACCTCATTGCCACTATCACTGTATGATAATTACCCTTATCTCTGGTATAAGGGTCACTGATCTTGGACCTCACACACTTGTAAATGTTTTTGACCTCTGACTGATTATTGACTATAATCAAGTTTAGCACAAAGCATTGGTTCCCTGTCATTCATAAGCTACTGAAGAAATGCTTGCAAGGCTGAAAGTTTGCTGTTAGTAACACTTACCAGTTGGGCTAATAGTGAGAGTGCTTCCTGAAAACACTTTCTCTGTGCAGATGTTTCACATGTAATCCACTGTCTTTCTTGTCATTCCCATTCTTTATTTGAATGCAACCAGGATGTGTGCTGGTTTCAATTGTAGTGAGAAATTAATTTGGCAGGTAGTAATTACATAACAATGATGCTAGTACTTAATTTAATTTTTCATCTTGAGTGCCAGTGGACAGTTGAGGATGACTGTGCCTTGCTTATGTTGCATAAATTCTACCTATTGAATAGTTGAGAAAACTAGATGCCCTGTTACTCTTAAATAGCTGTCTTTCTGCTACTGCTGAAGCAAAATAAATATATATAATCTGTCCTAAAAATGAAGCTCTCTGTTCTGTTTAATATTCCAACATATCTCAGAGGGGAAACAGGCATGCAGGCCTCTGATAACAGCAGGCAGCTAGAACCACAAATAAAGTGCTCGAGGCTGTAAACTGATCCCGTGTTTTGCACTCCCTTGTTCCACCTGCCAGCAGCACAAGTTTCCAGGGACTGCCCTCAGAGTGCAGCTGCAGGAGGCTCAAATGGCAGCGTAGTCAAAACGGTTCTTGATGCTGCCTGCTGAAAGAAAAGTAGTGCTCCCTAGGGTGCAACTATCCTGAAAGTCCCTCTGTGCAGAGTATCAAATATTCATGTTCATTCACTGCCTGCTGACATGTGAATAGTTCCTGTTCCATAGTCCATACCTGTGCATTTGCCTGCCACAATACAGATCCACTGTGAAGGAGTCTGTATTCCACTATGTAGCTATTCTTGTAGAAGTTCATGCTTAAGTGCATGTGTGTTTATAAAAGGTCTGTAATGGGCAATGGACTGGAGGTCTAAAATCTGCAACAGGCAACCATTCTCACCATTTTCAGACTAGAGGTGTTTAGTATGAGTATTGACACAAAGCAAATAAAGACTAATGAAACAATTCTGACATTGAAGTTAATATGGTAGCTGTAAAAAAACATTATGGTATGTTTAATTAGGGATGAAAAGAAAATTTTGTACTTCCCTGGTCTGCAATCCTATTGCTGTAATTTTACAGCTCTCCTGAGTGTGCATTTTACTGTCCCATGGAAACAATTTTGTAGCTGGTCATCCCATATGCTGGAGGTGATCTGGATCAGCAATGTTTTAAGGCGTTTTGTCACAGTCCTTGGACCCTTCACTGTAAGGAGAACTACAATAAATAGTAGAAAGGGAGTGGGGCATAGAGAAAACAAAGACTGCATAGTATTGCTTAGAGACTATTAAGTTAGCACAAAAATCAGCCTTTGATTAAAAACTAATCCCTGAAACATGTTAAAGCAGTGAAGTTACTGTCAATCCCTATACATTTATGTTGGCAGGTGGAATGCCATCCATACCTTACCCAGGAGAAGCTGATCAAGTACTGCCAATCCAAAGGGATTTCTGTGACAGCCTACAGCCCCCTTGGCTCTCCTGACAGACCATGGTAAGGTTGCTGTGCCAGGGAGTTGGCATGGATTATTCTGGCAGCACTGAGACTCCATGTGCAGCAATAATTTTTCATTCAGGTACAGATCTTTACAAGGTTGGACCTGTGGAGGTTTCTTGCCACTGATTTGTTTTCTCTGTGTAGGGCTAAGCCCGAGGATCCTTCCCTTCTGGATGACCCCAAGATCAAAGAGATTGCAGCCAAGCACAACAAAACCCCAGCACAGGTGGGTAGGTGCCAGAGTACCCCTGGCATAAAGAACAGCAAATGACAATGTAGAGGACAGGCTGGCTCTTCATTCCCTGTCACCTGTGGTGTTAGGTAGCAGTGCAGGCTTGTTCCTTATGTGACCTTCCATGTATGCTTGCAAGGGTGCTCTGATATCACAAGAAACATTCTCTTGACCCATCTTCAGATGGGTCTCCCCATGTTTGTCTCCCCATCTCGAGTCCTGCAGCAAAGAAGGGTACATTTGAATAGCCTACTCAAAGTCTGGGTGGGAAGGAGAGGAATTGAGTGTCACTATACTGCAAGGAAGAGTAGAAAGAAGGGCTTATGGGATTCCATCACTCCTCTACGTGCCCTTCAGGAAGTGCTGCTTAGAATTTGGGTATAATTTGAAAAGCAGCTCCAAAGAGTGGGTGAATCCTGCTGAATTGTACCATTTACAGCCGGTTACTGCTAAACAGGCTCTGCTTGCTGTAGAGCAAGAGCCATCCCCTCTTTGATGCAGTGGTGTGCCTCTTGCAGGTTCTCATTCGGTTCCACATCCAGAGAAATGTGGTTGTCATTCCCAAATCTGTCACCCCACAGCGCATTGTGGAGAACTTCCAGGTGAGTCGTTGGGAGCGAGCTGGGTGCGTGGCATGTCCAGGGATGGCTTGGTCTCTCCCTGCACAGCAAGCAGCGATCATCTCTCACCCTTCCCAGGTACTCTTCTGACAAGAGGACTGGGCTTTTTCTCCATGTGGTTACCTACAGTCTCCTGAGGGCTGACCTGAAGGTTACAGTGGGAGAGCAGGAGTGAACAAAGCTTTGAGAAACACTATATCCTGATAATCTGAGCAGTCACATCGTGATTCTTCCTGTTGTGTGTCATGTGAATGAGTCATTTGACAGCTTATTTGGGGCCTGAGTGCAGTAGCAGACCACAAAAGACTTCTGTAGAGCAAGCACTTTTAAGGAAATAGTGCTGGTGTCCATAAACCGTGTTGCTGCTCTTGATTCAGTGGTCCTGGACTGGACCCAGTATTAGGATTTTGCCTCCAAACACTTAGTTGCTTTAGGTGGAATGTGGAGGTCTTGCAGCTGGATCTTTGGCATAGCACAGAAAGATGCATCCTTCACAAATGGAGGATGGAGGCATTCTGCAACACAGTGCTCCCCAAACTTCTTAAAACAATGGCATGTGTATCTGCAGTGTGAGATTTTGTAACTCCTGCCTCTCTCTGCTCACCTCCTTCTCCCACTCCAGCTAGAGGAGGCTCAGAAATCCAGAGTCTTGTCTTTTTCCTTTCCCTTCATCAAGGAGTCACATCTAACAAGCACCCTACACTGTGGACTTGTTCTTTAATTTTGAGATGTTTTTTTCTTAAATTTGTTTGTTTACAAGCACTGATTTGTTCAAAGAGGTGATTTCCAGCTTTTTTCTCCTGTTAGGTGTTCGACTTTGAATTGACTAAAGAAGAGATGGCAACTATTCTCAGCTTTAATAGAAACTGGAGAGCCTGTGAAATGACCATGTAAGTGGCGCTTCCTTTTCTTTAAGCTATTAAGTTGTCACACAGTTCAGTAAATGAAGTTACAGATAGTAGTCTTGTTGAAAATTCAACCTATGCGAACTCAGTTTTCAAAGGGGTCATCCTCAAAATAACTTTCCAGAGTAAGATTTTGGAAATGTTCATTTTATGAACCAAAACATGATGAGCATTGAGCAAACTTCATTTTCAGTTCAGTCGCCAAGAAACTCTTTGTAGCTGGAATTGCAACAGGAGGCTTCTTATTCATAATTTTTTTTGTCCATATTGGAGGAATGAGCATGATGCAGACTTAAAATCTTCGTTAGCTTTGCTTGTGGTGCTTTGTCTTTCTTCCTTGTGACTCTTAGGCACATTACAAAATCTGTGTGTTCTCCAGGAGTTGTTGGGAAAGTAGACGAACATTCAAAATAAAACATGAGAATTTGCAACTTGGAAGCATAGAGCCAGATATGAAATCTTTGTAATGCTGCAAAAAAGGTCTTCCTGTCAGTAAACAGTAAAACCTTGAATTAGTTGAAAAGCACCTCTAGGTCCCATCACCTGAGATGCTTAGAGCCGAAAGAACAGAAGGCACTCAAAATCCTTTTGTTTGGAAATGCAGCATGTCCCCAGGAGAAACAGACTTGGCATTTTTACAGTTCATCTCTTCTGTTAGTGGTTCTTTGAAGTGGTTGCAGCTGCATACAGTGTCTTTGGGACATGGGGTAATCTTTGCTTTTTGATCTCCTCCAGGTGCAAAACTCACAAGGGCTACCCTTTCAATGCAGAATACTGAAGATGGTTTCCTGCCTTTCTCCTGGCTTCCCAGATATGCTTCTGCTGTTGCCTATGAGTTGTCTATGTAGCTTTTTCACTGCATCAGACACCCCTCCACACCCCCATTTTTTTCTTCTTTTTTCCCCACAAAGATGCAGTATATGTACTCAGTGACTTTGTGCTGTTTTCTTTTTTGGAAGAAGGAAATGCTGAATTGGTTCTGAAGAGCACACTGTGTGGACTAGTAGATTTTCTTTGCCAAACAGCAAGTCCAGAACTGGTAAGCAGAAAGCATTGAGCAAGTTTGAACAAGCAGTCACTTTTATTTTGGAATACTGTGAATTGGAGCTAGTGACTATTATTGTCTGGAAGGACCAGGATATTGGCAGATGTTGCATAATGAGGTCTGCTTTTTTTTTCTGACTACTTTTGGGGTTGGTTTTGTTTCTTTGTAACGCTCCATACCTTTTTTCTCCCCTCTAATTGGAAGTATAAGTTGATTTATAAGGGGTTTCTACATGGGTAGCTCTTTGAAAAGTGTATAGATCCTGGTTTCTTGGTGATATAAAAGCTGTTTTGCTTATAATAAAATACGGTTTCATTACTGTGTGTAATGAGATGGTTATTTCAGCAATGCTCTAGTGGTAATAATGCTGGAGCAGCTGTATAATATCAGCTGTCTCTAGAGATTACACAAAAGCAAGGAAAATTACCATCCCCCACAAAATCATCTGTTGATGTTGACTTCTTTCTTACGTGTGCCCTGGGAGCTGCCTGCTGTTCTCATGGTTGAACTTGGGAGTCTGTTTTTGCCTCTCTTTAAATAGAACTGTTTTGGTTCTGACAACCAATACAGTCATGTTTAACTCAGTTTTTATTTCACTGAGGTGATAGTACATTTTGGTTAGTAGAAAACTTATTCCATTGAAGAATCGAAGCCTACACAGCAGCCTATGGGACTGTTTTAATAAGCAGTAAGAAAACTTGCCCTCTCCAGCAGGGAGCACATGATGCAGGAAGGAATTCTGTGCTTGTACAAGATACCATTGGCAAATAGAGTAAAAATGGTTTTCCAAGAAAATCCTGTATCACTGAGCCAGCAGATCAGAAACTTAATGCTTTGCTCAGGGAGCACAGAAAATAGGCTGATACTGAACTTCTGGTTTGTGAGGTGTTTGTCCCTTTGTGGTTTTCACTATATTTGCATGTAGTGGTTTTAAAGCAGTTGCCACCTGAGAGCTGCTCAAGGCTGTTCACAAAATGCATTTGGGCACTGGTAAAAGCAGTGGCTGATGTTGGGTGGCTTTCTTGCATATTCCTGTGAGATTTTTTTTTTTTTAGATGTCTGAGTAGATCTGGGATGTGAGTGGTCCCTCTGAGGAGAGGCCTGGCAGAAAGGGGGTTCTCTCTGAACAGATGGAAGAAGGGAGACAGCAGGGCTGTAAATGCATAACCAATCTAAGTGGTAAATGTAGGATTGTGATTCCATAACTGCATAGCAAATCTTAAAGTGAACTTGGCCAGGTTAAAATGTAACAAGAAGGCAAGTTGATGTCAAAGTATTTATGAAATAGATGGTTTGTTTCCTGGTTCTGATCAAAAGGAGTCTGACTAAGGAGTCATACTAATTTAAAATTTTTCTTTCTAATAAATACTAACCATTACATTGCGAAAGCAGATTTTTTTTTTTTGGTCACAATAATTTACAATAGGCTGGACAGACAAGATTGAGTTAACTTAAAACATGAGGAGGAAAGTGTCTGACTTGAAGCAATATCCTCCTTTAATGCTAATTCTTCTCATATAAATTGATTATAAATCACTTTAAATTCTGGGTTTAAAAGCATGTACAGAAAGGTTTGGCTCTGCGAGTGTTTTTGGGAATCTAATGTGATAAACTAAAGCCTTAAGGCTTCTAAAAAAGCCAGAAGGGCTGATGTTGTTTGCTTAGTCTGAGCTGTGACAGAAAACTGTTTGGGGCAATGTTGACTTGCTTGTAAATAACATTTTTGTGACAAGTGTGTTCTGGCAAGAAGTTACATTGAAGCTCGGGGTTTCCAAAATAGAACATCAGATTCTGTTAGTTTCCTCTGTTTTCATTTCACTGTAACTTTATGGAAGTTTGTGCCTGAAATTTTCCATTCTGGAAGTAGGAATTTTACTGGAGACAAGTTGGAGGCAGACTGCTCCTCAGCAGAAGGGCGAGCAGCGAGCGCTCGGGGTGGAGTGCCATTGGAACAGGCTCTCTCTGTATTTCCCTGGACGACTGAGTGGAAAGGAATTTGGAAAGCGTCCTTCTGGGACACAGTGCAGCTCTTAACCAGCAGAGGGCTTGGATCTTGAGGTATCAGAGTGGGAATAGAGGGAAAACAGAGGAGCACCTGAGTGCAGGGGTAATGATGCACAAGCTTGAACAGGAAGCATGGGAAGGGAGCGACAGGAAACCCTGTCACCCTTAATGGCTTTGGATTACTTCTCCGAGGGTACATATCATTAAGGCTGAGATAGAGGAAGAGGCTTTAGTCTAGGTTGATCTGGGAATTGTTACAGTGAAATACAGTCTGTTGTACCCCCATGTTTGTGCCATGCTCTGCCTACAAGAGCAGAGATTTCCTTTCATCTCCTAAAAGGTAAAGTGGAAAGATCAAAGAGTTCCATATCCGGAGCCTGCTAACTGAGCTCTTCCTGCTAAAACTGTTCACAGCATTTGTTTTTGTGTTGTGATTTGACAGATCTCTGGGTTTCTGATCAAAGACATTTTTAAGGACAAATACAGTTTTGTAGCTCTTCCAATGAAAAGTTGGTTGTGTTTTGTTTTGTGTTCTTAATTTAAGAACTTGTAGTTCAGCTCCACCTTGTTGGTTTCTTCCTAGACCTTCTCGGGACTGCTGCAGCAGCTGAGCTAGTGTGAAACTGTAGCACACCCTGGGAAGAGGATTTCCAGCCTACAGGAGAGATTAAGAGCAGCTAACAGAAAAAAACATATTCTTGGAACTGGTAGAATCAGTACTTGCACAACATTTGTTTCACTTCTAGCTGCACTTGCTGCTTCAAATGATACCAGATTAGCAGGCCTTTATTTCATGTTTAAAAGAAAATGGCTCTCACAGGACAGATCCATTTCCATAGTAGCAAAGAATGATGGTGAGCTGATTAATCAAGGAAAACAGGTAGAGAAAATCAGTAATTATCTCCTTAGAGAAGGCAAGATACTGTTATTGCAACGGTTTTTTTGTGTAGTAGAGGAATATACAAGAAATATTTGGAATTGGCATCTTGCTGGTTGGAGGTAGGACAGCACAAATAATCTGATAAACACAGTATGTTTGTTTTAGGTTGCAGTTGATGTTACTTTGAGAGAAAATGACTTTACTTCTGATATTAGAACACAAATACCCAGGCCTGCCTGGCTGGAATCACTTTTTGTATGATGCTTTCAAACTTGGTGTTTGCTTCCCTGAGTGAAAAAAGGAGACAGGACCTCTCTCACTGAGCTCACAAGACTGCATAAGTGCTATGGAATGCACTTGTTTCAGAGTTGTGAAATCTGAGGCGCAGGAAACTACAGTATTCAAAATGGGAAAGGACAGTCCTGTCTTTGGGTTTTAATCTGTATTCACTGTATTGAAGATAGAACCAGAAATCTGGAGTCTTTTGCTTAACAGTTAACTTGGGATGAATTATTTTCATTCAGTCACTTAATATTCCCCTAGTTTGTCATCTACAAACTGTCAGTAGCTATTTGTCATCCCTCCCTCTGCCTTGTCCTTGCTTTCTTTAGAAGTACAGAGCCCTGTCTTATTCTGGCAGGACCTTGTTTATTTTAGCTGTGAGGCAGCTCTTAAAACTCTTAAATAGGCCACATTGCTCTTGCATTTTAACTTGTTCAAGTGCATGGTACAGGACCACTGGTACAAACATCTGCAAAACTCCATATTTTTTTCCAAATTCTTAAGAAAAAAAAAAAAAAGCTGAATGCAAAATCTAGCTGTTCTGAACTGAAACAGGCCTGATTACAGGCCAGCTGGTGGTTGCTCATAGGAGCAGCTGAACTGAATCAGACTAAATATCTACATATTGCAGCATCTTGTCTCCAGCTGTGGTCAAAATAAGTTGCTGAAGATGAGTAAGTTGAGCATTGCAGTGTAGTGTTCTTTAAATATTCTGACAGCAGTTTATGTTCCTATGTTTAACAGCCACCAGTTAACTTCTTGTTGTTCAGTTACCTTCTGAATCTGTTATGTTCCAAGGGAATGATGCTTCACACTCACAGTTTGTGAAGGATTGCCATCTTTAATTTGTTCTGGGCTTATTTGCTGCTAAATTCATTTGACGGTGCTGGTTTTTACTGTGGAGAAAATAACTGGTCTATTTCCAGTCACACTTTGCAAGCTGCTCCAGGTTTGATAAACATCTGGCACAGCTCCTTGTACTTGTGTCAGGTCAAGGAAAGTCTTAATCTGTTTAATTGCAATCTGTATAAATTATTCCTAAGCCATTGATTATCCTAGTCAATCTTCTGTAAGTCTTTTTTAAGATTCAGAGGAAGGCAGGGACCAATATTTCTTGTGCGGGATTGCATGCAAAAAGCTCGTGAAATAGGCTTGTATCTTAATGTCTTTGGCTTCTCATTTAGTTTGCTTTGACCTCAGTATGAGAGAGGAATTATAATAGATGGCAAACTTGAGCAGTGATGATCAGCAAAGAATTTTGGATTTTTACTTATTGTTCATTACCTGTGTTACCCAATTTTCCCTCCAAAACATGGACATAACATTTTACTTTTTTTACCCAGCCCCTTTGGAACTTTTCATGAGGCTTGACTCTACCAGAATGGATGAACTCCACAATAAAAAGCTGAAGTCATGGGACAACACGTTGTGATACAAAGACAAAATGCCAAGCTAAGGTGTTTCTATTTTTCTGGGCTTATTGGCACAGATAATGTTGCTGCTGACTAGGAATGATGTGTGTGTGGGTTTGGTGTAAGAGCACTGTTGCACAGCTGATAGAAACTGAAAATTAATTTGGGATACTGTAAACCTTTCCATACAGCTCCTGGCAGCAGGCTCAGAGCTATGCTTGCTGTGAGGCAGCAACTCTCTTTTAGAAAGGCACATTGTAAATAGGGCTGTGGCTCTGCTGCAAAACAGGGGGGCTTTATTTCCCAGTAGCTGACACCACCCAAATTCTTCTCCTTTTACCTTTACCGAACTCTCTGCAGCTGAAAAAGATCTATTGTCTCTGAAACAAATGCACAATTTCTGGCTTCTAACTTGTTTTGAATTTTTTACTATTATATGGCTACTGTGATCATCTAGTCTGACTTCCTGCCTACCACAGTCTATAAACATCCTGTAAATAGCTTCAAGTCTGATAGCTGTGATTAAATTGGAACGTGGTTAGAAAATTCCTATGAAGTAGAGAATATTTCAAGACAGGCTGTATGCTACAACCTTAAGTGGATATTGCTGCTACTGCTGTGGATTGAGAAGTGACCACAGACTGAATATCTGGGAGCAGAGCACCTTCCACAGAGTTCCCTTTCTAATTGCATCTAGGATGAGATTCTGCAACTGGCCTTTTAAATGTAGCATGTTCAGGAGGAGAGAGAGAATGCCCATTACAGACACCTTCCTGTCCATATCACTGCATTATAACTGTTCAGTTTAAATTCCTGGTAGATTTTGCAGACCTCTTTCTTTAGAAGAGTTGCAGTAGGAAATCCAGTTTGATGGGAGTTGCTCTGTGGTTTCTAGGGCACCTGCTATTCAAACATCTTGGAAAAGTCTGAAGTAGCTCAAAGGAAAGTTGATTTCCTTTATCAACTACAAAGAAAATCAGTTGGAAAAGGATATCCATGAAGTGTGTATCCTAGTCCTGAACCTTAATTACACAATTGTCCTTCCTCTCTGCAGGCAATGCTGAGCCACATTGTTCTTATCCTTTAGGCTACAAGAGCCTAAAGTAAGTACAGGAGTTTTGAGTCAAGTGTTAAAGAACAAGCCTTGTTTAACAGATACCTCATTAAAACACCAGCATGAGCTGCAGCAGCAGTGCCTTTTTTTTTTTTAACCAGAGGGAACAGCATCCAGAGCCATTCTTTGAGTCAGAATACAAGCAAACAGTACCTAGGGAACAGCACAGGAGAGTGAAAATCTACTGTTGGCTTCTGTGAAGCTGCCCAGCTTTCCTGCTTGCTAAATATGATAGTTGCCAAACAAAATAATTCCTGTGTGTCTCCTTTATGAGACTTTGGATTTTCTAGGAGAGATTCACAGTCTTAACTGCAGCCATTCTACTGATAAAGGCAGTATTTATGTACTCTTGCAGATACTATAAACCAAACATACAAATCTCCTACTAGTTTATTAGTTCTTAGCAGTTCATAAATAGGAAACCTCATTAAAAAAAAGAGCTCCTGAATCATAATTCAGCAGTGTCCTCTAAAGAGCTTTTAGTCTGTTATAAAGAAATTACTGAACTAAGCATCTCTAGCAGCATGTCATCTCATTAAGATCTTCTGATATTAAATGGATTGTCTTGTATTGACAATTAAAAGGTAGTGCATCCATTGACCTTTTGTCCAAAAGTAGAACTAATCAGAGAATTTAAATTTTCTCTAAACTTTGTCAGGATTTGTGTTAATGATGAAGACTTCTTTTCCCTACTCCCAATAATATGGGTTTATTAAACTTCTTTATCATTACCAAATTATAAGAGAATCTATATTTTGCTGTAACTGGAACTTGTGTTACAAGAGCAGTTAAAGAATTGATACCACTGGTTGATAAAAAGGAACCAAATGCATCCATGTTCAAAGATTACTCTTCAGAATGCCTGTGAACTACCTTCTCCCATTTTTTAATGCATATTCCACTTCTATAATGAATTAATACATAAAGTATTGCAAATTGCTTGAAACAACAAAAAATGGTCTGGATCCCTGGAGGATCTGAAGCTGATGCCTGTGTCAGTCTTCAAAAAAAGGATAGTCCTTGTGATTTTTGTATCTAGAAAAAGAGAGCATGATTAAAACATTTTAAGAATATAGTTTTAAGGAAAAGCTTTTTTTGCCCTGGTAAAAGATCTAAAACTGAACTACATTAAAAACACCTCTGTCTGCTTAAGGTACCCAGGGCAGTGGAAGTGAATGCTCTGTAACCTTTGCATGTATCAGTGACCTCCTTCTCAAGGGATACTGTAGCTGTTGCTCAGCTGAAATTGCCCATGTTCCCTGAGATATTAAACCTCTCTGTTGGGAACTCCCAAGCTCACAGGATGCTCATAGACAAGTGGGTAACCTGGGAAAACTGAATAAAATGCAGATCTTGATGAGCCTGTGTCTAACCATGCTGTTATCTAGGCACTGTCTTAATAACGTTGGCAGGAGTACATAGGCACAGCTCTTCCCTTCAAGAAAAACTTACAACTCTCATTCTTAAAATGGAGTTTATTTACTCTGACTGTCCCTTATGTAAAGGAGCCAAAGAAAACAGGGGGGGTAAATGGCTGCTTATTTGTTTTGGAATTTCCAGCTGATTTTGATTTTCAGACAGCAGTTTGGTATGCATCCAGTACAGGGTCTCTTAAGAACACTGTGCCTGCAGAAATCCCTGTGTTCCCAATCTGTCCAGGATGTGCAATGCTCTAATAAACCCAAGTGTGAGATTCCAGCAGATGTGACCAGGCTCCCTCTTTTTTTATTTGTAAGTGAGGCTGTCAGGTAGTGTTCAGGAGAATATGCAGTGGTGATCCAACGCTGCTGAAGCCTGCAGAAGGAGGAGGTGCTCACTGGCTTAGTGCACAGATGTGATAGCGCTTCTGGAAACCACGGAGGCTCTGCATCTCCTCTTGAGTCACTTCAAAGTCAAGCACCTGCATCAAGCTTCCAAACAGCTGGCTTACTTCAGTTTGCCATGAGACAAGGATGTTTATTTGCAGAAAGAATACCCAAGTGTGCGGTGGGCACCCGTGTGTGGAGAGCAATAAATGTGTCAGGTTACAGTGCTGGTGGGGTCTGCCTGCATCTTAGTTGTCATCACGAGGTGGAAGAGTTTGGCTCTTACCTGATGTGTTCTAATGAAGTCTTAGTTCCTTACTTTTAAAGTGACTTTTTGCATTCATAAAGGGGTAATAAGCTGTGTGGTATCTGACAAAGGTTTTACCAGCTCTAAGTTTGAGGGGGGTGGTTTGTACCACTGGGAGAGTGGGGTTTTTTCCTGGGTAGTTTAACACCATTAATGACTCTAGGGCAAGGTACCTTCTTACTTTAAAATTTTCTTCAATATGCTGTGGAATGACAGATTTGGGAATTACATTTCTTTGAATCTGGAGCCGGATAAGCACCTGCAGGAACATACAGGGAATTTACAGATGAGAATTTACAGGGAATTTACTGCTGCCTGTCTTCTGAAAGCTGAAAACCAAAGGTGCTTGCATGGTTTACACAGAGCAGCTCTACTGGTACTCAGAGAGGACTCACAGAGGAGAAGCACTACCTAAACCCTTCCTAATTACTACATGAGCTCATTAAATCCTTATCCATCTCTGAAGCTGAGATGACAACAAGGGAGTGCATTGAGCAAGAGTCCAGGATTGGCAGGGATGCTGTGTGAGAGGCAGCCAGTGTGCCAGTTAAAGCCCAAAGCCACTGCTAATCTTCTGCCCATCACTAAAACTAAGGTAGAAAGAATATTTTTCTAAAGCGTTAAACTGTGTACAAGACACAGCTGGAACTCCATATTATTATTCCATAATACCTCTGTAAATGGTTACTTTAGCACAAGTGAGAACAATACATGTCAGCAGGGAAAAGAGCTCTGACCAGTATTAACCTGAGCTGGGGTTTTCTTGTGCTTGAGTGCAATTTCCTTAACTTGAGGATCATCAAAAAGGGAAATATGGTCAGGCTTGGACCTGTGAAAATAAAAAACAGGCTTCAGCAGTTGAATGCCCCATTGTCTTCTCCCTCAAGCCCTGTAGCACAAGAATATTATTTAAATGATTAAAAAGCATCATCTTGCACACTTTAATTTAACATCTTGTTACTTCAGTTCCTGCCTTCATTCTTTTATAACAAGTGAACATATGAGAAGAGGCCTGTAGTTTCTAGTAAAAGCAGGTCACTGCAACACATTTATGTCCAGCCTGGGATCAGGCTGGGAATTTCTTTGATCCAGATCCCAAGAATTTCATCTTGTCCTTTACAAGCACAGCTGCTCTGGCAAACGCCCTGTCCCAGGTCAGAAAAAGCCATGAAGATGGGAGTAAAAGCAAAATTTCTGCAACTTATCCATTAAAAAACTTAATCCCTTTGTCTCAGCAGGACTGCAGAGTTGCTCTTTGCATAAGCATCTGCTGCTTTGGTTTTTTGTTTGGTTTGTTGTGGGTGGGGGTTTTTTTTTTAGTTCAGAAATTCTCCTACATGTTTAATAAGCTCACCAAAGCTCAATTAAGAATTCTCTTCTCTGCTTTCATCAACCAATTGATTGTTTTTCTTTGTAATATGAAACTGTTGTGGATTGAATATCACAACAAGTGTGAGGTTCCTGTGAGTGTGACTTTTAATGAATTAGTAAAACTTTTTCTAATTACAGTAGTTGTACTCTGAGTTTTCCTCCACATCCTAAGACTGATTTACTGCTTTGACTCCAATCTACACCTAAGAGAGAAATCTCACAAAACATTCTTACCCTGGCCAGTTGGGTGCTCCAAGGGGACAATATGCAGTGACAGAGATCCCTTTGGATTGGCAAAACTTAATCAGCTCCTCCTGAGGAAGATAGGGGTAGCTTTCAATCTCAAAAAAAAAAAAAAAAAAAAAAAAGAAAAAAAAATTAGGTTTCACCTCTCAGAAGCAGAAGGTACTTCAAGGTTTAGCATCACTGAGGTGACCTACCAAGTGCCACACCAGCTTTGAAAAGATGGTTCTTTTTGCAGTTATTTTGCATTTTAAGAGATGTTCCATCCAGTGCAACACCACAGAGAGGTGTGATGTCAGTATTGAGGAGCTGGAGGACAATTTACCTGATTATTTGCAGGTTTGTATCTTAAGCCTGGTTTGCTCAGGAGCCGATTGATCTGTTTGGAGGCTCCAATAGCCTTCACCATTTCCACATCCACGAGCTCTTCCGTAGCCTAGAAACACCACAGAATCACACTTCCTATTAAGTTCTTTTATTTTTATATGGAAAAAATGCCCACACAAAAATTTCAGTGGTAAAAATCTTCCTGGCTGTGCTCCTCTTGTGCTGTGCCATTAGAACAATAAGTGAATGGTGGGGCTCTGGTCACACTCAGGATCTCACATCAGGTGTCACCAGACAGGTAAGTAACAGCAATATTCACACAATTCCTACATTATTACTATTTTTTCAGTAAAATATTACTATTTTGAAATACTATCCCCAGTCAGACTTTCATAAAGATAAAAGAGATTCTTTTTGGGTAATTCCTCAGCTAACCAAATAATCATCCCACAATAAAAAGCACCTTATCTGGAACAGAGCAACTCAAGAAAGAGCTGTTACGAGACAGCTGGGACAGGATGGATACTGATCATCAACACTGATTAATTTCCTAAGAGACATGCACCATTTAGCAGTTGGATTATAGGATAAGCAGTGCTGTGTTCCCCCTCCATCATCTATTTTCTTTCACACTAACGAGCAATAAAACAGCCAGACGGCCCTAATTAGATTGCCACCTCCAGCAGAAAAGAAACAGGGGAAAATAATCTACTAGCAGCCTTTAGAGCAGCAGATATCTTTCTTCCAAAGCAGAAATAATTTTCATTTGAAGTTGCTGTCATAAGCAGCAGCCTGAAATATCCACTTTTTTTCCTTCAAATGAGCAACAAAAATGTGCCTTATTCTTCATCTGACAGGAGGCAAAAAGCATCAGTGAATTCTTCTAACTCTGGTGAGTCTCTTGTCTGCTTTTGGCCTGGCTGTGCTGAGCACATGCTGGGAGTGGAAGGGAAGGAAAGAAAGCCCAAGCTACCAGCCAAGCTGGAATTTTAACTCACGCCCAAGCCTGGTCTCCCACACAGCCTGTGCTGCACACAGAGCTTTAGCAAAGGACTTTGGCCAGGCTCCACTGCCTTCTAGAGATGGAAATTTGGGTGCTCTGGTATGCTGGCACAGGTGTGTTGGCTTTTCTGGGGTTGGGACAGCTCAGGTGCAATTAGAGGTGAGCATGGCTACAGCTAAAGCCACCAAAAACTGCCCGGAGTGTGGGGTAGGGATGAGAGCAGCAGCATTTGGTAGCTCAAGCCACTGCAGGGTACACACACAGTCAAAGATTTCCTTTAGTCATGCCAACACAGCCAGTTTAGTAAGCAGGATACAAAAATACCGAAATTTTGGCACAGTGACACAAAAAGGAGCCCAAGGACACAGAGAAATCAGCAATCTCGAATACTCTGTGTCAGAAATTCTCTCAGAACAATTCCCACAGTGGAAAGCTTAGAGTTTCCAGGCTGTTATTCAAACTAGCAAGATATTTTTGGCTGTAAATGAATGTACCTCCCACGTATCCAGAAAATCTGTATTGCTGGGAATGATCATGCCTTTTCCATCTGCAGGAAATAGCTCCTCTCCTGCCTATCAGCACAAAAAGAAAAGCAACATTAAGGTCAGCTGAATTTTAAAGAAATCACTTAGAAATTTGGGCAGGCAAGTGGAGCTGGAGACACTGAGCTGGATATCCTGACTTATGTTTTTGGTGGGGTAAGACGTGGCCAAAATGAGTAACCTGTACCAACAGGGAAATCTTCAAGGAAATCTGCCTCTTGAGACTCTGTCCTGCAGGCAGAGGAAGGGTGGGCATTTCCGTGTGTCTCAGTCAAGTTGAGAGAAGGCCAGGGATGGGGCACAATGGGGAAACCAGGATTTAGTTTAGTTTTAGTCTCTGGGGGAGACAAGAGAAAGAGAAAGAGAAAGAGAAAGAAAGAGAAGAGAAGAGAAGAGAAGAGAAGAGAAGAGAAGAGAAGAGAAGAGAAGAGAAGAGAAGAGAGGAGAGAAGAGAAAGAGAAGGGAAGAGGAGAGGAGAGGAGAAGAGAAAAATCAGAACCAAGTAATTCACGTTTGATTCAGGATAATGAAATGACAGCCAAACCATTTGGTCCATGACTTGGAAATGCTGTGCAGTGTAAAATTAGATGATTTTTGTACTCCAAGACCTAGTTTAAGCAGCCATGACCTTACCTTTCTCCCTGCAGAGGTTTATCATTATGTCCTAGTGAGGTTTACCAACACCCCTCGTTGGAGAGGACCAAAGGCAAACGGGGCAGAGCCCTGACAGATCGATCCCAGGAGTTAAAGTCACAATACCTTGAATCCCATGGGAGAGTGCATCAGGTAGAGATCCAAATAATCCAGCTGGAGGGCAGCAAGTGTTCTCTGGCACACCTCCCTCACCAGGGATCTCTCGTGGAAGGTGGACCACAGTTGTGGGGAACACAAAGCCTGGGAGCTGCTCTCCTGCCGTCGCAGTGGCAGAGCATCCCTGGCAGGGAAACACGTGGCACGGGCACAGAGGCAGCTCAGGATGTGGCACATCTTCTCATCTTGAGTAGGTGCCACTTGCGTGCACCTTATTTTATTTGTGGTGCTGTCAAGTAAGTAAAAGGAGAATAGGACACTCTGAAATCCCATCAATTACTGCAACAATTTAAAAAAAAGAAAATAAGTGAACCTGGTGAAAATCAACCTGCCAGCTTCCAGCAGATAGAAGTTACTTTATTTTTCCTACCATTGTTATTGGGGGAAAAAACAAAACAAAGCACAACACAGAGGAGTTGACAGGTTGAGGCCAGCAGCGCAGCGGGAGCCACCACGAACACAATAGCCCTGCTTCCTATCCCAGAGGCCACCAGGAGCACGGCCTCAGTTCCTGTCTCCATGGCTGACAATGGACATGGACTACAAAAAAACCCCTCTCAAACCAAGCCTTTTGTTTCTCAAGGGTTGACCGATTCCTTCCCCCCACCAATCCACAAAGTGCTTTGCCCTGACAGAGAGGAGTTAATTCCCAGCTTCATCCCGTGGCGCTTTCCACGTTGGGACTTTGTCTCTCCTCCCTAGAGCTTGGCCTCATGTGAGGGATATTATCCAAGGACACACCTTGCTGACAATAAAGAGCTCTGCTCGCCTCACAATGCCCTCCTCAATATTTTGTCTCAGCGCATCCCCGATCTCACTCTCGTTCTGGTACGTGTAGGCACAGTCAAAGTGGCGGTACCCAACGTCCATGGCAAACTTCACTGCATCCCTTGCTGCTCCCTGGAGAGCCTGAAGCCAGAAGAGAAGCCAGTGATTTGCTAAATAGCAGATTAAGATGTTTGCTGTTCTTCAAATCTGGCGTTTTTAAGCCCCCGAATAACGAGGTATTCCAGTGTGGATCTGGCTTTCGTTAGTTTTGTGAAATCAAACGGCCAAGGGAGTCACTGAGGAGGTGCCTGAGCTGATCTGCGCTTCTCTAAGGATTGGAAGTTCGCTTTGGGACACGAGGCTATCTTGAAATAAGTTCTAATTTCCCCAGAAATTACACGCAACTTTAGTGTGCCATACTGGTGACAGGAGGAAACCAATCACCTCCGGAATGCTGGCTGGCCCTGCACAAAAACAATCCAGCTCTTGTTGACACCGGACAGGGAGGTGAGGGGACTGAAAACACTACAGACACTGCCACCTTCCGGGTAAAATACACACTTGGTACTTCATAGCAAAATAAATCACTACAGATTCTTGGCTTGGAGACACCGAAGTGCTCTTTGATGGCTGAATCCAGAAAATGGCACTCCAAACAGAAACATGATTCAAAACCATGACCACTTCCTACCTTTTTATTTTTTAAAATTTTATCACTTCTCCAAGTTTTTCCAGTCAAAGAGTGTTTAGTGGTTTCACCTAAATGAACAACAAGAAAAACATAGCAAGCGCAGAAACTTTTTCCCCACAAGGCTACACACAACTGAATAGCCAGTTGAAAGTTTTTCAGGGTTTTTCTTTTTTGCAGCCCCTTTCCCCATCCCATTCCTTCCTACACGTGAACCCCCCAGGACAGCAGGCTAACAGTGGCCAAATGCTGGCATCTTGGAGCACCTCACCCCTGGGTGCTGCTGCTGCAGCTGGGGAAAGCTGCCGTGCAGGAGAGATTGGTACGGCTTCTCGGGGGAGGAACCAGTGGAGAGCGAAGGCAACAACATACCCCGAGGTTACATAATGTTTTTCAGAAAAAAAATCGTCCCTTGTTTCATTTTGAAAGGTGCTCACCGAGCAGGGCTTCGAGTCAGCTGCTGGGTAAAGGGGAGGCTCCGTTACTGCACCAAAAAGCTGAGGCTGCTGTGGGGACCTTGAAATCAAATAGCTTTAATGAAATAATCACCCTGGGCTTGGGCCCTGCTTTCATTACATAACAAAAGACATTTTTTTTTGTGGTGGCAGGGATTATGTGCCCAAATTTTCCTTGTACTTAGTCCTAACCAGTTTCTTTCAGCAAATTAACACATTCCTTCAGAGCGTTCCCCCATCACAGCATTGGTGCCCTAAGAGGCCCCCACAAGGCACACTTTGGTTTTTAAAGCCTACTTTTACTGCTTTAGGCTTCTTAGTGTCCTTTGTCATCAGAAAAATCAAGACTGAAAGGGTTAAACAAACTCACCCCCGTTTGTGCACATGAAGTTAATGCTGATTAGCATCAAGGGACCCAAAAAATATGGCAAGAATTTAAGAAATTTTTATGGTGACTGGAAAAGTGGAGTTTTATGGAGTTGGGAAGTTCTGATTTGGCATATGTTGTTTCCAGTCTCAGACCCAGGGGAAAACCTGCTTTTCTTATCTTTTTATCTTCCTTAAGAAGATCAGTTTCTTAAAATCCTCAGCTCATTTCCAGACTCCTTTTATATTTATAATTCAGTATATTCTTAAACCTACTCTTACCAAAAGCCCATTAGGTATCATTTGCAGGTAAAGAACCACCCGAACTATATTCCTGCCAAGTACTGCATACTCATCTGCAGCCAATAAAAATAAGTCATCCTCAGTCTCTAAGGAATTATTGTAAATTCCCATTTCCAAATCCACTTATTGCCCCTTAAGTTCCTATATCTACCCACACTCATCAAAGATGACACCTACATGACATGCTGGGATATTAATACCCAGTGCCAAAAGCAAAAAAAAAAAAAAAAAAACCAAAAAAAAAATGCAAAGAAAGACAAGCTGGGCAGAAGTTTTTAATTTTGTAGCATGCAATTTTTTTTCCATAGCTAAGAAAAATCTTGTACCTACTTGACTACCTCCACTCACTCCAACGATTTCCTGCAGACTGGGAATAAACGCCTGCATTACCTGAAATATTTCAAAAGGGGATATTGCCAGGAGGAGTTGCTGTGTTCTCCTGACCCAAAGAGGAGATTGGTGAAAAAATCTACAGTGATTCACAGCAATTTTCTGGTGTCCCAGGTCCAGCAGGTACCTGCCAGGTCCCCAGTGCCAGGATGGGCATCCTCACCCAGTGGGCAGCTCCAGGTGAGTGGCCACGAGCAGTTTCCTCCCAGCGCCCCAGGCAAGGAGAGGCTGTGGTCCTTGCAAAACCTTTTAAATCTGCTTTGCCTCTCCCTCCTGCCTGGCTGCCCACGAGGAAAATACAGCCAGAAGTGCTATCCTAAGAGGAGGCAGGGATTTGGGTTTAGCTCACCCTTCAAAGAACTTAAAAACTCATTGCAGGCTCCTCATGAATGTATTGAGTGAGCTCGTCACGGCAATTTTGCATTGGCTGAGGTTACAGTTTTTGTATACCTCATGGTCTCTGATTTTCTGCAAGAAAAGTGGTATTTGGGGAGTTGGCACACGCCCCAAAGCCATTTCTCATCTCACCTGTCCTGAGCACATCACCAGAAGATGCCACAAAGCTGTTTGTCTCAGGAGGAAGCATGAACCTGTCCGCAGGAGGAATCATTGTTTAAAAAATTCCCAATATGGCTTCATCCCCACAGCACCAGGCATCCATGTTTTTATATTTTTAGATTTCTTTTATTATTATTTCTATATATATATTTGATCTCAATGCTCCCTCTGGCTTTTGCTCTCAGCCACTGAATGATGAGTGGTCACTCAATTCAGAAGAACCCTTTTAATTTTAATTTTATTTCTATTTCTGAGGTCAAAAAGATCGGGCCTGTTGGCCTGAATTCTGCCATGAAAGCAGGGTTTAACCAGCAGATGTAGTGCCCAGGGCTGCTATGTGGAGATTTCATTCCCCTATGTGGTTTTTCTCTTTATTTGTGAGAAAAAAGGATTATCTAGAGGAGAGATCTATGATGACCATGACTCTCTAAATCATCGTTGTGTCCCCGTCCTTCAGTGATTTTATAAATTACATATTGACATTTTAGAAATTATACCTTTGTGAGACATTTATTAGAGGTATTTACTTTTTTTTTTTTTCTGGTTTTCTTTGTGTTTCTTGAAGGTGGGGAATACCTGAATCTGCGGAAGGGTCTGGTAGAGATGAAGTAGAGAATGTGTAATTTGCTACTGCATGGTAATCCTAAACCAAACAAAAAATGGAAACTAAGCTTTTACGTGACAGCAAACCTGAAAACAAACTCATTGTGCCTCCAGCACAAGGGTGAAGTGTCCAGATTTAGCTGGTTTGCCTTGGCTCTTGGAGATAAACATTAGGAGATAAACATAAAAAACTCCTGAAGTGACCCTGTAGCCTCCCACCTGCATTCCGTGTTTAGGAAGAATAGATCAAGAAGAAACCACAGGACTGATTTTCTAAGGAATGTATCCCATAATATTTTATTCAAAAAGCACTAATTACTTTTCATTGAAATTAAATGGGTTTTTTCACTGACTGAAAAGGTTCTTAAATATATCTCTGCAATTGTTTCCTTGGTGTGTGACACCCCTGGAAGGTTATGACATACTTAAGGCATAAGTTTTTAAATTTCAAGTTATAGCTAATTAGAAATGCCAGTCTCTTGTCCCATTAACTTCTCAGTTCCTGAAAGTGCAGCTTTTTTCAGCTCCTTCTCAGAGGCAAAGTGTTGGAATAGCAAACAGAAACTTGGTTTTCTTACTCACCCATTGCAAGATGCTTTAAAAAGAGGGCAATGCATTCCTCAAGGTGAACAGGCTGAAAATTCCTCATCTTGATGGCAAATAATACACTGGGATTTTTTTACCACAGAATAAATAATACAAATACAGATTTGAACAGAATAATGGACCTTGCCAATACAGCAAAATAAATATACCATGAAAGACTAATTTCACAGCTATGCTCCAAGATTTCTCAATTCACCTTCAGAAAATAGATATGATTTGTGAACTTCATCATCATTACCAAAATAAAATTAGGTTACACATAGATGGTATTATATCTACATTCATTTTATAATTTTATATAATTTATATAATTTTAATAGAATTTCGTAATTGCTCAGTCCCACAAAAACAGCACCTCTGTAAAGATACAATCATAGAGTATATTAAGGTGAAGGTATTTCCAGATCTCAAACTGCTGGGACCCTCAATCCTCAATCAACAGCTACCACCACGAGTGCTTTAAAAGCCACACAATCAAAGTTTTTAACTTTCCTCACCACTGAGCCTTGTGAGGAGCCTTCAGAACATTCTTATTCTGACTGTCACATATCTCCAACCTTCCTTTCCAGTTCTCCTCTCTTTTCCCTCCAACTGTGTGGTCTTGCCTTGGCAGAACCAACAGCACAGAGTGACAGGACTCGAAAGGAGATTTAAAAATGACTCAATTTCTTTACAAAATTGTTTTTCTTCAGAGGGTTTTTCTGCCTGAGGGCAGAGAAGGAAAGGAGAGAGCAGGACAATTCCAGCTGGCATCCAGGTGAAGAATACTTAAGGAAAACCCCAAAAGTTCAAGCACATCAAGGCACCTCACTTTTTTATTGTGCAAAATCACTAATCAGCTTCAGAATCTCTCCTACTCTGAATGTTTTCCTCCAAAGGGAAGAAAATGCATATAAATGCCTGAGAAGCCCGTTGAAATAATAACCACCTCCACAAACTTATACAAACTCATCTTGTAAATCAGAACTGTTCCAAGAGCTTCTGACTTAAAACACCTCTTTACACATCCCACCCCATGCAGTGATTCATTTCCAGGGAGGTTTTAAGGAGTGTGTGTCATGAGGGTTCTGATCCTTCCTCAGTTGTTTCTGGGGTGATTTTTGGGGTCTCCTGCCCACCTTGCCAGCATCTAACACGGTGCTAAAAGGACAAAGGAAGTCTCAAGCCCTTCCTGGCTCTGTATGGCTCCCACAGCTCTCCAGTCATATCCCACACCTCCCTGGAACATCACACAGGTTTTCAGGCCAAACATTTCCCCTGGACTGGAATCCAGACATCAGCATTAAGGAAAATGGCAAGGCAGCAGAGACAAGGACTAACTTCACCACCTTTTAAAGAGGAAATGAGTATGTAGAATCATAAATATAAAAAACACATGAAAGGTCTCTAGTTACAACAGTTCTTAGATCCTTTCTCTAGCTGAGCATCTGCTGCACTTTTTTCATAAATAAATGTGACGACTGAGGTTGCCGAGTGCAGAATGTCTTTCTTGTGAAACATTTGCACATGTCCACACTGGCACAGAGGTGCCGAGCTCCATGGACAATGCAGAGCTTTCTGAGACATTCTGGTACCTCTGGGAAGGGCTACTGAGGGTGCTTTTTCATGTACATCAAGAGATAGGCCGTTTCTCTCCTGTGGAGGCAAAGAGAAAGCAAAACACAAGGTATGTGTGAAGATCTCGGTTGCAAGTAACATCCCAGGTTTGCTCCTGGTCAGCTTTCTGAGCTTTAGGTCAACTAAACTGGCCCTCTCCAGTGTTCCCAAGATTCCCTGGCAGTGCTATAGTTTATAGGAGAGATTATCTCCCTCCTATAAGCTCATTTTCTTATGCTGCATCAGAAGAAAAAGCGTGGAGCAATCCTGACTGCCACATCTCCTGCGTCCCCACTACACCCCAGGCAATACGCAGCCCAAACCAATTTGTCTTCCCTGTCTTTGCTACCCTCGTTCCAAAGTCCAGAGCAGCATCAGGAAAAAACAGGCACACATTTGCATACCAGCAGAGGTCGGAATGTCCATAGGTGCATTTAACATCATCCCATGATACCTAGAGAAAAAAAAACACACAAGAAGACGCTGGTAAAAATTCTTAAGAGACAGACACATTCTGATACCATGCCAGCAGCTCTCATAAGAATGGTCTAAGTGGCACTTGCAGGAGCTAAACACCTTCCAATAAATTGGTTTATTGCTTTTACTCTTTGAAGAAAACCAGTTCTGAATGTATACATTAAACAGATGTAGGGTACACAGAGTAGGGCATTCAGCAAATGGCTGCTTTTGCAAGTCACAGAGCAGAACCTGAGGCCTTGCTTGGTACAGAAGTGAGTCACTCTGCCCTCAGCCCAGAGCATCCTGCAGCACAGCTGCACAGAGCTCTGCAGCCCCAGTTTCCTCTCCTGGTTCTCTTCAGCCAGCAGCCAGCCAGACTGGATGAGATCTGTCCAGGAAGGTACAGAAGAAACGTGGCATGATCAGCTCACCTGGCAAACCTCAGAATCGTTGAGGCAGTACCATTTACCCTCGGTGAGGCTGCGAACGTAGGCACAGTAATGTCCAAAGCTGGTCGATCCTGAATGAGCAACAACAGCAAAAAGCTCATACTGCCAGGTAGCCTGCAAAGAGACACAAAGAGGAACTTTCAGTGCAGCAACTCCCATCTGCCAGGGACTGTGGAGAAGCAGCAGCCAGGGCAGCAAGGATGTGCATTTTGTAAGGAAAAAAGATCAGATGGGCCTTGAGTATCCTGCCTTTTTTGCTCTTACCCTCAGAGTTTTGCCTGTCAGCTATAAGCTGGCAGCCTCCCTGGAGGCCACAGGATTGTGAAAAAGGAGCAGGACAGCAAAGGAGCAGCAAAGAGGTTCAGCACAGCCAACACTGCAGCGGTGACTTTTGTTGTTGCCACACTTCTCCTTGTTATTTTCCAGGAGGAAAAACAGACCCACAGTGGGGCAGATCCATCTCAGCTACCTGGCAAAGCTGTTGTGGCCGGCAATACCAAACTCTGTGGCCAACCACACCAACAATACTGCATGGGAAAGACCAGGGATAGAGTTTCCCTTGTCTTGGGCATGTGAGATCTGCAAAACCTGGCTTTTGTCCTTAAGGCAGGAAGCTCCAGTTATGGTGCCTTTGGTGATTCAATCTGAGCACAGAATGTTGAATAATGACTGCACCAGTTAAAACTGTGGAATGTGAGACAACACCAGGCACAGGTAAAGTTTGAGACACAATTTAAGACAAGCACTTTGAATGGAGACGAGTGTTAGTGTGATCTCTTAAATTTTTATGAGACTGGAACAGAGAGGGGAAGAAAATCTGCCCTTTTTGAACAGGAGTATCTCACCTTTTCACTGTCACTTGCTTGGCACTGATCTTCTGTCAAGACTTCCCTGAAATCAAGTTTTTGTGGGAATGACAGGGAGTGACTCAGCTTGTGTGTGCGAGAGGATCTTTCAAAGCAGAAGCGCTTGAGGTGCAAGGTCAGAGTCTGTGGCAGACGGACGAGCTTCATGCTCTGTAAAGCAATAAATAATGCCATTGAAAACTGGGGAACAAACCCTGGGGAGGGGGTGTGGAAACAGCCACTGCCACCCAGTGCATGTGGGCTGGAGAACAGTCAGTGCTCCAGTGAGTATTTGCCAATTCCACGGGGCAGCAGATGCCAAACATTCGTAGCCCATCTGCACACGAGATATATCCACGTAACAGAGCTGTGATAACCAAGTTTTAGTGTGATCAGCGCTGAGCCTTGGGTGTCTCAAGGGCTGCTTCATTTCTCATGTGATTTCCTAGCCCTAGGAAGGTGAGGAGAGGCAAATCAACTTGCTTGTGACAAGGCACCTCCTTCCTAACAGGAGGAAAGATGCCTGTGGTTTATATCTCACTGACACTGCTGTGCTGGCAAGTCTGAGTTGTTGGTCTCCTCTTAAACTGGTTGAGTCCTTTCCCCACCCTCCCCAGTCCTAAAGGAGCTCTGGGTATGAGACACAGGGAAGTAATTCTCCAATTACCTGCAGAAAAGTTGTTTTCCTCCCACACTGTTGACAGAAACACATGTTTTGTCCAGTCAGCTCCTCTGGATGGAAGAAGTATTGCAGACAGTCCTCCTAAGAACACAGAGCAGGTTTCCTTCAACTGAATTCCTTCAAGCTGCATTTTTTTTTTTCCTACGTTATTTCAGAGGGTCCAAGAAAACAGCTAAGCTACAGAAGACATGTTTTATTCAAAGGATAAAGGACTGCCTAGCAGCCTGAAACAAAAGGTACCTCATTTCTCCTAGCTGCTTCTGTGATTGCATTAGCTAAAAAAAAAAAAAACAGTACCACATATTCCACAAAGGTGTTGATGTATAAATGTCTTTTACACCTACTTCAAAGCTTTAGAGGTTTTCAGAGCAGTTCCTTTATGCTGAAAGAGTATAAAGAGGTCAGAGAAACAATAAGGTCCAGTGGTCCACTGGCATTTGAAAAACGTTTGAAATGAACAGAGGAGAATCGTCTCCTAAGGAAACAGTGCTGCTGCTAAACTTACCAGAGTCTTCAGCCTGTGAGAATTGGCATCCAACACTGGGAGTGGAAGGGTTAACATGGTGCTGTTGCTCTTTATTTCAAAAGAGCATTTCTGACAGGCCAGATGCTCCTGTATGCAGATCGTATACAAATCACTCAGCTCTTCAACCTGGAGGGGTGAAAAAAAAAGGCAAAAACAAGGTGTATAAAGAAGAGAGCTGAGTTGTTTCCTCATGGGTGGGAAAGCCCATGTGGTCACACATTTCAAGCAAGGTTGTTGCTTCAAGGTTGGAACCAAGATGTGACAGTGCCTTATGTGGGGAGGGTTACTTCCCACAATTTAAAGGAGAACAACTCCTTCACCTCATTCCCTAACAGAGTGGAAAGGCACAGACTATAAGATCAGACATAAATGTCTGCTTTGATGCAGAACTGTTCCTTTTTTTGCTTGAAACTGCAACAAGAGCCTGTCTTCTGTATTAATAAAGCTATGACAGTCAATTAGGGAAGAGTCACTTTTCTCTTTCCAATCCCACGGGAGGAACTGTTACGTACATCATGTACTATCAGTGACTAATTATAATGAAATGCACGTGGCTGACATCAAAGAATGGAAAAGCTGTGTCAAGATACAATAAATGCTTACAGAAATAATAAATGCTTACAGAAATTGTGGGGCAAAAGAAAAGAAATTAAATATAACTAAATACAAAGATGCAAAAACATCAGTGTTTTGGTTATTAATCAGCTCTCCCATCAGAATGGAGGCTGGCATGCCCTGAAAATAGGATAAGCAAAACTTAACTGTGAGTCAAAATGCTGAAGCTTATGAAACCAAGATTCTCTGTCCCATTTGACAGATGCAATGAAAGAGGGAATAATTTTAAAAAATTAACTTATGGGAATTGCCAGTGAATGGGAACCTTCAAGGAGCAGAGGAAACCATACACGATAAGGGCCAAAGGTTCATTTCAGTCACCGTCCTTACCAGCTCTGGCTTTTTCATCTGCTTCCTTAACAAGTTCCAGAGAGTCAGAAAGAGCTGAGCAGCATCGTGCTGCACAAACACTGCACAAACAGAAAACACAACCTCAGTCAGTAGCACGAACAGCACCGAGCACAAATTTCCCACAAATGTCAAGGGGAGATTTAGTGTCCCCCAATAGATCCAATCTCTCTGCCCTTGCTCCTCCCTGCAGAGACAGAGCTTAGACTGAGCACAAGCTGCAATTTCTCCATGTGACCTGAGCAGGCAGTGGGAAAAGACAGGAGGCTTTGTACCACCCAGTGGAAAAGTCATGTCCTTGTCACCAGATGCAGGGACAGGAGGATACTCAACACCCACCAGAGAAGGGCTCATTGAGTTGAGGGGTGCATTTCACAGCATCAGAGAATGCTTTGGGTTGGAAGGAGCCTTAAAGATCATCTGGTTCCACTCACCTCACCATGGGCAAAGACACCTTCCACGCGAGCAGCAAAGCACCCTCCAACCTGACCTTGAACATTTGCAGGGATGCAGCATCTGCAGATTCTCTGGGCATCCTGTGTTAGGGTCTCACCACTCCCACAGTAAAAAATTTCTCCCCACTATTTAATCTAAGCCTGCTCTCACTTTCAAGCCATAACCCTTTGTCCTATCACCTTTATGTCACATGTCATATCACGTAAACAGTCCCCTTTGAATCCTCCTTAGAAACAATACAGGGAAGATTCTGTTCTCTTTCTCAGCTTCATTACTCCACAGACCTGTTTCCCCCATCCCCTCATGAAGCCTAAAATGCTCCTGAGTGCTGAGATAAAAATGACAGGAGGGTCTATCCATATGTCTCAAGCATCAGACAGTATAAATCCCTTGATCCCTATCTCTCTTTAACTGGAAGAGAGACAGCTGACTGCAAAGCCACGGAGTCAGGGGAAAAACCATGCAAACAGGGATGTCGAGCTTATCTTGTGTTCCTCTTTCATAAAGGTCAGGGCACCTCCTCTTTCAGTGGTCTCCTGCTTGGGCTTTTATATGACAAAAATAAGGGCATTTGGTTATACCCCGTGCGTATCTGTACACATAGACAGACTCTTGGCATCACATTGTCACTGATCACCCATTCATTAAACATCCTCTCTCCCTTAGAACTCGGCAAATTCTGCAAATTCTTCTCTGTCCTCATAAGAAGGAGCAGGGAGGGGATCTGTGCTAACTCATTCTCTTTTCCACACTGTCCCTTTCTTCAAATGAGTAACAGCAGCTATTTCACTATCGTGATGCCAGCACAGCAAGACAAATCAAACAAAGAACTGTCCTCTCTGCCCTGCACAGCCCTTTCCTCCTGACCAGCATCCATAGCTGAATCTCCTAGCAGTCTGGTAGTCTTCCCACCCTTTGGATAACAGCAAATAAATCCAGCAGGGTTTTTTTTTCACCTCTTCACAAGTAAGCCACAGCATTGCACTCACAGCTAGGAGGCAGCTACAAAGAGCACTGCGTCATTGTGTACCTAACTCAGGACACTTCTGAATTCCTGAAGGAGATGTTGGAGTCTGCAAATGCTGGATGATGAACACCCTGCTCTGCAGACAGAGGTGGGCACGAGGCAGGGCTGCTTACATTTCACTCTGTGCTCTGAAAGGCAGCAAGCCAAGTCTGTGGGACCAACAGCTTTGCACTTGCCGCACTGCATCTTCTCCAAGAGCAGGAGCATTTGGTACGGGACATCGTTCCTCCTCTGTGCAGGAGATGATGGCACTGTGATCCTGGCAGGGGGAGAAGGAACACCAAAGGTAATCAAGTGGTACAATGGAGAAATATCAGACATCACACCTGAAGGAGCACTGCAGCGACAGCAGCTCAAGAGGAACCAGAATGGGTACATTTTCAGCAAAAGAAGGAAAAAGGGGAAGCAGTCACGTGCACTAGCTCATCCCAGAGTGCAGGCTGACAGCTCTAAAGTAAAAGGCCAAAATTTTAAGTTGGCTTGTTCCTGAATAAGGGACAAACCAAACAGGACCTCGAGTGCTTTCTGGCCTCTAGAAACAGCATTAGTTACAGCCAATTTCAGAGATTTTCTTGCCTCCCACCCACTGACATCCTCATTCTCAACACGCTCTCAAAATTTCTTGGGCATGTATATCATAATGCTTGTATTTCAACTACATGCCAACAAAACCTCTTAATTCTCCCTAAATTTACTGTAGCCCACAGCTTTTTCTAAGCCTTTCTTCAAATAAGCATGGTAACCTACACTCTACATCATTTAGTTTTGCCCATTATTGACACTTCTCATTTCTGCATGTCTGTAATCTGTCTTCTTTCTCCTCTGAACAGTAGTGAGCACATAAGAAAGGACTGAATGGGAATGATTTAGATGATTAAAGCTGCAGTGAACTGAGTAAACTGAAGACAAATCAAACCAGTTATTAATGTGGTTGGTAGGGAGACAGAAGCCCAAATCCTCCTCAAAAGCATGCAGGGACAACAGCCAAGCAAAACAAAGTAATGCTACGTATTCATGACCTACAACACCTTTTCCATCAGGGGCTAGCCAGGGCAATCAGGGCCCAGAGGCCAGGGATTATGGTATGTTTGTGTTTACATGCTTCAAGTGAAACAATTAATAGTGGATATGGCTACACGTTACACATCCTTTATTATAACAGCCTGTGAGTAAACCTGGAATAAAATTATATCCTGTTATGGAACAGGGAGATACAAGCCATAAAGGCTCAGTTCAGGATATGAATCAGAGATGGCTAACAATTCAGAGCACTGCAGCTTCTCCCTTTGCAGGACAGACACAACAAGGCAGAGACCTTGCTGAGGGACCAAAAGCATCCCCATAGCACCTCGGCGATCCAAGCCTTCAAATGTACATCCCATATTAAAAAAAAAAAAGGAGTGGAGACAACAGAGTGCCAGTGGAAATATCTCAGGTAGCTCAGGCAGGTGGTACCTTCGGAGTATCCCTGTGAAGCGTATATTCATGAGGAACACCTGGAGCAGAGAGTTCAGACAGCAGCTCTGTCCAAGGTTGTACAGTCCTATAACTTCTGTAGGGAACAAAAAGAGGAAGTGAGGCCTGGGAATAGGTACAAGAAAAGAAAGTGAAAATTATCAGAAAGTGGCAAACTTCTTGTGCACATTCAGTCATACAGCGTATAAGCCCAGCATCTTGGTCAGACCTGAAAAAGTGTTCAATCTATTCTTCCGTTTCTCAAGCAGATAACATTTGGGGTTTTTTTACAACTGACAGGAAAAATCCAAGTAAGCCTGGCTAATGATGCTCAGGTTTCTCCCAGTTCCTCTATTTTCAGTCCTCTCAGAACACACCTAAACATAAAATAGAACAACAGGAGGCAAAGGCTGCCTGTATGAGGAGAATAACTAGGGCCTAGTCCATGGTTTAGTAAATCCAGCAATACTGGCTGCGTTTGGAAAGAGACAGAGCCAGCAACTAGACCTTTTTGGCTGCAATGGCCAATTTGAGGACTTAAGGAAAAAGCTCTGAGATCTTCATGTAATCCATTCTCAAAAAACTCAAAATGGTTACTTGGCAAGGCAAAATGAGAATGATCTGTATATTCCTAAGTGAAGAGGTAAGGAATAAGAGAAAGTTAAGCCTATGGACAGAGGACAGAACAGCAGGCACTAGAAATAGAAAATATGAGAGCAAAGAATAGGCAAAACATTATTACCATTTTTTAAGTCTGCCACACCAAAGACTGCTGTCAGCCTCTGGTTTTTGGCCTTCACCTCTTCAGTTTCCTCTTTATTATTTTGTACTTCAATTTCTGCCTCCATGGTCTCGCTCAGTGGCAGCTCTGGTTTCTTGCTTCTTTCTTGACGTCCACTTCTTTGTCCCATCAACAATATTGTTCAAGGACAGAAGGACTGCAGGGAAACACAGAAAGATCCAAATGAGTGGGAGCATCCAGAAACACAGGACTTGTCTACGACACTTTCATTATGGAAAAGGTGAAATCAAAAACATCATTGAGTGGTTTGGGTTGGAAAGAAAACTTAAAGATTATCTCGTTTCAACACCCTGCCATGGGCAGGGATGTCACACACTAGATAAGGCTGCTCAGGGCCCCATCCAGCCTTAGCCTGGAATATCCATAAAATCAGTAAGATTACTGCAACAGCACGTGTGACATTTGAATTAACATGGATGTTGAGGCTCTTGCTAAGGGAACAGAAACGGAGTCTGACGACAATTGCCCATCCCGTCTTCCTCTCGTGGCTAAATAAATAAATGAGCCTTCAGTTCCATAGAAACAGCTCCACCTAGCCAGGGATCTCCACCTATCCCCGATCAGAAAGGTTTGGTAAACTAGGTGATTAAAATTGCCCAAAAGGCAGATGTTGCAAAACTCTCCTGTCTAGAAAAAGCAATCTTTTGTCACACAAAGTAGCGCAAGAATTGAAAAGGTCAAGTTTCACCTTCTCTTCTGACCAGATAAGCAAGTTTGGTTTCTGCGTTGGTCCCCCTGCATCAGTTTTAAGTGTCTGAGTCACAGCACTACCATGGCACTTTGGACTGTAATTTTGAAAGGGGTTTAAGCACCAACATTATCAGTTGCTTTTTTCTGTTCCTACAAGTGATCACAGGTAAAGTAACTGTTATGCAAGAGAACTATTATAATGCCTTGATTTTTAAGGGATTATTCAGCAGACCATTACTCTGACATTCTCCTGCAACTCAGCTACTAAAGCAAAATAAAAATACACGAACAAAACAATCTGATAAAAGTTCAAATGCAACTACGCAAAAACGAAACTTTCTAAAAGCCCATTGACAATATGGGGACAGAGTCAGAAAAAAGCGGATATTCGGGGGGTGGGGGGGGTGGAGGGGTGGACACCCAAAAAAATGCTCAGAAGTTATTATTCTACAAATATGAAACAGCACATAAAATCAACCTCAGGCCAAGCACTGAAAGAATGAAGAAAAGCTACTAAGAAAGACAAATAAGCAAAATCCTCGTTCTGCTTTTCATTAAAAAAAAATAAATCTTTGCTTTAAAAGCATGTTTATGGGTTAACTGTGCCTAATAGTGTCAAATATCAAAGTTACTCAAGATTCAGACAGAGAAGCTAGAAATAGATTCCTCTCTCCTCCCCAATTATTACCTTTAAGCTTAAGTATACTTATTCCCAGCTGTACTTGTGATTTTTTTTATTTTTGAAGATTACTTTTGATCTCTAAGTGTCACACACTAATATTCACTAAATACTGTCGAATTTGCTGAGTTTTATTTGAGGGGAAAAAACACTCAAAGACAGATTCAAGAACACTACTTTTCATACCTAAACCCGGCGATTAGAACAGCTATGCAGGAAAAGATAAATTTCATCTGATTTCTCTCTTGCCAAAACTGAGCCTGAACACAGACTGCCTCTTTTCCTGGAGATGATTTAACGGCGCATTCAGGTTTCTGAAAGCCGAGCTGGACTGGGAAAGCCACTGAGTTTAGCTGGTGTAGAATCAGCCAGAAGGTAAGAGATGCTCACAGGCAGTGCGGATGTTGAAAGAGACAGAAAGGAGAGGGGCAGGCAGCGCCGAGGTAGCTAAACAACAGCTGGGGATAAAGCAAACCTGCAAGACACAGGTTTCGTCAGGAAAGCGAGGATTAAATTAAAGAGCAAGCACATGGCTAAATGGTTTTGGGTGACTTGATGAAAAGGTGGAAAGATCTTAGGGATATTAGGACAAGAATGTGCAGGGGGATACAGGAGGATTTGTGTCTCTGGTTCTATGAAATTCTCTCCCAGTCACCACTATCAGGAAACCTGTTGTGGGAGCGGAGACACAAACAGAACTTCCCAACCCTTGGAACTAGCCCTTTTGGCTCTCAGAAATACAGCCTTCCTAAGATTTGCACTTGATCTGTATCCCAAAGTGCCCCTCTGCCCGGGGAGAACCCCCACCTCTGTCCCTTTTCTGTCATCATCAGCTCTTTTCCCGTCATGGGAATCTTGGGGGGCAGACGGTGCCAGGTTGGATGGGGCTGTGAGCAGTCTGTTCTAGTGGAAGGTGTCCCTGCCTTCAACACGGGCGTTGGAACTAGATGATCTTCAGGCTCCCTTCCAACCCAAACCATTCTGTGTTTCTGTGGTCCCCCTAAGGTGCTCCTCGAAGAGCTCCAGCAGGGACTCAAAGTCACGACCCACCCGTAAGGGGGAGGAAGCACCTAAGAGCGCGTCACCTCCACACTTCTCTGGGATGCGACTGAAAGGAGGCTTCCCACCTAGCTGCCAAACTACTCTCCGTTATTTCCCTCTCTTTCTATTTCCTTCCCTCCTGACACACCGCGCCCTGGGCATCCAATCTCACCACGCAGCAAAAAGCCTGCTTACCAATCCCCGCAGGACCGGCAGCGCTTCGAGCTGGACCTCAGGCTCACAGCGCACCTGCTGACAAGGGGCAGCGGGGCTCGCACACCGCCTCTGCCCGCACCGGAGCGGCGCCGAGGAGCCCCTCATGCGGGGGATCCGGGAGAGCAGTGGGAGCAGAAGGGCAGCGGGCGGAGCGGAGCGGGGCGGCCCCGCCGCGTCAGGCAGCGGCAGCGCCCGCCCCTCCGCGCAGTTTTCATTTCCCGCTCGGCCCGGAGCAGGCACAGAAAGTGAAACTGGGAGCTGCCCTGGGCCGCCTGCCGGCACAGAGCGGCTTGGCAGAAAGGGGCCGAGGGCTGTTCACTGCCGCTTCTTGGTCGCTTAATACAGATTAGTTGGCGTGTGCCTTCTGCGGGGAGCATTGTGGGGCTAAGCTGTCCCCACACAGCTCATGTGCCAGCGCAGGTGAGGACAGCAGGCGCTCCCGGCCCTGTGTCGGGTGCCTCTGTGCCGCCCCGCCCGGCTTCGCTGAGCCATGGGAAAGAGGCAGCACACAGAATGATTCCAGAGGGGCTGTCTGGAGCCCATCAGAGCTGTCCTTTTGGAGAGGTACCAGTTGCAAGCCCTCTGGGCAGGCAGTGGGGAACCTGCTCACGCTGCCTGGCTGTGTCGAAGGTAGCACAACTCTTCAGCTCTTGGCAGTCCGAGGTTTTCAGCCGAGGCATCAGGGACAGCGAAAACTGTCCTGAATCGTCCCGGGGGGATGTGGATTTCTGTAGGGACTTCTGGGCAGAAGGGCACAAACCAGTGTTTTGGCTCTGGCAGAGGCTCTCAGCAGTAGTTTAAATTTAGAGATGCTCCCTTCCTATTCCTGGCTTGTATGACGTAGAAGGGAGAAAGGGAGAGAGAAAAACCGCTAAGCCATAAATTGCCCAAAGAGAATGAAACTACTGGAGCAAAGTACAAAAGGACACTGGAGGTCAAACAGGAACTTGATCTGCCAGGTGGAAGTTAGTGAAGCAGAGTGCAGCTGAAACAGCTTTTGGTAATAACCCCTGGGAGAGCCTGGGCGCTTGGTTAGGAGGAGCATTACCTCTTAAGAATATTTTAAACTTTGCCTGCAGAACTCAGACGTGACACTCCACTTCCAAAGCAGGCAGCAGGCAGAGTTCTGAGCACAGAAAATGGGCTCAGATGAAGGGATGGCTCCAACTGAAAATTTTGGGTGTCCAAATTCACTGCCTGCTGAGCATCACGGTGTGGTGTCCCTTTGACAAAAGCTGCTGGCTCCTGATAATTGCCATGGCACTTCTAATCTCCACAGAGCTCCAGCAAGTGCATGGACTGCCTCAAGAGCAGGGCTCCTGATTGCTGAGTGCCCTTGCGAATAAAATAGAAGGTAACGTTGATGGTCAGGATGAGCTCTAAAAGGCCTTCGGGAAGTTAAATGCACACCCAGTGTTACGGCCCATCAGCCGAGGTGAATTTCCTCATCCGAAGTATGAATGTCCCCGTGCTTGGGAGAGGAGTTTCCACAGCTGAGTCACTGTAAGGGAGGCATGACAAGGATTTACGGCAGTGCCCACGGTAACCCCATCGAATCTATTTTTCTTCATCTTAGTCAGCTTCAGGTTTACTATGAAAAGCAGAAAGGTTTTCCCAGGTTGTTGAGTGAGACTCAGAGAGGGATTTTGTGAAATTCCTGTAAATCAATGTCCAGATGGGATCAGTGAGGATGAGGAGGAGGTGAAGCAGCTCCAGGTGTGGTCAGTGAGGATGAGGAGGGGTGGGGCAGCCCCAGGTGTGGTCAGTGAGGATGAGGAGGAGGTGAAGCAGCCCCAGGTGTGGTCAGTGAGGATGAGGAGGGACAGGCCCTGCCAAGGGCTGCTTTCAGGGGTGTTACTGTACCTGCTGGAGTGGGAGATCTTCGGAGATCTCCCAAAGGACGATAGTGACAGCATTTGCAGGGGCAGGGGGAACATCTGGAAGCTCCAGGATGTGCAAAGGGACAATCCCTGTGCCCCAGGGCAGTGCAGGAGAGAGGAGAGCTCACCTGAGCAGGTGGGGCAGCAGTGGGGGTGCAGGGAAGATCCTTCTTCTTTCTCTTTTTGATTTCATCCTCCCAGTCCCTCCCCAGTGCGACCTGTCCCTTCCTACTGCATCCCAGTGGCCCCAGAAAACAGGGGAGTTTTATGGAAAGGGGGTTTAAATTGAGGGGAAAACCTCCTTTTTCATTATTTTCTGTGTTTACATTGGAGGGGATCCTTCTTCACCTGTGATTTTAAGTGTATCAATAAAAGGAAAACTTGCCTTTTCCATTATTTAAGGTTATCAGTTGATGGAGAAAGTTTATTTTCTGGTTTAATTTTTATGATGCCATTTTATGGGTTTGAGTTGAGGGAAGATCCCCTGCTGTCTTCCTCTTAAGGTTTTAAATTGCAAGGGAATTTCTGTTTTTCTTTGTTTTAAAGGGTTTAAATTAAGGAACAATCCCCCTTTTTCCAACATTTGAAGTATTTAAATAGAGGGGGAAAGGGCAGAAAAAGACAGAGAGAAAAAATGGTGGGAAATGTGAGGGCGGAAAAGGATGAGAAATGTAAGGGGAAAAAGTGGGAAATGTGAGGTAATTAACACTCATGCATTAATTAATTGGGAATTTATGAACACAACTGTGCAACAAAGGAGAGATATTGTCCTACTTTTTGAGGGAAAATCTGGCAGAATCAGTCCCAGAAAGGAGGTGTTCAGATCTGAAAGTTCACAGTCTAAAGAAAGGCAACTTGGGTATTCCTAAGAATTGCCTGACTTTTTATAGGCAGGTCCTTCTTGAAAGGAATTCTGTATTAGCATCATAAAAAATCCAAGTTCTGCAATGAGCAAGGAGGATCACAAATGCATGTAGGAAAACCTAACCAAAAAGCAAGATAACATCCCATTTGTTGCACAAAAGTGTTAATAAATTCCCAATTAATTTGTGCATGAGCACCTAAGTACTTCATGCATAAATGCCCAATTAATTTATGCGTGAGCATCCAATTAAATCTGCCCTCCATGCGCCTTAGCACAGCTTCTAGGAGCACTTCTTCCACAATATTCCCAGGCACAGAGATGAAGCCAACAGGTTGGCAGTCACCAGGGCCCTCCTTTCTACCCTTTTTAACAACGGGGACAATGTTTCCCTTTTTCCAGTCCCCTGGGGCTTCCCCTGATTGCAATCACTTTTCAGATGTCCCGGAGAGTGCCGTAGCTGACTGGGGATGCATGGAATCCTGGATTTGGTGGGTGTCTGTGGTGTCCCTGTTGGCTCTGTTGCTCTATGCAGGAGCAGGGAGCAGGGTTCTGCAACTTTTTGGGATGCCTACGTGGAATGCAGTGAGTTTATCATGTACACTAGAGCTTAAAGAGGCTCACATTAAGTTTGCAAGGAAAAGCAAGTCTTTCTACATCACCACTGTGGGGCATTACTACAGCTGATCATA
Organism: Picathartes gymnocephalus; assembly: GCA_013390045.1. Classification (NCBI taxonomy): domain Eukaryota; kingdom Metazoa; phylum Chordata; class Aves; order Passeriformes; family Picathartidae; genus Picathartes; species Picathartes gymnocephalus. The sequence continues at coordinate 215,575 of WEKY01056093.1, forward strand.
TCTTATAGGATAATTTGCCTGACATTTGTAGAATAAAAAATATCACTATAAGACCTCTCCTAAATTTATGTTTACAATGTACAGAAAAGCTGTCCTTAATTGTTGGCACACGCAATACCGCGACACAGAGACAATTCTGTGCTCACCGGGGAAAAAAGTGTATTTTCAAATTACTCCCCATCATTCTCTTCTTCAAACGAGTCAGTCCCCACTTCTTCGTAGTCCTTTTCCAGGGCAGCCAGGTCCTCCCGAGCCTCTGCAAACTCTCCCTCCTCCATGCCTTCACCCACATACCAGTGCACAAAAGCTCTCTTGGCGTACATCAGGTCAAACTTGTGGTCAAGCCTTGCCCAAGCCTCGGCGATGGCCGTGGTGTTGCTCAGCATGCACACTGCCCTCTGGACTTGGGCCAGGTCTCCACCAGGAACAACCGTGGGAGGCTGGTAGTTGATCCCAACCTGGAAGCAGGAATGTGAGAGAAGGCTGTGAAAAAGGAGGAGGCAGTCGGAGAGCTGAAGAAATGTGGGTTAAGTTACAGACGCTGGGGTAGAGTGGTGCCAGATGGCAAATGCCATTACAGATGTCAAAGAGTGTGATACACACTCATTTTAATATCTGTACTATTCTTCTGACAAGTTTGTAGCTTTCTTAACAGCTACTCCATACTGAACGTAGAGTTTCACCAAGATACTCTGTAGAAAGTAATACAAAAATTGGTTGAGAGTTTTCATTTTTGGAGGAGCTGTTTGTATGACAAATATTTCTCCAGTGCTAAAGCCTGTATTATTGTTGAAATACGTTTCCTAACACTGTTGTGTAGCAAGTCGGGAGACGCTGTATAATATTTTTTGGTTAACTGAGAGATTTCCTAATATCAGCACTTCCTTTATTAATTTGATCAGTTTTGGTATTTTCTTAAGTTTAGATTGTGCTTCAAAGGCAACGCTTATTGGCTGTTCTAAAGGTCTGGTTTGAAATTAAAACTCTAAATTTTAACCCATATACACTTTGAATTTCCACTTACTTAAATATGTAAGAGCCTCTATCGTGGGTCATCCAAAGGAGAAAAGGCACACTTTATATAAAACGCACCCCTCTTACATTCATTGGAAAAGATCTATATTTCCCCATGTTCAGGAGGAAAGAGGAGAAATAGACAAGATAGAAAACTTTAAATACAAGTTTTCTGCTAGATGGAACATGCCCTGTAAACCCTAAAGAGAAGCTTTAGGCAGCCCCACTCACCTTGAAGCCTGTCGGGCACCAGTCGACAAACTGGATGGTTCTCTTGGTCTTGATGGCGGCGATGGCTACGTTGACATCCTTGGGGACAACGTCACCCCGGTAGAGCATGCAGCAGGCCATGTACTTGCCGTGCCGCGGGTCACACTTCACCATCTGGTTGTTGGGCTCGAAGCAGGCGTTGGTGATCTCGGCCACCGAGAGCTGCTCGTGATGGGCTCTGTCGGAGGAGATGATGGGGGCGTAGGTCACCAGTGGGAAGTGGATGCGCGGGTAGGGCACCAGGTTGGTCTGGAACTCGGTCAGGTCCACGTTGAGGGCGCCGTCGAAGCGCAGCGAGGCCGTGATGGAGGACACGATCTGGCTGATGAGGCGGTTGAGGTTGGTGTAGGTGGGGCGCTCGATGTCCAGGTTGCGGCGGCAGATGTCGTAGATGGCCTCGTTGTCCACCATGAAGGCACAGTCCGAGTGCTCCAGTGTGGTGTGCGTGGTCAGGATGGAGTTGTAGGGCTCCACCACAGCCGTGGAGACCTGAGGGGCTGGGTAGATGGCAAACTCCAGCTTGGACTTCTTTCCATAGTCCAGAGAGAGGCGTTCCATCAGCAAGGAGGTAAATCCAGAGCCGGTGCCGCCACCAAAGCTGTGGAAGATCAGGAATCCTTGCAGCCCGGAACAAGCATCAGTCTAGAAGGCAAAAGAGAAAGTGAAACAGCAGGGGCTGAAAAAGGTGGGAAAGACTTTTAAGGTGAGCTTATCCTGAGCTGAAGGAGTGAGCAGTCATGGGCAATATACAACATAGTTTTCATGTCAAATTTTCCTAGGAAAGAGCTGGTGATAATTCCAACCTTTGCTTTCCTCACTGTCTCAACTTATGACATAGGGAGCCTTAGCTGTCCAGGCTTCTCTCTCTAAATTTCACACTGCTCTGTTATTCTAGCTGAAACCAGCAATGTACAACTGCATAATCCACCCTTCAGTATCAGTATTGGTGCTGTAGGGCCATGCTAATAATGAAAAATTACATACTCAAAACCACTTTATAAAAATGCCTGGAGGCATACAGCTGGGAAGTGAACTAGTGGGCTTCTCTCTTCTGGACCATGTCCAAGACACAGTCTGTATGATTGGCAATCTCTTTTCTGAACCATTGGTATCATTTATGGTTAACAAGCTGTTAGTCCTGCCCTTCTTTCTCCTGCAGAGTCCAAACTGCTGTTTCAAAACTACTGGGACTCACCAGCTTACGGACACGATCCAGCACCATATCGATGCTTTCCTTGCCAATGGTGTAGTGGCCACGGGCATAGTTATTGGCTGCATCTTCCTTCCCAGTGATCAGCTGTTCTGGATGAAAAAGTTCCCGGAAGGTGCCAGCCCGTACTTCATCTGAGGAAGAAAGAGAAATTGTAAGAATAAGCTCCAGTGCCAACAAATTCTGGATGTTGTTGGCATCAATGCACCCTCTCAGTCACAGGAGGTCATGATGCCAATAGACAGATGCTGATGGAGAAGAGAAATCTCTCCAGAGCATTTTTTCACTGTTGCATTTGATTGATTTATGGTGCACCTTCAGTCCAGCCACATATCTTCTCATGAGCTTGTCAGTGACAAGTACAGCCTGCATCCACAAGTCCCCAGAAAAAAAGTGCGAAGAAATTCAGCTGTCCCAATTTTTAGACATTCTTCCGTTATTGTAGGGAAACTGTCAGGCTCCCACTTAGAATCCGAACTGAAGAAAAGCAGAATTTGAATGGCAAAAATGTTATCATAAAAAACCCAAATGTTAAATATTGATGCAAAGAGAAGTTGTACGCACCACGTGTACTGCCTAATAAAGTGCCGGGGATCCTGCTGTTCCTATCCTTGTAACACCTGTGACAGAATCTGGCCTTCTGTGTCACAAGAAAATTAATTTCGTGCTACCTTGTGGTAGCCCAAGGTACAAAGTGCCAGTGGAGACGGGTGGCACACCATGGTGATGTGAGAACAAGCAATCTCATTTTGCAGGTTTATTTCTATACTGACCTACCACAGTTGGTTCCAAGTCCACCATTACAGCCCGTGGCACGTGCTTCCCAGTAGCTGTTTCATTGAAAAATGTGGTAAAAGAGTCATCAGGGCTGAGTTTGTCTTGCAGGTCCTTGAAGGTGCCGTCGGGCTGAATGCCGTGCTCCAGGCAGAAGAGCTCCCAGCAGGCATTTCCTATCTGCACTCCAGCCTGGCCAACGTGAACAGAGATGCACTCACGCTAAGGGCAGAGAGAAGAGGCAGGGTCAGAAAAAACAGTGTGCCTTAGCACTCCTCGTTCCTGGTGGTTACATTTTCCCAGTGCATTGCTTTTCCAAAAAATCAGTGAATTGTCACTGTCAGCTGCTCATTTGGTTGTTCAGCCCCATGACAACAATGAGACTGCATATGCACATGCCAGGTACTGGGATGGTTCTTTAAAAAATCAAGAGCTGTGTGCTGTGCTATAAAAGTATATGAAAACAGTCAGGAAAAATTAATTTCAATTACACAATCCTCCTGGATTGGCCCTGCTGAGGAGCACATCCCAGTTTAGTTTATTTTTACTCCTGGCTGGAACCTGACACAGCCATGTGGCATCCTTCACCCTTATGTAACCCAAGGCAGGTGATGCCTTTTGATCCTTCTACCCTCTGACAGCAGGCTAGCGTGGAAACTTGGGAGAGCTTCTTTCAGCAATATTCACCCAAGGAAATTGTTTCAGATTCTCTTGGTTGAAACAAATGTTCCTTCCAGCTCTTGAGCAGCCACTAATTTTATATCATGGGTCCACTGCTTTTCAGGCAGTGCCATGGCAGTAAAGTGTGTTTATTTGCATGATTTCCAGCATTGTTTCTGTGACAGCCAGGAAGAGAAAACTATGTAACACCAGGCTAAAGTAGGCAGGTGTCAATTGCTCCAAAATCCTGTACACTTAAAAGTACAGAAGCATGAAGGCCCTGGTGCTGGATTTCATAAGTTCACAAACAGAATTATAAAGCAAATACTTCTGGGTTAGTCCCAACAATTGCCACGCTCAGTGTCGTGAAAGGCATTTTATTGAGGAGAGAGTGGTTTCAGGTATGTGGAGTTTTTCAGATTTGGTTTCTGCTTTAGAGCAATTAAAGCTGCCTGAGCTCTGTTTTTGTGATCTCCAGGGCCGTGTCTATTCTAGGGAGTAAGAAAAACTCAGGTCATAGTACTGAACACTGGCCTGTGATCTCCTGTGCTGATTGATACTTAGCACTATCTCTGGCACAGTTTTGGCTTAGGCCAGTTAATATTTTTCCAGACAATGCTTGGGCACCATGCAGAAAACAACTCATTGTCAAGAATGGTTTCCAGTGAGCAGCGCACTGACCTCTGCCAGGCTTTGGAGAGGGAGGGAGAATTGAGATGTACAACTATGAAGCACGCCTGGCTTTAAGGGCAGAGGATGGTCCTCAATCATTTTTGTTTCGTAATATTGCATTTAGAGATAACCAATGTCAGTATCAGATTTGACCAGTTTTGTTTTTTTTTTAAATTCAATTCAAATTCAAATTTTGCAGGCTTACCCTGCAAAATCATCCTGTGACCTGAGAATGAAATGTATCCTCCCCAAAAACTAAATTTTCAGTCACAATGTGTGACCAGCACCATCTCTGGAGCATTTTCTTCACAATTTGACATATTTTTGTATTTAAGAAATATAAATTAAGACTTTTTTCAGAACCAACTAGAATTTCAATAGTCATCACTGCCCCCATCACTTCATCCCCAGAAGTTCAAATGAACATGAAAGCTCAATTTAAATCTTTCATTCAATGAAATAAATTATTTCTATTCAGTACTCATTTCTAAGCTGCTGACTCTGCAAATGCATGTGTTCTCAAGTGTACTTGCACAACCCTGTTTTTCTCAATCGAGCTGTGCAAAAGTCTCTGGGTTGCTTGAGTGACAATGGGCTCCATAAGTCAGTGTGTTGCAATCTGGAGGATTACTCAGGAGACACTGAAGGTATATTTGGGCTTAGAGAATTCAATTAATGCTGACTTTCCACAGGGCAGGTTCCTGCCTTTTCTTTCTCATTGGAGTGTGAATATGTGAGGCTGGCAGCAAGAAAAATACTTTTTTTCTTTTCTTTTCAAATATAGCAATGAGGCCAGCTGGCTTTTTAAAAGAATATCTTTTAAAGCAAAACTACAATTAAAAGTCAAGCAATACTCTAAATCTAAAGAGCTGCTTTGCTCAGTTCTTCAGATCTGTAGAGGAATTGGTCTGTTTTTTCACAGATAGAACAAGTGAATGCTGCCTTAGGAAGTTAATATTGTAAAGCTTCATATAGGACTCTAGTTGAAGACTTTTTAGACTGAGTTTTCAGCTGCACTAGGTTGAAATCATATTTCAACCCTGATTTTTGAGCCATTTCATCTTCTCCTACACCAGTAGTAATTTGGAAATATTCTGCCAAAGAGAGAAGACTGTGAAAAAGAGGATTCTGATTTTGCATAGTAAACAGCATGAAAATAGATGCCAGACTTTTAGTGGGGAAGAGAGTGGGCCTTCTTCAGCGTCACAGTCAGAGTAAACTGATCATTACATGGTATTTTAATTTGGAGCCTACTCCAAACTCACGTTTCATATCCCACCACCAATGTACCAGGACGGGTCTAACAAAGAAACTGTAGAAAGGACCAGATCCTTTGTGAAATTAAACCTGGGACAGCTTTGAATCCTCAAAAAACCCAAACTAATACCTGGCTCCAGGATTTACTGCACAAAGGCAGATTTTATTCTTCCAGCTGTCCCACAAACATGCTCATTTCCCTAGGTCTGGGAAGCCTGTGGAAGTATCTTGCCTGCGAGATGAGCTGGCAGAAAGTAACACAGTTCTTCCTCTGCACCAAAATTAGACTCAGTGCTGGAGATATATTGGGGTACAAGGTAAAACGGATTTTTTTCACATTCTAAGAGACTGAGAGATTTCTACAAATTTATAGCAAACCCCCAACACATAAAAGCAAAGGGCATTTTTTCGCTTACTTAAACGCATACATATATAAAAGGATTTATGGACTCCAGAAACACACATGCATACACCATAGAGCTATGGAGAGTATAGCCACTGGGGCTAAATTAATTTAAAACAGACACAAAGGTAAATAACTTTTTTTGGTTTATTTCTAAAAAAAAAATTATCCCATACAAAAATGAACTGGTGTTGAGAAAAGGCGGTCGCAACAGAAAGTACCAAACAGCTAAGACTCCACATGTGATTTATCTTATAATTCCACTAATTAGGGACTCTCTGAAATGCTCCAGTGAGATTTTCTGCACTCCTTTCCCATCTTCTTACATGGTCAGTGGCGTGTGAGGTCAGGGCTCTGCAGTACAACCTGCTGATAACAACAGCAGACCCCGCTGCCTTCCCTCGCCCACGGCCCTCCCGGTTCCCGTGTGCCCCATGTTCCCACACCCCCCTTACCATGGTGTCTCCAGAGGGGTTTCCTTCCCTTTGGGATCACTGGTGGCAGCTCTGTGCTGGAGCCTGGCTCTGGGCTGCAGGGCAGGAGGCACCCTGAGCCCGGCACCTGCTGCTGCGCTTCAGTGTCACAGCGCCACGGGGCGAGGTCACCCTGCTGCCTCCAGCAGCCCTCCTGCGCAAAGCCACCCGCACAGGCAGGGCCCAGAGACACCCCGGGCTTCAAACTCACTGCAGCCACGGTTGGCATGCTTATTGATTTGGGGTGTAACGCATCCTACACTCTGCTTTCTCACAGCTGAGGATTTTGTATCACCTTCAAGGCACGCACCAGCCCAGTTCCCTGTTCTGCCAACATGTACTTCTGAAAATCCCTCCTAAAATCAGTGCAGAAGGCGTAAGAGAGCAAATGGATGGAAAGGAGAAGGATAGAAGAAAAACAAAAACAGAGATCTGGAAGGTAAACATAATTACCATTCTGAAGTGTGCTCTACCAGCACTTTTAAATGATCTCCTGGCTTCTCCATTAACATTTCAATTTACTTCTATTGCTTCTCTTTCCATGTGCAGTCATCCAGGCTGTCAGCAGTATGGGACAGCTTTCAGTACAGACTCTCACTTCTCTGTCCAAACACAGAGAAATTTGATTCTTATTGCAATGTTTACTGCAGGACAGATCTGGAGGCACCATCCCAACATTCTGACAACAAATTAGTGCCGTTTCCTTCACCACTTTGCTCCTTCTGCGCTAGCTCAGCACTGGAAAGCAGCAGCTTCTCTCAGTAGAGAAATGCTCATGTTTGCAACGCCTAGGTAACAAAGAGGAAGGCACACTTAATTGCTTGAATCTGTGTTATGTATCCCCAGACTTTATAAATGCACTGTTTATGATGATGTTTAATCAGCAGACATTTAAATAGAAAATTCCTAAAATGTAGGTTAGTCCACTCTGACATGATGATATTGATTGTTCTGCCACTGTTGGCAACCAGCATATAAGTATGTTCTTTAACTCTTACATTTTAACAGCAAGAAATAGGACAGTCAACTGCTTTTTCTCCTCTACTGGATGTACATCACTCCCTCCCTACAGGTTGGTTGCCTAAATGACTCTCCAACAGTGCCAGAATAATGGATTACTTTAGAACAGTAATGTGTCATCTTACAAAACAGTGCATTCTTAGTAACTTCTTTGGTGATCACACAAAATCCTCTTTTCCTTTTAATTTGGGGAGTGTAAGTCTTTGTATTTACCTCACATTTATACCTTCCTCAGTAAGGGAATGAATATTTAAACACTCTCCTTGTGTTCCCTGTGTAACTGTTTTCTGTTAGTCTGTTGCCACCTGCTGGGAGAACCAGGAGCATCTCATTTCAGGATTTCTGAAATTCCCAAGGCTAGTAATAAAGTACCTGTGTAACATTGCTACATTGATAAAATACTCATTTTCAGGCATTATCCCTGAAACGGAGAACTGTGCTGTGTATTTTTACCTTTCATTTGTATTGTTTTCTCCCCTAATACAGCAAGGTCAGAACTGTAGTTAGCTCTAATATAAAGATACATTAATCTAATAATGATGAATACCACGTACTTTATTCTTGGTAGTATTGGTCTTGGCCATCCCAAAATGCAGACTTACACTCTACCAACATTATCAGTTGATTAGATCTCATCAGATTCACACTGAAGACATTCTCTACTCAATTCAAATATGCTAAAACAATGAAACAGTGTGAAACAATTCTGGGAAACTTTGATGCACTTTCTAGGGTATCAATACAATAAACACCATTTTTTTCATATACTCAATTACAGCACAAACAAGCAACTCTACAAATAGAGGTAAATCAGTAGTCACTTTATTATAAAAGTTAGATAGTGCAGTTTTAGTATTAATTGCAAAAAAACCCCTGATAGCTTATTTCTGCCTTCTTGTTCTCTCACGATGAATTAAAAACAATATAAATTCTAAATCAGTAGTACTCCAATAAAGTCAAGGTTACCAACCTACACTTAGAATACAGCTGAATGTTAAAAGTCCTGGTAAATGACATTTAACAGCATTCTAAAAACTACGTATGGCCTGCTGAAACCACTGGTCCAAACCAACCTCCAAAACAGCATCTCTGCCATCCAATTTAAAACGATGCCAGAAGACTACAGCAAAAAAGGTGTTCATTACCTAACGGTCACTTTGATAAGAATATGGCCTGACTTCAGAGTGGAGTTTGCCATTTCATTAACTGGCTTACAAAGGACTTAACCTGAGGCCTTGCAAAGCACGGGGGCAGAAGACTCATCCTGGTCATTTCTTGGAAGGGCTCAACTCCAGAGAGAGCTTCTGTGTTTCATTCTAACTGATTTCACATCAAGTGCTGGTTGTAGTGTTGTAACTACACTTACAGCTGGATCACAGGAACCATTTAGCAATATCAACGGCTGTTCTTCCCTGTGTGCGCAGAGTATACAATAAGCTACTTACCTGGTGCAGAGTCCTAGCAGAGACAAAAACTTTGGGGAGGGATATGGGATTGGTTTGGGTTTTAAAAACTCTTGAGACAACTAGGCAAGGTCATTACTGTGTTTGTGAATAACCCACCCAAGTTTGTCTGACAGTAATGCTGGAGTGTCAGCTCTTTTTTGGGATAATTTAAGACGAAACAGACAAGTATTTTTAGTAGTGAGGATGAGACTGTTTTCAAAGTGTCCCAGTAGGGAGCCAAGCAACAGATCACACCCGGTTTGAAGGTACCAAGAGGCCATCTGTGTGAAGAAAACAGGAACAGCCACCACCTTGGGGTATGGTTATTGCCAGAGCCAAAGGGCACTACTGCTGTAAGACACCACACTGGGATCTACACTGGCTGCTTCTCATGGGTTTGGTGTGGTCCCACCAAAAAGGCTGCTCTGACAATATTCTGTAGTTTGGGCCAACATCAGTGAGTTTACACCCTTTTGGCACAGGTGCTGGGATGACAGAAGCCAATTTATCCCCAACTTCTCACCTCTAACTTGTCCCCTCCAACACACAACAGTTTGAAAGCAGTGTTTTGTTAAGTCAGTGCTCCCTCCTTGGAATTTATCTTTTGTCAATTGATGAGGAGGAGAAATCAGTGTTCTACCCCAAACTTCCAATTTCTGCCCCAAGAGGTCACAACTGGAGTTGGTCTGGTGACAGACCTGCAGATGTACAATTTTCTTGTCACTGATCTGGGGAAGGTCTTGTGATGTCAGAAGTATCTCTTTCTATAAAAATGAACTTTTGTTCTGAATGATAAGCATTGCTAAAGGACTCCCATCTAACCCAGGACTTTGGATACCAGGGACTTGGGGAGCAATTCTAGATCTACAGAGAGACTTTTTGACATTTGCATAAGCAAAGCAAGAGGTAGGGAAAGAGTAAGACAAATCAACAACTTCAATTGTTCAACTAGACAATAACATAGAATATCATTTTAAAAAATAAATCTATTTCCTTACCACCACCACCACCATGTGTTTCTCAGACTCAGTATGCATCAGGCAAACACAAAGTGCTGTAATTTGCATTTAAGAGGAGCAGATACAGCACAATAGTCTTTGTGGCTACCCACCTCATCTTTCTGGCTTATATATGACTAAAACCCAGTGTGCCTGTACAAAGAGGCATCAGTCACAAGAGAAACCATGGCTTTCGAAATGCAATAGGCTTTACTTTCTCCAGTGTTTTTCTTCCGTGTGCTTGTCCTAAATCCCATGCTGCAGGAACTGGGCTTTCCAGATGTCTCTGGGCAGAACAGAATATTCCCCTAATCACTGGTAGACCATTGCCTGCCACAGTCCTGTCTCCAGGAATACTATTGCACTTGTTCAGAGATCTGTCCAGCATTTGCAAGGGTGAGGACTTCTTCCACAGTTCAAAACTGGCTACACAACCCTCACTCAAGAGACACATCCAAAGCAAAGTATTTGAAAAGGAGATTCTTATTCAGTTGTAGATATGGAGGGAGTGGCTTTATCCTAGTGTTGGACAGGACCAGGCAAAATGTCAGGAATACTTGCTGTGGCTTCAAAATTCATACACCACCATTCCCTGTCTGAAGAAATTCCAGGAGTCCACAGGTGATCACCTCAGATTTCAACAGTCCCTGAAGAGCCTGGTAGCATCCCCAAGACAAGGTGACACTTTTAGTTATGGAACACACTTAGTCTCGAAGTGAAGGCCTATGGATTGGAGAAAGCACAGCTGCCCAAGCCTGTCGGAAGAGCTGGACCAGTTTGTAAATGAATGGCAGTGATGTAGGAGAAGCTGCAAAGGAGAACAAAAAGGTAAAATTAACTTGGTAAAACTTACTAGGTAAAACTAACATACACTAAACATATTAAGAAAGAACTACTCTCAACTAGAATTAATAAAAACCTAGTTCTCTTCCTTCCTTTGATGAGGAAAAGGCTGAGTCTAGGACAGCTCTGCCTGCCTCTCACAGTCTGTACCTTGTCTGCTGCAAGGAGTTTTCAGAAAACTGGCATTTGTGTAGCTTCATCTTTCTACACGCACTTCAACGGGAAACATTAAACACATTAAGTGCCTAGTCACCCAGATTTTGTGTCTCCCTGAGACATCTACACAGAGCAAATTTATTAAAAGCAACTCACTTCTTCTCCATAACCATAATGGAATCTTAAAAATTGGAAATCTTAATCCTGTACCTGGGTCTAATCTCACCACCACCAGGTAGAGCAAAAAGGTAGCCAAGAGCATCTTCTTGTAAGGAAGCAAATAGAAGTGGTTTGACATGGACCTCAGTGCTCTACGCAGCAATGTCAACATGGTCAGGAGCTTTTGGGACAGCACTCCTGGAAAACAAGAACAGAAAGGCTGTTAGGGCAAAGTAAAGTTTAAGAAATAATCAAATAGATATATATAGACAATAAGAAACTAAGATACTAGAAGTCTGATTGCATGAGACTTGGGTTGGGTTTGGGGTTTTATATAACAGGGAACAGATAAACAGTAAAATTTTGTAATACAATTCATTACACCTATTTTTTAGGCATCTACTTCAGTACAGTATGATCTGTACCACATTAGTGCCAGCTTCTCTCCTGGGAGAAAACATCTAATGATTTACAATTCTGGAGAAGAAGCAGTACTTTAAATGCTAGACAGGCATTGTTCTACTTGGACCCAACTGTAAATGGAAATGAAGCAAACTGTACACAGAGCCAAGAAATCATACCCTTAAATGATTGCCAGGTACTCTTAGTTTTCCTTTTTTACCTTTAAAAAAACCCCAAAACCTCCACAGTGCTTCTGATCCTGGACATTAATTGTCATCTCCTGATGTTGGCAGAGACTAAATATGCTTTTCAATTCTCAGCAAAGGTATCACTAAGTCTTTTATTTCCTGCTGTGGTACACACCAGGACTTCCTCATGCCTGGTTTGCCAGAATATTTGGCAATATTCTTAACAGATAGTTAACACTTGCGACCCTTTACCAGTAAGGGACGAACTTGAACTGAAACTGTAAAAAACGAGCACAAACGAGAGAGAGAAAGCCCACCCAGAACAGTCTCTGTGGCTGGGTCCTGCTGCTCCTCCTCAGCCAAGCGTGCCTCTTCCCGCTGAGCCCACCGGCAGCGGCTGTCACAGATGGTGCTGAGGAAGGCCAGCTGCTGCTCGCTGCCAAAGCCGGCACAGCCCCGCACCAGCTCCTCCGCGCCCTCAAAGAGCCCCAGCGGCAGCAGCACCTGCGCCAGGTACAGCTCCAGCAGCGACCCGAACTCGGGGAGGCCCTGGTTGGAGCGGGCTCTCAGCCAGCTGCTGCCGACCTCCAGCATCACCTGCGGCTCTCCCACTTTGCTGTACAACAGGATACTGAAATGCAAGGGAGAAGCATGAGAAAAGCCTTCATCAAAGCTGACATCGCTGACAGCTGCTACCCATGAACCAGCTCTCATGAAGGTATGAATCTGGGTCCGCATCGAAGCACAGAGACAATTCTGAGGCAGACAACAGCTGTAGCTATTGATGTTACTCTCTCAGCATCACTCCTTTTGGGCTTGATCACCGTGAGGCAATCTTGCAGGCATGCTCCAGCACACACAGGTCAAGAACAGGCCTGTCCCAGATCTCACACCATGCAAAGTGAAATATCATGTAATGCCCAAGCCTGGCCTGCTGTTAAACCAAACACAAGCCCCGTGTGTAAATCCGACAGCAACTGACAGAAACTCACCACAGCTCCAGAACTTTTGGAGGCAGATGTTCAGGGACTTGGTAATACTGTAGGACCCAAGACAGAACTTCTCTCCACCGGTTCATCTCAGCCAGCGCCTGAATCCCCACAACACAAAGGGAGCATTTCACTTCTGCAAAACTGGTAAGGAACAGACACCTAAATAAGTGCTTTTCTACAACCACATTTCCCCTCGCATTCCTTGCAGCGATGAAGGTACTCCTTCCTGCAGCCCAGGTACTCCACAGTTCTCTGGCAGTAGCTTCCCCTCCTTGCTCTCTATAAAAAGGCCAATTCCACCCCCGAGGGTACGCACTGCGACTGTATCTCTGAGAGAACGAAGAGAAGGCTCCTGGGGACACCCCACTTCCCTCAAACATGCACAGATCCCTGTTCGTATCGACAGGGCTAAAACAAACCCCAAGGCAGTGCAGGCACGGCCTGGAGCTCGAAGCCAGCCCGGCGCTGATGCGACACCAGGCAGTTTTCCCAGCGCCGGCACCGCTCGCACCTCTCGTGGCCGGGCCCGGGGCCGTGTCCCAGGCTGTCGCAGCCCGCCTCACAGCGCTCCACGGCGGCGGCGAAGTCCCGGTGCAGCACCAGCAGGTCCGCCGCCTCCTCCAGCAGCGCGGCCGCCTGCGCCGGCCCCGGGGCCCAGGCGGGCGGCTCGCCCCTCATGGCGCCGTGCCCGCACCGCTCCGCATCCGGCTCCAGCGCCGCCACCGCCCCGCCGGGGCCCGGCTCCGCTCCGCTCGGGCAGGCACCGGAAAGCCGCGATGGAGCTTCCCGGCAGCGGAAGGGCCGCCCCGGCGAACAGCCGCGGCCCCGCGGGCCGCCGGGACGTGTAGGCGCCGCCGCAGGAGGGGAGCGGCGGG